>WNWK01001327.1:187500-294234 GCA_009830355.1 Cherax destructor
CAGGCTCGTCTGGTGCTTGTCTAGTCACAATCAACCTGTTGCTGCTGGTGGCCCGCATATCCATCACAGTCTAGTTGATCTGGCACCTGGTGAAGATACTTTTCCAGTTTCTTCTTGAAGACTTGTTCATTTGTCCCAACATTGCTTCTAATATCTTCTGGTAAGATGTTGAATAATCTGGGGCCACGGACGTTGATACAGTGTTCCCTTATTGTGCTCACTGCACCCCTGCTTTTCATTGGTTTTATTTTGTACTTCCTCTCATATTTCTCGCTCCATTATGTTGTTATGGCAGTGTGCAGATTTGGGTCAAGGCCCTCACGTACTTATGCATCTTTCTCTCCTTCACTCCAGTTAGTGCACATTTAGAACTAAGACATTCCCTGTAATTTAAATGCTTTATTGGCTCTATGCGGGCCGTAAATGATATCTGTATCTGTTCCACGGATATCTATCTTGTCCAAAACGGAGCTATCAACATTGAACAATATTACAACAAGAGAGCACAAACAATTTGAAAAGTGTCATCATTGGCACTATTTCCCTTGTTTTGAAAGTTCTCATTATCCACCCCTACTTCCTGGCAGGGTGGATGATAAGAACTTTCAAAACAAGGTAAATAGTGAAAATTGTGACACCTTTCAAATCGCTTGTGCACCCTCGTTTGGAATACTGTTCAGTGTTGATGGCCCGGTCAAGACAGAGATATCACAGCAGGAACAGATACAGGCCACATAGTCAATAAATCATTTAAATTACCGGATTCTTCTTTGTAGAGACATGGAAGAAGAGAAAATCGTTCCGCATCTTTCTAATTTCTGTGCTCGATTTTGTACATAGAACAGCAATTCTTATTTCTTAATTTTTAAAGAACTGCTTCTTTATCACTCCAGTTTGCGGGTTTTCTATAGTGAAATGATCTGGTACTTTTTGACGAGAGAGCCAATTTGGTGCCTATATAAAGTACTGGCAGTTCCAGTTGTGGCACTGTCCTGGCTTTCAGTGATGCCACTCTAGCTTTGTGAGTGACTTATAAACTTGTTTACATGAGTAACGCTGAAGGAGCTGCACCATAAGTCTTAGTGGGAGAGTCAGAGAACACATTTAATGTGTAGCCCTTTCCCTCTTGATCTATTTGCCTGGGAAAGTTAATTTGGTGGAGTTGTGTAAACTCAATGGAGCCCTCACTCCTGGTCTGACTTATTTCTGGAAGTAAGCTCTTGTCTTCACCCAGTTTGAGTTTCCATGCTTCCTGTGCAAGCATCTTAACTTTTCTAGTAATTTTGTGAGACAAGTCCTAATGGATTAAAGCAGTGTGATCTCTTCGACAATAAACTACGTTGGACGCACATACTGCGAGGTTTGTTGTGTATTTCTTTAAGGCTCAAAGTATCTTCCCGTGTATGCCAAACCAATCTATGCATATTATTGAAATCAGGAACTTCTACACGACGGGAGTACAATTTTAGGATTTCCCGTAATTCAGCAGAATTATATGTTCCACATCCTGAAAGGCGTATTTGCGCCTCCCATTTCCTTGTTAGCTTCTACATATGCTGACTTAAATCCTCCTTTTCGTTCACTGTACTTTGAAGACTGTTCGCATAAAAACGTCTACTTGATGTGTCTTTGAGCGGATTTGTTGATTTCTTCAAATGAGTGTTCAGAGTATCCATCAAGAATGGTAGTGATGTTGCACCAAATAAAACGAATTTGAGCAGATAGGTTTTTACAGGACTGACAATCGTGTGGATCCTATCGAGTACATTCTCTGTCGACTCTGTCATAGAACTCCAGTAAGTTCGTAATACAGAGTTTTCCATCCCTAAATCCGTGCTGGTTTTCTCATAAGGATTCTTCTCTCTCCAAATGTGGCAATACTCCTATTCTTCCATCTTCTCCAGAACTTTTGATAGTGTGTGTGTGTGTGTACTCACCTAGGTGTGGTTGCAGGGGTCGAGTCACAGCTCCTGGCCCTGCCTCTTCACTGGCCGCTACTGGGTCACTCTTCCTGCTCCACGAGCTTTATCATACCTCTTCTTAAAGCTATGTATGGATCCTGCCTCTACTACATCGCTTCCCAAACTATTCCACTTCCCGACCACTCTGTGACTGAAGAAATACTTCCTAACATGCCTGTGATTCATCTGAGTCTTCAACTTCCAACTGTGACCCGTTGCTGCTGTGTCCCATCTCTGGAACATTCTGTCTCTGTCCACCTTGTTGATTCCTCTCAGTATTTTATGTCGTTATCATGTCCCCCTATCTCTCCTGTCCTCCAGTGTCGTCAGGTCGATTTCCCTTAACTTCTCCTCGTAGGACATACCCCTTAGCTCCGGGACTAGTCTTGTTGCAAACCTTTGCACTTTCTCTAGTTTCCTTACGTGCTTGGCTAGGTGTGGGTTCCAAACTGGTGCTGCATTCTCCAATATAGGCCTAACGTACACAGTGTACAGGGTCCTGAACGATTCCTTATAAAGATGTCGGAATGCTGTTCTTAGGTTTGCTAGGCGCCCGTATGCTGCAGCAGTTATTTGGTTGATGTGCACCTCAGATGTGCCCGGTGTTATACTCATCCCAAGATCTTTTTCCTTGAGTGAGGTTTGTAGTCTTTGACCCCCTAGACTGAACTCCGTCTGCGGTCTTCTTTGCCCTTCCCCAATCTTCATGACTTTGCACTTGGTGGGGTTGAACTCCAGGCGCCAGTTGCTGGACCAGGCCTGCAGCCTGTCCAGATCCCTTTGTAATTCTGCCTGGTCCTCGTCTGATTGAATTCTTCTCATCAACTTCACATCATCTGCAAACAGGGACACTTCGGAGTCTATTCCTTCCGTCATGTCGTTCATGTGTGTGTGTGTGTGTGTGTGTGTGCATGCATGCATGCGTGCGTGCGTGCTTGCTCGCTCGCGTACGTGTCTGCGCTAGCGAGCATGATCATGGATGAGCTCTGCAACACCAGTGGTTAGAGAGAGACGTCGACCTGTGACCTGCCACGCACGATGCTTATGCATTAAGAATCAACACACACTTACACGCTCAGCGAGGTCACCCTCTATTTTTGCATACTAACACATGCCTTCAATACACACACGTGTGTCTACTGGCGAGTTTACCTAGTTCCACAAAAATACCTACCTATTCCATGTCCGTATATGTATGTACGTATGTATATGTATACATTTGCATGTGTTCCCTAGGGCATATTACTCATAAATCTAGCAGCTTACTGCTCTGGATGGATAATAAAGATTTACGACGTGTAACTGGTAATGAGAATATTCTGTATTGAAGGCTTTACTGTGTGGTGCTTTTTTTGTTTAGTGATCACTTTCACAGCCTCACCCTCCAAAATAACCTCACACCTACTACCACAATTTCACATCTACCACAGTCTCGCACCTACCACAATCTCGCACCTACCACGATATCACATCCACGACAGCCTCACTCATACCACAGCCTCACCTACCACAGTTTCATACCTACCACAGTTTCATACCTACCACAGTTTCACACCTACCACAGTTTCACTCCTACCACAGTCTCATCTACGACAGGTTTTCATTCCTTTTCAAAGCTCTTTATAATTCACGTATTGTTTTAATGAAGATAAAAATACTCTACAAGGCTGGCCTAATAAATTACGTAATGACACTGTTAATACACTTGTTAGGCTTTGTGTATTATGGTCATTTTGTAGTGGTGGGTGACTGGGTGGGTGCCAGAAAAGGCTGGCACTACGCTACCGTATTTTTTTCCATTTTTTTTTTGGATGTCAGAAATACCGTACCATAATTTCGAGTCGTACTTTTTAACAAAGATGTAAACGTAATAACCATGCAGGCAGAAGGATAATGTTGGTGGCTTTGGTTAGGAAGAGTGCAGGTGGTGGTTGTGGGTGGGTATGATCAAGCAGTGGTAGTTAGTGGAGGTGGATGTTGAGGGGGTGGTGGGTATGATCAAGCAGTGGTAGTGGAGGTGGATGTTGAGGGGGTGGTGGGTATGATCAAGCAGTGGTAGTGGAGGTGGATGTTGAGGGGGTGGTGGGTATGATCAAGCAGTGGTAGTGGAGGTGGATGTTGAGGGGGTGGTGGGTATGATCAAGCAGTGGTAGTGGAGGTGGATGTTGAGGGGTGGTGGGTATGATCAAGCAGTGGTAGTGGAGGTGGATGTTGAGGGGTGGTGGGTATGATCAAGCAGTGGTAGTGGAGGTGGATGTTGAGGGGTGGTGGGTTTGATCAAGCAGTGGTAGTGGAGGTGGATGTTGAGGGGTGGTGGGTTTGATCAAGCAGTGGCAGTGGAGGTGGATGTTGAGGGGGTGGTGGGTTTGATCAAGCAGTGGTGGTAGAAGTGGATCTTCTAGACTTGTAGTAGTAGGGTGTTAGTAGTGGTGGTTAGTGCGTGAGTCAGAAATGTAGTGGTGGTGATGATAGTGGTGGTGGTGGTGATAGTGGTGGTGGTGGGTGCTTCCAAGGTCTAACAACGTCACCACCTCAGATTCCACACTACACTAACAATACACACACGACCAGCGAAGAGGCAGGGCCAGGAGCTGTGATTCGACCCCTGCAACTATAAATAGGTGAGGACACACACCAGCTGTCGGTAATTAGTTTACAATATTGGTGCGACAGAGCTCAAGAAGCCAGGAATCTGCGAAATGAAAGAAATGACAAATATTCCACCACCCCCGGAGCCATGTTGGACTGGAGGCACAGGCAGTGGCCCTCCACTCCAGAACCACAGTTACTGATGTCAACAACAACAACAAAATATCACACCAGTAAACAAGCAATACAACTTCATTTGTATTTACGAATATACAGGACTTTAAACCAATAAAATATCTTTTATCAGTGGACTGATTCCTCATGGAGTCAAATGCAGTGTTTGCAGCCTTCACAGAGACCCATACAAAAGACCATTTTGGCAAAATATGGATAACAGGGTACAACTTGTTTAGATGCTACAGAAAGAACAGTCAACAAGGGAAACAGGATGGTGGGTGGCCTGTATGTCAAGAGTCACTCATTTGCACAGTTACTAAACACCACATATGATGTAGTTGAAGTTTTAGCAATAAAGATTGAGACCCAAAACCTAGTCACTTGTTCTCTAGGCTGGGATACCGCTGTACACTAACAGCCCCATTCAAGGCAGGTGAAATAGCTGATCTAGAAAATGTACAGAGAACCTTCACTGTACGTATTAGTTCAGTTAAGCACGTTAATTACTCGGAACGTTTGAAGTCCCTTGACTTGTACTCCCTGGAATGCAGGCGAGAAAGATATATCATAATCTACACCTGGAAAATCCTAAAGGGATGGAGCCCAAATCTGCAAACAGACATCACCTCCCTATTAAAGCAAAAGACAAGCCTGGTTGATCAAGCCCTGATCCACTGGGAGGCCTGGTCCTCGACCAGGCCGCGGGGGTGTTGACTCCCGGAAGAACCTCCAGGTAGATACAGGTCATTTAATCGACTCCCGTTAACCGCAACTGGGCGAATAAAACTAGGTAAGGATAACTCCATCTTTGCTTCTGCAAAGGACATAAACCTACCCAACCCAAAGCTGAGTCGCTACGTAGGTTACGTTAGGTTAGGTTCGTCAGGAAACAGGACAAGTGTTTCCTGACGCGGGTCTAAGTCATATGATGACCCGCCGTTGGAGCTTTGGTCATCTGACCGAGGCCTTCCGCTGGCTTACCGGTCCATCCCTTTAAAAATTATGTCAGTTATAACCATTTCTTATATATGTCGCTACGTAATAGCGATGGATCCATTATTTCCTGGTACACCCCACACCCCGCTCAACACCCCCACACAAGAAGCTTTATCTTCATTGCCCTACTAAAGTCTCCCAGTTCACCCCGACAGACTTAAACATCTATGTGACTTAACCTGCGTGAAGGAATATGGCAGGGAAACAGCTAGCTTTTGTTCCTACTGTCTGTCATATGGAATAAGGTAGCAACATACTGTTAATGTATTATATTTTGTTACCAAAAAAAAATCACATTCCTACTCAAATATACAACATAAATCTATCTACAATCATGCCTTAATTTACCCAGTATTAATATTTTAAACAAATCTGTCTACTTGATCTCTTCTTGTTCACAACCACAAGTTAGTGAAGTCATCCCGCCATACCTTTGAAGAGTTTCGAGAGTTTCTCTACTCTCTGAGCCCGGCCATGTGCCAGGCTCGTCTGGTGCTTGCCTGGTCAACCAGGCTGTTGCTGCTGGAGGCCCACTGCCCCACATATCCATCACAGCCTGGTTGATCTGGCATTTTCTCTTATACCTCCAAAAAAGATGAAATATTCTTAAAAGTGAAGTTTGACTTTGTAATATAAATCCTGCGGTCAACGCCTCAGTAAATCTCATCATAATTAGTGTAAATATTTTGTTTCTGAATTTTCTTGGGCCTTGATGTCGGTGAAAGGGGATGGGAAGGGGGGGGGTCTTGATTTAAGGAATTGTATCCATCCAACCCCTTCCCCTGGATCGAACCTGATGGCCTCCCATTCCAACAATGACTGGACATTGTGGGGGTCATACAGTGACTGGACATCATGGGGATCATACAGTGACTGGACATCATGGGGGATCATACAGTGACTGGACATCATGGGGGATCATACAGTGACTGGACATCATGGGGATCATGCAGTGACTGGACATCATGGGGATCATGCAGTGACTGGACATCATGGGGATCATGCAGTGACTGGACATCATGGGGATCATGCAGTGACTGGACATCATGGGGTCATGCAGTGACTGGACATCATGTGGGTCATGCAGTGACTGGACATCATGGGGATCATGCAGTGACTGGACATCATGGGGTGTCATACAGTGACTGGACATCATGGGGATCATACAGTGACTGGACATCATGGGGATCATACAGTGACTGGACATCATGGGGTGTCATACAGTGACTGGACATCATGGGAGTCATACAGTGGCTGGACATCATGGGAGTCATACAGTGACTGGACATCATGGGAGTCATACAGTGACTGGACATCATGGGAGTCATACAGTGACTGGACATCATGGGAGTCATACAGTGACTGGACATCATGGGAGTCATACAGTGACTGGACATCATGGGAGTCATACAGTGACTGGACATCATGGGTCATACAGTGACTGGACATCATGGGAGTCATACAGTGACTGGACATTATGGGAGTCATACAGTGACTGGACATTATGGGAGTCATACAGTGACTGGACATTATGGGAGTCATACAGTGACTGGACATTATGGGAGTCATACAGTGACTGGACATTATGGGAGTCATACAGTGACTGGACATTATGGGAGTCATACAGTGACTGGACATTATGGGAGTCATACAGTGACTGGACACTATGGGAGTCATACAGTGACTGGACACTATGGGAGTCATACAGTGACTGGACACTATGGGAGTCATACAGTGACTGGACACTATGGGAGTCATACAGTGACTGGACACTATGGGAGTCATACAGTGACTGGACATTGAGCATCAGTGACTGGACACTATGGGAGTCATACAGTGACTGGACACTATGGGAGTCATACAGTGACTGGACACTATGGGAGTCATACAGTGACTGGACACTATGGGAGTCATACAGTGACTGGACACTATGGGAGTCATACAGTGACTGGACACTATGGGAGTCATACAGTGACTGGACACTATGGGAGTCATACAGTGACTGGACACTATGGGAGTCATACAGTGACTGGACACTATGGGAGTCATACAGTGACTGGACACTATGGGAGTCATACAGTGACTGGACACTATGGGAGTCATACAGTGACTGGACACTATGGGAGTCATACAGTGACTGGACACTATGGGAGTCATACAGTGACTGGACACTATGGGAGTCATACAGTGACTGGACACTATGGGAGTCATACAGTGACTGGACACTATGGGAGTCATACAGTGACTGGACACTATGGGAGTCATACAGTGACTGGACACTATGGGAGTCATACAGTGACTGGACACTATGGGAGTCATACAGTGACTGGACACTATGGGAGTCATACAGTGACTGGACACTATGGGAGTCATACAGTGACTGGACACTATGGGAGTCATACAGTGACTGGACACTATGGGAGTCATACAGTGACTGGACACTATGGGAGTCATACAGTGACTGGACACTATGGGAGTCATACAGTGACTGGACACTATGGGAGTCATACAGTGACTGGACACTATGGGAGTCATACAGTGACTGGACACTATGGGAGTCATACAGTGACTGGACACTATGGGAGTCATACAGTGACTGGACACTATGGGAGTCATACAGTGACTGGACACTATGGGAGTCATACAGTGACTGGACACTATGGGAGTCATACAGTGACTGGACACTATGGGAGTCATACAGTGACTGGACACTATGGGAGTCATACAGTGACTGGACACTATGGGAGTCATACAGTGACTGGACACTATGGGAGTCATACAGTGACTGGACACTATGGGAGTCATACAGTGACTGGACACTATGGGAGTCATACAGTGACTGGACACTATGGGAGTCATACAGTGACTGGACATTATGGGAGTCATACAGTGACTGGACATTATGGGAGTCATACAGTGACTGGACATTATGGGAGTCATACAGTGACTGGACATTATGGGAGTCATACAGTGACTGGACATTATGGGAGTCATACAGTGACTGGACATTATGGGAGTCATACAGTGACTGGACATTATGGGAGTCATACAGTGACTGGACATTATGGGAGTCATACAGTGACTGGACATTATGGGAGTCATACAGTGACTGGACATTATGGGAGTCATACAGTGACTGGACATTATGGGAGTCATACAGTGACTGGACATTATGGGAGTCATACAGTGACTGGACATTATGGGAGTCATACAGTGACTGGACATTATGGGAGTCATACAGTGGCTGGACATTATGGGGGTCATACAGTGGCTGGACATCATGGGGGTCATACAGTGACTGGACATCATGGGAGTCATACAGTGACTGGACATCATGGGGGTCATACAGTGGCTGGACATCATGGGGGTCATACAGTGGCTGGACATCATGGGGGTCATACAGTGACTGGACATCATGGGGGTCATACAGTGGCTGGACATCATGGGGGTCATACAGTGGACATCATGGGAGTCATACAGTGACTGGACATCATGGGAGTCATACAGTGACTGGACATCATGGGAGTCATACAGTGGCTGGACATCATGGGGTGTCACAGAATAACTGAATAATAGTAATTATCATGGGATTATATTAGAAATGTTTTTCTAATCGCAAACAAGTGATTGGTCGTCCCAAGTCCTCCCACAACATGGCGTCGGAAAAAACCAAAACAATTTTAGCTGTATATTCTCTGTAAAGCTCATGGAATATCATAATGGCAGTAACCAGTGTGTTCTATAATGGATCACACACTAGGCTATACCGAATCATTATCTCGTTAATTGTCTTTAGGTTCAACTGTCGTTATCTCGTTAATGGTCATTAAGGATGATGAAGATGAATCACTTACCAGTAATTAATGCAGGGGATGAAAAATGGAAAGGAATTTATTGAAAACAAAACTCTAAAGTAGGGATAAAAACGATATGTCGGTCTTGTTTTCCAGTAACAAGAATTATGGAGAGTACATTTTGAATATTCAAAGTTCTAATAACTGTTATAGTTATAAAAAAAATCACACGTGTCACAAATATATTGTCGCTGTAATAAGCATTTGCATTATATGAGTGCGACTGAGAAATAAACGCGACCTCACGTGCATTTCTATGATCATGATTCACATTAGCTCAGGACCTCCCACCTCAAGTATTTGAAGAAAGGATCAATAGGACTGCACATGCGTGTGTAGGCTACCCAATTTCCTGTATATACCATTTTAGTGCCTCCGGGTCAGAGAACGATGTGTTATATTAGGATCAAATTTGTCACTTTAAACTCATTAAATGGTACTAAGCTTTTAACAAACCGAAGAAATCTGTTGTCTTCTAGAGGGTAATACTGCGGATATAAAGCGCCGTCCCACTGGACATAAGCCATGCACGCTAACCCTGTCGACCTGACCTATTAAAAAGATAGCGCAAACTGGATTATGAAAAGCCCCACTGTTTAAACAGATCATGTTTTACACTGATACCAACTCAAGTACTAAGTGATGTATCCTCATATGTTCCAACACTCCCATGAATGTAAACTGAAACTTCACTTTCTTGAATTTAACAATTCGAAGCAGGAAGAATATTGATCAATCAAACAACAGTAGTCTTATTACATAGCCAGGCATCCAGCCCCGCTAAAAAGACTAAAAATAAATGGCGGTGAAAGACATGTAACCACTAGCAGTTCAAAGACATGCAGCCACTAATAGGTACCGACAACGACCTCCCTAGAATCATCGATTTATAATATCGATATCATAAGAGTTGATCAAGGAGCGGATAGAATACACAAAGAGAGCATGCAGCGTTCCCTCTCCAGCCTAACTGAAGTTTCTGATACTTCCGCGTATGAGAGCCTGTCGCCATAGTAACAACCGCCAGTGTACAGAATCAAAGACTTGCACGCGAATTACAGTCCTAGAAGCAGGTCAAGTTACAGAGCCTGAGGAGCAACTGTGTCGACTCGTTTAACTTGATTTTATATAAAAACTGTCTAACAAGAGAGCATACTTCGTCTTTCATGCGAATACCATGTTTGTACAACTCCTTAGCATTAATGGTACTGTGATTCCTCTAAACTAGTGTGGGAGTTTCCGTAACTTTTGGTGATTTTACACGTTGCACAGAGATTTTTCAAGCTAAAAGTTCCTTTTCTACTTAACCAGGACTGCAGAGGCCAAAGCAGGGAACAAAAATAGGGACGAAATGTATAGGACAGAGGACAATAGGAAAGCAAACAGAAGAGCTAGAAGTGTTGAAAGCTAATTTGAAAATGACATAGCAGAGAAGGATGAAACTAAACCAGAACTGCTTCAAAGCTGATAGTAAAGGCATAAAAATATTAGAATACATGAGTAGAACACGGTAGGCGGCAGACCCGAATGTGAGGAACTAAAAGGACAATTCGGAAAGTTGTTAGAAAAACGAGAAATGCCAATTCTGTTAAAAACATCCATAGTTGAAGGACCTGAAGAGGATAAAGTTACTGAGAAATGGGACATACCAGCCAAAGAACCTGACAGCATATCTGTATGGATATTGAGGAAAGGAGCAGAGCCACTGTGTAAGCCCATAGAAAGATATTCATCCAGTCGTCGTATGAGACTACCGAGTAGCTGAAGATGGTTAATGTAGTTTCTATAATTAAAAAGTGACCAACAGGAGCCCTGACCTGCAGGTTAGTATCACTGACAAGCATCTTGTTCAAAGTAATGAAGATGAAGGAAGGTACTGGAGCACTTAAATGGGAGGAGCTTCGTCAATGAAAATTAACATGGATTCAGGGATAGCAGATTCTCTTTGATGAATCTAATTAAGTTGTATGACAATAATTACTGAGATGAAGAGATAGGAATAGATGGATTTAAAGAAAGGACTTATTGTTCCCTGATACTGATCCATAACCAAGAGGAGCAAGCAGGGGTGAATGATAAATTAATCTAGTTAATTATGGAAGACAGTGACAGAATGGAGGAAGTGCCAGAAAGGGCGAGGGGTTCTCAAAGAATCAGTACTAGAAATAAATTTACCCGCGTTACTTCGAGGTATGTACACGGCTGTAGAGGTTTCGCTTGGAGGATAATGGATACATGGTTATGAAGTGCATATATATTGTTCGGGAAGGATGGAGGAGCTGACCCAAGCCCTACCTAGCACACCGAGTTAAAATATCCTGCATCAGAGAGAAAGAGAGGAGCAGGGACATCCACTGTGTGTATGTGTGTGTGTGTGTGTACTCACCTATTTGTGGTTGCAGGGGTCGATTCATAGCTCCTGGCCCCGCCTCTTCACTGATTGCTACTAGGTCCTCTCTCTCCCTGCTCCATGAGCTTTATCAAAACTATGTATGGTTCCTGCCTCCACTACGTCACTTGCCAGACTATTCCACTTCCTGACAACTCTATGACTGAAGAAATACTTCCTAACATCCCTTTGACTCATAGGAGTCTTCAACTTCCAATTGTGACCCCTTGTTTCTGTGTCCCCTCTCTGGAACATCTTGTCTCTGTCCACCTTATCTATTCCTCGCAGTATTTTATATGTCGTTATCATGTCTCCCCTAACCCTCCTGTCCTCTAGTGTCATCAGGCCGATTTCCCTTAACCTTTCTTCGTAGGACAATCCCCTTAGCTCTGGGACTAGTCTTGTTGCAAACCTTTGCACTTTCTCTAATTTCTTGACGTGCTTGACCAGGTGTGGGTTCCAAACTGGTGCTGCATACTCCAGTATGGGCCTGACGTATATGGTGTACAGTCTTGAACGATTCCTTAGTGAGGTATTGGAACGCTATTCTTAGGTTTGCCAGCCGCCCGTATGCTGCAGCAGTTATCTGATTGATGTGTGCCTCAGGAGATGTGCTCGGTATTATACTCACCCCAAGATCGTTTTCCTTGAGTGAGGTTTGCAGTCTTTGGCCACCTAGACTATACTCTGTCTGCGGTCTTCTTTGCCCTTCCCCAATCTTCATGACTTTACATTTGGCAGGGTTAAATTCAAGGAGCCAGTTACTGGACAAGGCTTGTAGCCTGTCCAGGTCTCTTTGTAGTCCTGCCTGATCCTCGACTGATTTAATTCTTCTCATTAACTTCACATCATCTGCAAACAGGGACACTTCTGATTCTATTCCTTCCGTTATGTCATTCACATATACCAAAAACAGTACAGGTCCTAGGACTGACCCTTGTGGAACCCCACTCGTCACAGGTGCCCACTCTGACACCTCGTCACGTACCATGACTCGTTGTTGCCTCCCTGTCAGATATTCTCTGATCCATTGCAGTGCCTTTCCTGTTACGTGTGCCTGATCCTCAAGCTTTTGCATTAACCTCTTGTGAGGAACTGTGTCGAACGCCTTCTTGCAGTCCAAGAAAATGCAGTCTATCCACCCCTCTCTCTCGTGTCTTACTTCTGTTACTTTGTCATAAAACTCCAGTAGGTTTGTGGCACAGGATTTTCCTTCCCTGAAACCGTGCTGGTTGTCGTTTATAAGCTTGTGTCTTTCTAGGTGCTCCACCACTCTCCTTCTGATGATCTTCTCCATGACTTTGCATACTATACATGTCAGTGACACAGGTCTGTAGTTTAATGCCTCGTGTCTGTCTCCTTTCTTGAAAATTGGGACTACATTTGCCATCTTCCACACCTCAGGTAGTTGCCCAGTTTCAATGGATGTGTTGAAGATTTTTGTTAGTGGCACACTCAACATCTCTGCTCCCTCTCTAAGGACCCACGGAGAAATGTTGCCAGGTCCCACCGCTTCTGAGGTATCGAGTTCACATAACAGCTTCTTCACCTCCTCCTTGGTTGTGTGTATTTCATCCAGCACTTGTTGGTATACCTCCCTATTCTGAATTCCTGGAGTCCTTCCTGTCTCCTCTGTGCATATTCGTTTCTGGCTCTTCGGCTAATCTCTTTATTTTCCTGGGTCCTTTGTCTTTTGTACTTTTTCCAATCTCGAGTGCACTTAGTTTTTGCCTCCCTACACCTTTGGGTGAACGAAGGACTCCTTCTGGTCTTCCCATTACTTCTGTTTTCCTTGGGGACAAACCTCTCCTCTGCCTCTTTCCATTTGGTTGTCACATATTCCATCATTTCTTTTACTGGTTTTCCTGCCAATTCTCTCTCCCACTGAACGTCTTGTAGGAAGTTCCTCATGCCTGTGTAGTCCCCCCTTTTGTAGTTTCGTTTCTCCCTTCCTATTCCTGCTCCCCTCTCCACTTGTAGCGCAACTATATAATCAAAACACAGAACCAAATGATCATTAGCTCCAAGGGGCCTTTCATACGTGTGTGTGTGTGTGTGTGTGTGTGTGTGTGTGTGTGTGTGTGTGTGTGTGTTTTCCTCAAGCTAAAAAAAAATCGCCACCATATTAACGAGTCTCACCTCTCTATCTGCCCATTCATTACTTGGAACCCCAATTTGGATCCGGTACCATTTACCACGTCTCCCCTTCATGTGAGCGGTTATTTCATTGTAGATTTGGAATCCGTTATTCAGGTTTTTTTTTTTTAGCTGTGAATTATAATGTATTTTTCTCGTCAGCACTCCAAGGAATACAATTTAAGAGGCTTTAGGTGATTAAATAAATGGTAGTAAATGCTCTCTGCAATTTCACCAGTCTTTAAAGAGGGTGTTAGTATCTAGCAGTATACCTTAAAGAATCTCACAATTATCTTGGGGGTCTGTGATTTGATAGGTCTGGCCTTACGCCGTTCTATGAGAGTAAAAAAAAGAGTTTGTCAGTCACAGATGGATGACCTATAATCTCTCTGCCAAGAAAGGATTCAGACGAAAGTTACACGAACAGAGACTGCTCAGCCAGCCAAGTAAAGACGTTAGGAAACACTGCAACGTGACTGTTTCCAAGAGCGAACTGGAAAGTTGTCAAGAGTCAGGTCCTGCTCAGCCGGGCTGTGGTTGCTCACACGTTGGACTATGCTGCTAGCGGCATCAGCCACCTTTACCTATGATGAGTTCCCAGAGTTTTTCTACTCCCGGAGCCCGGCCATGGGCCAGGCTTGTCTGGTGCTTGCCTGCTCAACCAGGCTGGTCTAGGTCAGGTCTAGGACGTGGCAGCGGGGACGGTGACCCCTCTCCTCCCGAAATCAACGAGTAATCGAGCGAAATGAGCCAAACAACACAGTAGAGCCTATCCCACACACACGGGTTCTAAACGTAAACACAAACTAATTTACATAAATCAATCTACAGTGAAGAAGCCGCCTCTAAAAAACTGTCTTGTAAACTGAAATAAGTAATTAATATGCAATTGCAAGCAACAACAAACATTACAATATATGTATTGGCGGAACAAAAAAATAATCAAATCAACATTCATGTCTTGGTTGCAACACTGACAAAACTCAACGAGAACACTTTGCAACTGCAGCACCACAACAGAGCGAAGCTACAGGCACATTGCAGTAACACTGTAAAGCCCCTCACAATAACACTGTAAAGCCCTCACAATAACACTGTAAAGCCTCTCACAATAACTGTAAAGCCATGCATACTAGCACTAAAACCACTCACTGTAAAGTCATAACCTGTAAAGCCACTTGATCTTAACTAAAACCATTGTCTACAGTAAGACTGTAAAGCTACTGAAGGTTTCCAGAAGACGATACCCGAAGGACGTTTCCGGGAGGGGAGGGAGGTTCAACGCCCCGGTCCCAGACCAGGCCTCCTGGCTGAAGGTCTGATTAATCAAGCTGTTAGTGCAGGTTACACGCAGTCCAAAATAAACACCGCTAATCAGGAAATAACTTGAATAACTTAAATTCTTCTTGAAGAGAGCTTGGGGTCTGTTGGTAATCCCCTCATGTATGAAGGGTTGAAAAGTCTTGGTCGCTTTACACTCACTGAGTTGTCTCTTAGTATACTATTTACACTAAGCCTCTTGAGTTTATAGGGAGTGATTTCGGTGTGCAGATTTGAGCCCAGTTTCTCAAAAAAATTTCAGGTGTAAATTATGAGGTATTTTCTCGCCTGCATTCCAGGGAGTAGAGTTTGAAGGATTTGGAGTGCTCCCAAATAATCTAGGCAATTGAAATTCATACGAACATTGAAAGTTCTCTGTACATTCTCCAGGCCTTCTATTTTTGTCTGTTAGTGTAGAGCAACACTCAGTGACAATATAAGGTCACTCTACACTTGACTGTAAAGTCACTCACACTTTAATGGCAGTGCACAACCAAGCTACAGTAACAATACATCTATTGTAATAATATTTAACAATCTCAGCCACACCACCAACAACCACAATCAATGTAATACACTAAAAACATCTTCAAAAATCATTCAGCACCTTTATATCTTCAAAGCACTGTACAACCACTATAACAAAATACTATACAACTACAACCACCACACCATATGTAACTATAGTTTAAGCAATATAAAACCACACGCGCAACATCAAAACAGTGTAACAACAGCAGGAAAAGACACTGTACAAGCGCAACAATACAACACCTACAAAACAATATACAACTACACAATACAAACACACCATCCAAATACCATACAATGACAACTACAACAAAATTCCACACAAGCACACACACACACACGCGTTCATCATCAAAGTGAACTAGCAAGGAATCATCTATACATTGTATAATCACAATTACACCAGCCTCACTCACCTACTGTCACCCACTACCCCATGAAAGAACTACCACTACAGCAATGCACAGCCCTCCCTCCCTCTACAAGCACACCAACCTTCGTCTAAATCAATACTAACAAGCACACCAACCTTCGTCTAAATCAATACTAACATGTGCAACTACAATACACGTAAACCACACCACTCCACATGTCATGAATACAGTAGATCTTAAACATGGTGGGACATAAAAGCCCCCTCTCTCTCTCTCTCTCTCTCTCTCTCTCTCTCTCTCTCTCTCTCTCTTACCTTTAGCCAAGATAACTGAGAGTGAAGTTCCTAATTAGCACAAAGACATTCCTTGTTATTGAGAGGTTGAGTGTGTGTGTATGTGGTTCTGGGGTGAGAGGATTGACCAGCCACCCAGCACCATCTCAGCCACGTGTATTACTGAAGCTAAACTTGCTAAGCTGTAGCTTCTTACCTTGTATCACAACTATTGCTTACTTTCAGATTAATAATGAGCTATTGTTTACTCTGAAGCAGAACTAGCGGCTACTTTGTATCATACTACCTTCTATTTTGTATCATACTACCTTCTATTTTGTATCACACTACCTTCTATTTTGTATCATACTATCTTTTATTTTGTATCATACTACCTTTTATTTTGTATCATACAAGCGGCTTTGTATCATACTAACAGCTACTCTGTATCATACTAGCATAAGAACATATGAAAGAAGGAACACTGCAGCAGGCCTGCTGGCCCATGTGAGGCATGTCCAAGTCTCCTACCGGCTTAAGCCAATGACCCAACCAATGACCTAGTCAAGTCAGGTCACATTCACTTAAGGAAGGAGCACGGCATCAGACCTAGTAGCACAAGCTAGTCAGGTCCAGCTCGCACCCACCCACACCCACTCATGTATTTATCTAACCTATTTTTAAAACTACACAACCTTTTAGCTTCTATGACGGTACTCGAAAGTTTGTTCCACTCATCGACAACTCTATTACCAAACCAGTGCTTTCCTATATCCTTCCTGAATCTGAATTTTTCCAACTTAAAACCATTGCTGCGAGTCCTGTCTATGCTAGATATTTTTAGCACGCTATTTACATCCCCTTTATTCCTGTTTTCCATTTATACACCTCAATCATAACTTCCCTAATTCTAAGCCTTTCTAGAGAGTGCAGATTCAGGGCCCTTAGTCTATCCTCATAGGGAAGATTTCTGATACATGGGATCAACTTTGTCATCCTCCTTTGTACGTTTTCCAGAGCATTTATATCCATTATGTAATACGGTGACCAAAACTGTGCAGCATAATCTAAATGAGGCCTAACCAAGGATATATAGAGTTAAAGAACAACCTGAGGACTCCTATTATTTATGCTTCTTGATATGAAGCCAAGGATTCTGTTCGCTTTATTGCGAACACTTATGCACTGTTGTCTTGGTTTTAGATTACTGCTAAGGGAGCTAGTCTCTCGTTGGCCTGTGCTGTCTCCCTTTGTTTGCTGACCTAATCCATTGTCTTTATTTGTAACTTTATGATGAATAATGTCTTTTAAACATTTGTTGTTTTAACCCTAGTGCTGCAACCTGACTGTTTCCCATACACACCCATACCTCTATCTTCTATCAGCTTAAAATCATAGACATGTCAGCAATGGCCCTCTCGATCGAGTTGGCAAATGCTACCACCCCTGCCCCAGAGAGATGTACCCCATCCCTAGCATACATATCATGTTTGTCATAAAAGTTGTCCCAGTTGTCAATGAATGGGATTACAAGTTCCTTGCAGTATCTGTCTAGCCAGCAATTTACACCAATTGCCCTAGACATCCATTCATTGCCCACTTCCCTTCTAGGTAAGGTGCTACATATGATTGGGACCCCTCCCTTAGACCTAATTAAATCTATAGCTGACCTGTACTTATCTAGTTCTCTCCTACCCTTCCCGATATCATTTCCATCAGCACTGAGACAGATAATGGGCTTGTTCCCATTACCTGACATAATATTATCCAATATAGCTGCTATTTGTATCATACTAACTGCTACTTTGTAGCATAACTAGCTGTTACTTTGTAGCATACTAGCGTCTACTGTATATTATACTAGCTACACAGTATAACTAGGGAACATCTAGACTAGTCCAAATAGGAAGTGCGTCTGTCTGGCGTTCAGTAGACGAAGGATCAAGCCTTCATCATCCCACATGGGTTTAGCATTTAACATGAATTATTACTGTATCATAAATAGCGGCTACTGTCTACAATAACTAGCCGCTGCTCTATATCATACTAGCTACTTTGTATCATAAATGAAGGATATTTTGTATAATTAGACATTTATCATACTAGCTACTTTGTATCAAAACTAGCTGAGCTACATTTTATAACTAGCTGCTTTGTATTATACTAGTATTATATCATAACTACATTCTTATCACAACAGCTTTGTATAACTAGGTACTTTATATCATACCAACTACCTTGTATCATACTAGCTACTTTGTATCATGCTAGCTACTTTTCATCATAGTTGCTACTTTATATAACTAGCTATTTTGTATACCAACTACTTTGCATCATACTAGCTGCTAATTTGTATCTTACTAGCTACTTTGCATCGCAGTGGCTACTTTATATAACTAGCTATTTCGTATTTTGTATCATAACTAGGTGCTAATTTATATACTAGAGGTTACTTTGTATCATAACTAGCTGTTACTTTATATACTAGAGGTTACTTTGTATCATAACTAGCTGTTACTTTATATACTAGAGGTTACTTTGTATCATAACTAGCTGCTACTTTATATACTAGAGGTTACTTTCCATCATAACTAGCTGTTACTTTATATACTAGAGGTTACTTTGTATCATAACTAGCTGCTACTTTATATACTAGAGGTTACTTTGTATCATAACTAGCTGCTACTTTATATACTAGAGGTTACTTTGTATCATAACTAGCTGCTACTTTATATACTAGAGGTTACTTTGTATCATAACTAGCTGCTACTTTATATACTAGAGGTTACTTTGTATCATAACTAGCTGCTACTTTATATACTAGAGGTTACTTTGTATCATAACTAGCTGCTACTTTATATACGTTACTTTGTATCATAACTAGCTGCTACTTTATATACGTTACTTTGTATCATAACTAGCTGCTACTTTATATAGTTACTTTGTATCATAACTAGCTGCTACTTTATATACGTTACTTTGTATCATAACTAGCTGCTACTTTACATACGTTACTTTGTATCATAACTAGCTGCTACTTTATATACGTTACTTTGTATCATAACTAGCTGCTACTTTATATACGTTACTTTGTATCATAACTAGATGCTACTTTATATACGTTACTTTGTATCATAACTAGATGCTACTTTATATACGTTACTTTGTATCATAACTAGCTGCTACTTTATATACGTTACTTTGTATCATAACTAGCTGCTACTTTATATACGTTACTTTGTATCATAACTAGCTGCTACTTTATATACGTTACTTTGTATCATAAATAGCTGCTACTTTATATACGTTACTTTGTATCATAACTAGATGCTACTTTATATACGTTACTTTGTATCATAACTAGATGCTACTTTATATACGTTACTTTGTATCATAACTAGCTGCTACTTTATATACGTTACTTTGTATCATAACTAGCTGCTACTTTATATACGTTACTTTGTATCATAACTAGCTGCTACTTTTATATAGTTACTTTGTATCATAACTAGCTGCTACTTTATATACGTTACTTTGTATCATAAATAGCTGCTACTTTATATACGTTACTTTGTATCATAACTAGCTGCTACTTTATATACGTTACTTTGTATCATAACTAGCTGCTACTTTATGTATGTTACTTTGTATCATAACTAGCTGTTACTTTGTCATACTAGAGGTTACTTTGTATCATAACTAGCTGTTACTTTATATACGTTACTTTGTATCATTAACTAGCTGTTACTTTGTCATACTAGAGGTTACTGTATCATAACTAGCTGTTACTTTGTAATATAACTGAAGATCTACTATAGCCACCAGATATTTTAGATCACATACTATTATTACACAATCTAATACTTAATGTTAATAAAGCTTTATATTAGTCCCTTCTTTGTATAACTTTCCCTCTCAGTATACTTTGTATTAAAACTAGTGGCTCTTTTATGTCTAAACTAACGCTAACTCTGCATTAAAACTAGTAGCTTCTGCTTTTTTATTAAAACTAGCTGCTACTTTTATTAAAACTAGCTGTTACTTTCATTAAAACTAGCTGCTACTTTTATTAAAACTAGCTGTTACTTTTATTAAAACTAGCTGCTACTTTTATTCAAACTAGCTGTTACTTTTATTAAAACTAGCTGCTACTTTTATTCAAACTAGCTGTTACTTTTATTCAAACTAGCTGCTATTTTTATTAAAACTAGGTGCTACTTTTATTAAAACTAGCTGCTACTTTTATTAAAACTAGCTGCTACTTTTATTAAAACTAGCTGCTACTTTTATTAAAACTAGCTGCTACTTTTATTAAAACTAGCTGCTACTTTTATTAAAACTAGCTGCTACTTTTATTAAAACTAGCTGCTACTTTTATTAAAACTAGCTGTTACTTTTATTAAAACTAGCGCTAGCTTATCAGCTGCTTTTATTAAAACTAGCTGTTACTTTTATTAAAACTAGCTGCTACTTTTATTAAAACTAGCTGCTACTTTTATTAAAACTAGCTGTTACTTTTATTAAAACTAGCTGCTACTTTTATTAAAACTAGCTGTTACTTTTATTAAAACTAGCTGCTATTTTTATTAAAACTAGCTGCTACTTTTATTAAAACTAGCTGCTACTTTTAATAAAACTAGCTGCTACTTTTATTAAAACTAGCTGTTACTTTTAATAAAAATAGCAGCTATTTTTATTAAAACTAGCTGCTATTTTTATTAAAACTAGCTGCTACTTTTATTAAAACTAGCTGCTACTTTTATTAAAACTAGCTGCTACTTTTATTAAAACTAGCTGTTACTTTTATTAAAACTAGCTATTTTTATTAAAACTAGCTGTTACTTTTATTAAAGCTAGCTGCTATTTTAAAACTAGCTTTTTATATTAAAACTGGCTTCTACGTTTTTATCAAAACTAGTTGCTACTTTATTCAAATTAGCTGTTACTTTTATATTAAATAAAACTAGCTACTTTTTATTAAAACTAGCTGCTGTTTTAAAAATAACAGCGGCAACTGTGCTTAAAAAGAAGCAGTTGCTTTATTTTAAAACTGCTATTTTATATCAAAGCTATCAGACTAGAGCTCCTTTATATCATGCCTAGTACTACTTTGCGTTAACTAGCGGCACCCTCGAATAAACGCTAGTGGTAACTACTAGAACAAGCAGCTACTTTGTATTGAAAGTAGCTGCTACTTCGTACATAAATTAGTGGATACTTTGTATCATTACTAGTGTCTAATGTGTATTAATACTAGTGTCTACTGTGTATCAGTACTAGTGTCAACTGTGTATCAATACTAGTGTCAACTGTGTATCAATACTAGTGTCAACTGTGTATCAATACTAGTGTCAACTGTGTATCAATACTAGTGTCTACTGTGTATCAGTACTAGTGTCTACTGTATATTAATACTAGTGTCTACTGTGTATCAGTACTAGTGTCTACTGTGTATCAGTACTAGTGTCAACTGTGTATTAATACTAGTGTCTACTGTGTATCAGTACTAGTGTATACTGTGTATCAATACTAGTGTCAACTGTTTATCAATACTAGTGTCTACTGTGTATCAATACTAGTGTCAACTGTGTATCAGTACTAGTGTATACTGTGTATCAATACTAGTGTGAACTGTGTATTAATACTAGTGTCTACTGTGTATCAGTACTAGTGTATACTGTGTATCAATACTAGTGTCAACTGTGTATCAATACTAGTGTCGACTGTGTATCAATACTAGTGTTTACTTTTTATTAGTACTAGTGTCGACTGTGTATTAGTACTAGTATCTATTGTGTATCATAGTGTCTATTGTGTATCAATACTAGTGTCTACTGTGTATCAATACTAGTTAGTGTACTGCGTATCAATACTAGTGTCTACTGCGTATCAATACTAGTGTCTACTGTGTATCAATACTAGTGTCTACTGTGTATCAATACTAGTGGCTACTGTGTATCAATACTAGTGTCTACTGTGTATCAATACTAGTGGCTACTGTGTATCAATACTAGTGGCTACTGTGTATCAATGCTAGTGGCTACTGTGTATCAATACTAGTGTCTACTGTGTATCAATGCTAGTGTCTACTGTGTATCAATGCTAGTGTCTACTGTGTATCAATACTAGTGTCTACTGTGTATCAATACTAGTGTCTACTGTGTATCAATACTAGCGGATACTTTGTATCAAACTAGCGGATACATTGTATCAAACTAGCGGATACATTGTATCAAACTAGCGGATACACTGTATCAAACTAGCGGATACACTGTATCAAACTAGCGGATACATTGTATCAAACTAGCGGATACATTGTATCAAACTAGCGGATACATTGTATCAAACTAGCGGATACATTGTATCAAACTAGCGGATACTTTGCGTCATATGTGAAAGCTCCTATTTTCTTTACAAAGATTTACAGTCGCTTTCTGATGTATCAGTTAATAGCTGCAGCTGTCAAAGCTAGGGGCGGCTGTTATCAAAGCTAATGGCTGTTATCAAAGCAAACTGCTGCTATTGTCAAGTTAACGGTTATCAAAGCTAACGGGTAATTATTAAGGTAACGGCTACTGTCAAAGCAAATAGCCGTTATTGTGAAGTTAATTAACGGCTGCTGTTGTCAAAGCTAATTGCTGCTGCTGTTGTCGGAATTAACACTCTAAATTGAAAGCTGTTGTTTGAAAGCTATTACCTCACGAGTACTGTGTCAAAGCTAATAGCTGATCGGTAGTTAAAGGAACTGCTACTGTGTCGAAGATGAAGCTAAATTTTGATGAATGAAGAATACCTTGACAAGTTTACAGCATCGCTGATGGTATCCAATACCGCCAAGTTGACTGAGATATGTGCAAACTTAGACGCTTTTATTATCGAGACGTTTTGTCTGCTGCACAGTTGGCTGCTTCAGTTGAATACAGACCAAGGAAGCCTACTGTGCAGGTGAAACCTTTCAACAATTATGATTCCTAACTTGCACATGCATCTTAAGTTTAGAGTAACCTGAGCAAGCAGTATTGGGTATCTTTATTTACAGACGTGTCGCCATCCAGTGGCTTTATCAAAACAAGGACATAAATGTGAAGAATGTAGAACTATTTACAAAAGATGAGGTAATAAGTCCCTCAGTCTTGGAGGTAGTGAGGAGCACCGCAGTGCTCTTCTCCAACATTGTTTCCTTGTATTGATAAAGCCACTGGCTGAAACGTCAACATATAATGGTACCTAGAAGATGTCTAATTCTTCATATTGTCGGTATTGTATACCATTCGTGTATAGACAGTATGTTGGTGGGTGAAAGCTTGAATTAGAGAGTTCTTTGTCAAGGTCTGGCAAGGAAGACTAGAGGGCAGTATGCCCTCCAAGAAGAGTAAACAAATATAGAAGTCAGCGAGGAGGATGTAATGATTCAACACTTGTAGGTGAAGGGGTTGACATGATTGATGGGGTTGATATGAAGAATGAAGGGGTTGACATGAATGAGGTTGATATGAACGAAAGGCACGACATGAATGAAGGGGGCTGACATGAATGAAGGAGTCGACATGAATGAAGAGGGTTGATATGAAGAATGATGAGGTTGATATGAAGAACAAAGGGATTGACATGAATAAAGGAGTTGACATGAAAAACGAAGGGGTTGACATGAAGAGTAAAGGAGCTGACATGAAGAATGAAGGGGCTGACATGAAAAATGGAAGGGTGAAGACGGAGAATGGAAGTATTAAGACGAAGAACGGAAAGATAAAGATGGAGAGTGGGGAGGGAGCATCAAGGGGTGTGCAAGAAATATCAAGAGGTGGGGAGGAAGTATCAAGGGGTGGGTAAGAATAATCAGGAAGCGATTAAGAATTATTAAGTGTTAGGTACGACTAGAAGGATGAGAAAGGATACTTGAGGGTGGGTGAGACAGAGCATGAATGATAAGTGTGTGATTGATATCAGCCTGTCAGTGGAGTTTGTCTCGCTAGCTGACATGGGCTGTAGCGCACCGGAAAACAATAAGCGCCAACAAGGCCAAAATCCGGGTTAGTGAAGGAATAGATTCCTTCAGTGTCTCGTCTGTTTATGAGAATGTGTAGATGCTGTCTTCAGCATCTTTAAGTTAGGCTCAGGGTCCCATAACAAAGTATGGTAACTTGAGCCTCATAGCTCCAATCTCTCCCACGCATGTTTTTTCTCCTATGTTTGAATTTCTCTCTTATTCTTTCTGCCGGGCAACGCCTCACATAATAAACTAAAATACGTGGGGAAGATGAACGTATATGAGAGCAAAGTTAGGTGAGGACACACTAGGTGTGGCTGGTGTAAGCCTCCGGATACACCACTCCACTTAACAATAAACACGCCCTGGACAACCTCATAATACATTTATTAGCGCTAACTAATGTAATGATCCAATCATGAGCAATAAATTGACGAATATAATTATACAAGCATTGCATAATGAAGCTAGAGGCAACAAGCTAGCAAGAATGTATATACATTTATGATGTAAATGATTGAAAAAAAAACCAGACAAGTTGAAGAATGTTGCACAAGTGTCTCATTATTGAGAGTGTAGAGGCGTAATGCCAACACGTGTGTGTATAAATATGCAGAGTAAACTTTCATTGGGACCACTTGAAACTTGTTCTGAATATTGTGTTAATACCCATGTGTGCACTCAAGTATCAGATGTTTATTATTATAATAAATCTAGTTGATGTGAATGATAAAGATAGAAGCAGTAAGCTGATCACAAAACACACACACACACACACACTAGAATCAGACAGCATACAGGGAAAAACAGAATCTTAGTGTAAGAGAGGTGTTAGAGGACATGAATGAGTAAAATCACGTCAAAGCGAATATAAAAGTGTCGTCCAGTGAAAGGACGTGATGAATTATACTTTAGAAAAAAATATCCATGTGGTTTAAGGTTTTTAAGAACAGTTTACGTAAGGAACAGCATTATACTTAAAAGGTAACAATATATAAAAAAAAAGTTTAGTGATAAGCAAAGTCCATACACGTTAATGGTGACTGAAGAAATGTTGAAGTTTATTGGTGTGTGTATGTGCATGTGTGTGTGTCTGTGTGTATACGCTCCTGTTTGTACTCACCTATTTGTGGTTGCAGGGAGTGGAGTCTCATCTCCTGGCCCTGCCTCTCAAACCGGCTGCTGCTGCTATGTTTGTGTGGGGGTACAGGAGGGTTCTGGGTGCGTATGTTTGTGTGGGGGTACAGGAGGGTTCTGGGTGCGTATGTTTGTGTGGGGGTACAGGAGGGTTCTGGGTGCGTATGTTTGTGTGGGGGTACAGGAGGGTTCTGGGTGCGTATGTTTGTGTGGGGGTACAGGAGGGTTCTGGGTGCGTATGTTTGTGTGGGGGTACAGGAGGGTTCTGGGTGCGTATGTTTGAGGTGATCGAACTGAGCGTGTGGTTGGATCTGGACAGGGAGTCTGGGTGCGTGGCATATGAGGCACAGATCAGGTGCTACAATGTCGGAAAGCGCTGTTTCATCTAACAATGCTGTGTTCTATACAGTGCCGGAAAGCGCTGTTTCATCTAACAATGCTGTGTTCTATAGTGTTGGGGAGCGCTATTTCATCTAGCACAGCACATAGCAGGAATGTACACACGTACTAAAAATAAATAACAAGCAAGACTGAGGTAGCCAACAGATGAAGGAATATAACAAAAGCTTCCGGCGAACGACGCGGACCTGCACGTCGGTGTCTAGTAGTGCAAGGAGGGGCAGCAGCAGCAACAACAGCGGCAGCAGCAACAGCAGCAGCGGCAACAACAGCAGCAGCGGTAGTAGTAGTAGTAGTAGTAGTAGTTCTTCATTCATGCTTCTGGTGTGTTGTAGTGGACGCTCTCATTCATAAATCAGCGTAGGAGAAGGAAAACTTACTGGGAACATTATGGGTACGTTTTCTGGAGAAATTGCGGTGTTGTAAAGGCTGTAATGGGCGGACGTTCTCTGTTCCTGTTGCCTACTGTGAGCTGACGGGTGTTGGCAAGGGTAATAGTGCTGTTGAATCTGGGGACGGAAACGAACCAAATTCAGACTCTGCACTCCTACAACCACTGCTACTCTTTGTCATATATCACTACACTCCCCTGACTATGGGAGAGGTGGTGGAGCAGGAAGTGGACAGGAATGGTAGAGGAAGTAGAGAAATGGAGGAGAGAGATAAACAAGAATGATGGCGCAGACAGGAACGATAGGTGGGATGGTTTCAAGGGATGGGGAAGATGGATATAAATAGCAGAGATGGTCAGAAATGGAGAAGTAATTAGGAATGATGAGGAAAAGTACAGAGGTGGTAGGATAGGTGTAGTGAGGAAGGGGGGGAAAGGTGTAGTAAGGCAGGTGGGGAAGGTGTAGATAAATAATGGGGCTAGTCTTACAGTTATAAATATGAAGGAAAGATGACCTCGTACACACAATGGGTGACTTGATCAGAATTATTAAGAATTTTTTTTTAGTCCATTCAGCACAAGAGTACTTCTGGGGCATTGAGAGTTATAGCAGTGTGGAACTACAGTATTTGCATTGATATTTGAAAATGGTAATGTAACAAGTGCCAAGCCAATTGTGCATGTTTCTTAATTTATCCAGAGCACAGATATAATCCTCTCAAGGCTCTTCTTATTGCAGGAAGGTTCCTAGAACCAGACCTAAGCCCTGCCTCTGCTTCCATCCAATAAGCCGTATAAATAGGACTACTCCCTCCTCCTCCTCCCACGGTCTTCTTCAGGAAAGTGTCACAGCTACTAGCATCGTACAGGTTGTGCCACTGGCCGGCCGGCCAGCCAGTTCACCATCAGCTGATACGAGTCAACAAATGGCCGGCTCAGGCTAGCCTCGAGATGCATAGTAAACACAACACCTCCCCCGTCCCCTATCACGACAGCTCAGGGATAAATGACTAATATATATATATATATATATATATATATATATATATATATATATATATATATATATATATATATATTACATTCTCTCTCTCTCATCCTATACCACGATCATCAGCGTGCTAGTGTCAAAGCCTATAATGGGTTGTTTTGGTTTTGTTTTGGTGGGTTGTTTTGGTTTATAAAGCAACGATCGTTTTGTCGACCCTAAACCCGTTGTTGAAATAACTGCGAAAATCAGTCTGACCTTCCCGAAATTAATGTATTTCACCGATTTTAAATAACACTAGCTAAATTCAGAACCTATGATCAAGTTTAATATAGAATTATATTTCACTAACGTCTCAAAGGGTTAGGTTGCTACATTAGTTTTGGTGAAAATTAAAAGGAATAAATAAACATTCATGAAGCGCTAAACCCATGTGGGTTAGTGATTTGCAAGGCACCTTGGTGGAGGCTCGATCCTCCGTCCTCTATCATGGTCTGGTCTCTGGGGTGTTTGCCCGACCCTGCCAAAAAAAAAATATTTTACTGTACATGTGCAAAGTGTAATACATACATACATACATACATATATATATATATATATATATATATATATATATATATCTCACCTCGTGTACTGTATATGCCATCTTATATCAACAATGTATTCTCAAATCTTTGTACCATATTATGTAATAAAACATACCTATTGGTAAAAAAAAAATTAAAAGATGGTGGTAGGAGAAGTGGAATATTCAAATGGCATCAGGAAGAAATCCAAATATTCTTCCTTGAAGCCTTTTATCCACTTCTCCGAGGCTATGGGTCCCACAATTTGTACCAGAGGTGGACCCCATCCTATATATATATATATATATATATATATATATATATATATATATATATAAACAATTTTAAGCAAAAATTATCACTCTTTTAAGCTTGTTAAATTTCCACGGGCCTATACATATTTGTCCACGTGAAGGTCCGTCCACAGAAACGAGAGATAACATAGACAGGAAAGGTGAAGATCAACGTTAAGAGACGGAAGAGGAACGCAGCTGTACACTAGTCTGATGTACAAGTATGTTGATATCCACAGACTGTGGGAATAAGGCCCTACTATGCATAAAGGGAATTATTGAGGACTGATAGTCTTCTGTGATGTAACGTCGCCTTCAGTGTCTTGATTGTGCATGCTTGCCTCACTGTGCATGCCTGCCTCACTGTGCATGCCTGCCTCACTGTGCATGCGTGCCTTATTGTGCATGCCTGCCTTATTGTGCATGCCTGCCTTACTGTGCATGCCTGCCTCACTGTGCATGCCTGCCTTACTGTGCATGCCTGCCTTATTATGCATGCTGCCTTATTGTGCATGCATGCCTGCCTTATTCCCACAATGATTCATCGAGATAATTTGTGGTGAACACTGTTTTATTGGCCCTTCAGACTTTCACTGTTCTGTTAGTGTAAACACGAATTAATGTGGGACTGAACCCAGGTCAGCTAGTTGACATCCCCACACATGTACCAGGATGGGTCAGCTAGTTGACACCTCCCCACACATGTACCAGGATGGGTCAGCTAGTTGACACCTCCCCACACATGTACCAGGATGGGTCAGCTAGTTGACAGCTCCCCACACTTTTACCAGAATGGGTCAGATAATTGACACTTCCCCACGTTTGTTCCAGGATGGGTCAGCTAGTTGACACCTTCCCACACTTGTACCAGGATGGGTCAGCTAGTTGACACCTTCCCACACTCGTATGACACAATGGTACAGTAAGTATTCAAAAACATATGTTACTTAGTCTTGCTACAAAGCACATTTTGCCTAATTTCCAGTCTCTCCTGATTCTCAGTAAAGCTTTGATGCATGTACCCTTCACGCCTGTCAATAGAAACTGATTACATGAATAAGACATGTCCAACACTTGGGTGCCTTTACTGCCGAAACTTTGACTTTTCTCCTGCGCAGTGGCTTCTTCAGTTGAATGCAAATGTGATTAATATAACGGAGACAGCTAAATTACCTTTTCAGTTCTTTCAAGGTTGAGGGACTGAGCACCTCAAAATTTCAACTGTCTCCAGTATATTAGTCACATCTGTATTTGAATGGAAAAGCCTGCTATGCAGGCGAAACGTTTCGGAAATAAACACACCCAAGAGTTGTACGTGTCTTATCCATTTCCTTGTCGGAATTGTATACCATTAATATAATAATACCAACTGATTAAATAAAAAAAATTGTTTTCAATATCTTTTGTCATCGTAGCCTAGTGGTCAAGCGTGATTGTCGACTGTCTAACCCATCTTCCAGCACACATGACGCCATGTGTGAGCACCACTCCATGTGAAGAGCATCGTGGCCTTCAAGACTGAGGGACTGATTACCTCGTCTTTGTGTATATAGTACTACAGTCTTCCCATTATGTCCTTGAATTTGTATTGATAAAGCCTCTGAATGGCGAAACGTCTACAAATAAAGATGGAAAGATGTTGCACATGTGTCTGATTCTTTACATGATTTGTTAAGTGTACGCGGTTTGCTACACTGAGGTACACACCCACCCTCTATTTTTCTCCTCCTCTTTCCATCAGAAAAAAACACCTTCATCTGCAACTGTCAACTAAATGCCTTTCACAGAACTTTATTTTCTTCTCTTTAACCCCATTCTCGGATCATTAAGATGTGCAATACTATACTACACAAATAACCAGCACATTGGAGAAACTTATGACGACGTTTCGCTCCCACTTGGACCAAGTTGGACCTATGTTCGGGTTATTTGTGTATTGTTTCAGTCACGGTATTGTGCCGTTTGTATTATTCCAGTCACGGTATTGTGCCATTTGTATTGTTCCAGCCACGGTATTGTGCCGTTTTGTTTTTTATGTGCAACACTAGGAATCTTCAACATGTGCAACACTAGGAATCTTCAACATGTGCAACACTAGGAATCTTCAACATGTGCAACACTAGGAATCTTCAACATGTGCAACACTAGGAATCTTCAACATGTGCAACTCTAGGAATCTTCAATATGTGAAGCACTAGGAATCTTCAACATGTGCAACACTAGGAATCTTCAACATGTGCAACACTAGGAATCTTCAACATGTGCAACACTAGGAATCTTCAACATGTGCAACACTAGGAATCTTCAACATGTGCAACACTAGGAATCTTCAACATGTGCAACACTAGGAATCTTCAACATGTGCAACACTAGGAATCTTCAACATGTGCAACACTAGGAATCTTCAACATGTTCAACACTAGGAATCTTCAACATGTTCAACACTAGGAATCTTCAACATGTGCAACACTAGGAATCTTCAACATGTGAAACACTAGGAATCTTCAACATGTGCAACACTAGGAATCTTCAACATGTGCAACTCTAGGAATCTTCAACATGTGCAGCATTAGGAATCTTCAACATGTGCAACACTAGGAATCTTCAACATGTGCAACACTAGGAATCTTCAACATGTGCAACACTAGGAATCTTCAACATGTGCAACTCTAGGAATCTTCAACATGTGCAGCATTAGGAATCTTCAACATGTGCAACACTAGGAATCTTCAACATGTGCAACACTAGGAATCTTCAACATGTGCAACAGTAGGAATCTTCAACATGTGCAACACTAGGAATCTTCAACATGTGCAACACTAGGAATCTTCAACATGTGCAACACTAGTAATCTTCAACATGTGCAACACTAGTAATCTTCAACATGTGTAACACTAGAAATCTTCAACATGTGCAACACTAGGAATCTTCAATATGTGCAACATTAGGAATCTTAAACGAGGAAACACACGTGTTGCACACGTCTTAACCATGAACTTGAGTATTGTAAACCATTTTAAACTTATATTTACCAGATCACTGGAAGACTCAGACTCCCCCGACCTTCCTTGCCCAAGGAAAACAGTGAAATGTAGTTATGCATATTCTTAGATTAGATAAATAAGTTATTTTTATAATACGTATATTTTAGCGAGGTTTAGCTAGTGTGGTGCCAAATTTTGCATGACTATTATTTTTTATCCATGGGGGATGGGGGACGAATTATATTCATGGTATGCGCTAAACCCGTAGAGGTCATTCAACCTCCGAAGAATGCGAGGTAATCAGGTTTGATCCAAGAAAGCAGCTTTAATTCCCTGCGTCAGTCCTTCCCAGGCATCAAATCTTCTCTCCCCCCCCTTGCAAGTACACGAAGCGTCAGGTGATTATCCACTTCAGACTGTTATCTTCCCTACCCTCTTATCACCGTTATTGTCCTCCTCTCGTATCTTCCAGCAACTGTTGCTCTTAAATGTTTTCCTCTTGTTTATTTTGTTTAATTTATCCACTGTTTTATTCGGTTCGGTGTTGCTCCAGGAGCTATTGCCTGACATCTTCATGTTAAAGGTATGCAATACTGAGAAGCAGATGAATAAGACATGTATAAAGCTTGGGTATCTTTTTTCTCCTCGACTGAAGAAGCCAGTTTCGCCTGCTCAGCAGGCTTCTTCAGTCGAATATAGAGAACTAAATTATTGCAGATAAAAGAAGAAGTGGGGAGTTAATTATGAGATGATCAGTCTCTCAGCCTTTAAGAAGTAATTCCGAAGTGGACTGACAACCTCGAAATTACTACTAATTCAAGGCAGAGGGACTGATCACCTCATAATTCTCCACTGCTTCTATCTCAAATATTTTAGTTGCCTCTGTATTCGTCTTTAAAAGCCTGCTGAGCAGGCGAAACATTTCAAGAATAGAGATACTCAACTGTTGCAATGTGTCTTATTCATCTGCTCATCTCTCTATTACAACACGTATGCTCTCAGTCAAACTATGCTACATAACATCAACAAAGCACGAAATGGATGGGGTTAGAACTCATGGCGAGTGAGTCGTAAAACTCCAAGCCAATGCGAAAGCCACTGGACCAGCTGTCTACAATAAGATTCATCCAACTAGGTATATTTATACGCCATAGTGAGGTTAGCATGGGCCTGGGGCCCATGCTAACCTTCCTATGGTATATAAATATACCTAGTTGGATGAATCTTATTAGCCAGCTGGTCCAGTGGTTAACGCACTGGCCTTGAGTTTTATGACTAACTGGCCACGGGTTCTAACCCCATCTGTAAGGTGGTTTGTTTAGAATCGTGTTATTACGATTTCTTGAGTCATGAAAACATCAACGGAGCTTGGTAAGCGACGTCATTCCCACTTAGATGTGACCTCAACCATGTGAACCTCACCACGGAGCTTGGTAAGCGACGTCATTCCCACTTAGATGTGACCTCAACCATGTGACCCTCACCAATACTAGGGAACATACCGAAGGTCCTTTCTTAGTCTCTTCACTTAATATTTTTCTTGCTTTGTTATATACACTTTTTCATTACCTTTAAATTTTATATTATATACACTTTCTGAAACAACTTTCTAGTTTTTTGTTGGTGTGTATTTTTCTTTGGATTTTCACCACTTTTCACCTCCGTAACATTATTTATACACATCCTTTAGCTTTTTTTTGGCGTTTTTTTCTGAATTTCTAGAATATTAAGGTGTCCTTGTTTTCCTATACTTTATAAAGGTTTCTCAGAAACTTTTTCCACGCTAGTTTTCCTACACACTTTCTGTAGTTTTTTTTTTTCTAAGCTTTCTTTCGTATTTATCGTATTTTCTTAATTTTTTTTCGACAACCTAGATTACTATGTAAATATTTCTATATTTAGTACCGGACTTCTTTTTTTTTTACACTTTTTGTGTTTGTCTTTCGTGGTATTCTCACTTCATATTTTCCGTTGGCAGCCGCCTTTCTTCCCTCTGCCACACAGTTGTTCTCCATAAGACGGATGTAACTCATGTGATTGTCATTACTTCTGATTCACTATCAGATTGTTACCTATCGCCCTTGAAAAATCAAACCAACACTCCTTGCTCTACACCCTTCACAAACACTTGGGCACAGTGTTAAGAGAAAGTATTTATATGGCTCAAGAGGCCAGAAACCAGTAATGCTAGTCGATGAACCTTAAGAGATGGGATCCCGAGCTATAACTCGACCATCATACAATGTAAGACTATCTTACAGGACTCTAACGGTCCCCAGATCAAAATTACTGTTGTGTAATATTCTGCAAGTACAGTGAGCACTGGAGAAATAGTGAAAAATGGAGAGTCATATGATGGACAACAAACGCGACTTGACACTCAAGGAATAACCTTGAAGGATGACACTAAGCATGTTTACCTGAAGATTATCCTCCTCGAGGCCCGGTCCTGGACCAGGAGCCCCTGTTGACAGCTTGATCAGTTAGGTTATTGGTGCTCGTTGCACGCAGTCTGCCATAAGCACCACAGTCCGACTTTATCTAATATTCACTCTAAGCAACTCGGACCTAGAAAATATATAATTTCAACCCACCAGTAATAGCTAACTTCTGAAATCGCCACAAAATCGGGTGTATAAATTACCAGAAAGAATTAAAAAAGGGGGAAAGTTTATAGAAAATATGACTAGAATGAAATAGGAACTTTCTTTAACAAAATAAGATGATTACCGGAAAAGATCCTTAAGACATGATCAAGTGTCTCACACTAAGTTGTCACAAAGAACAGGAATAGTACCTAACGAGGCAAGTAAACAAGAAAAAAAATAATGATTTGTAAAGCACGAAAAATCAAGAGGTAAAGGAATCAATTATACCCTGACACCAGGGACGAAGAGAAAGTCCAAAAATTACCACAAATGCAAAATCTAAAGCAAGAGCTATACCCCTCGGCCACATAAGAGAGTTATACCCCTCGGCCACATAAGAGCTATACCCCTCGGCCACATAAGTAGTCTGGAGACATGATTTACACCTGAAAAACAAAAGTATACGATTAACTAAATAAATGATTTCATAGCGTGTGTTCAACACAGCCCACTACAGTGAATAGAAGGAAACACTGGAGCACAACTAGCAGACTTGGCTGGCAACATCACGAGAGGAAGTAAATACAATACTCGCTGAATTGTACCATAAGGTGATCCACCCTGACAACGTATCATCATCAACGGGGAGAAGAAGCTGATGTTTTTATCATTCTACCAACACAATAAATCAGTGGCAAATTGCTACACACCTGGGAGTTAGTAAATGTTATTCCAATATTCAGAAAAAGAGCCAGAAAGATATTTCTAAGTTACAAAACAAAATAGCTGAAGAGCAAAACATGCTCTGGTGGCAAAAGCTCTCGCTTCACAAGGTGAGGGTCCGGGTTCGATTCCCGGCGAAGGTGTTGCTTTACACTGGTTGTCTATGTTCACCCATCAATAAAATGGGTACCTGGGTGTCAGTCGACTGGTTTGAGTCGCATCCTGGGACAAAACTGGCCTAATTTGCCTGAAATGCTCTGCATGTATGTATGTATGTCATTGATGTCAGCTAGGCCTGTATACCTTGTACATGTACTTGTAGTTAATATATTATTATTATAAGGAAGAGATTAGTAAAACACCTTGAGACAACAAGATTCAACTCAGACCAATATGACTTTAGGAATTAAAAACCTTGCATCACAACACTGGTCAATATGTATGGCAGTCAACACAGATAAGACAAAAAAGAAAACGATGAGTGAATTACACTTTGCCTGACACCAAGAATGTTCCACGTTACCACATTAACGATTGCTCTACAAACTTAAAAACCACACCATTATAACTCAAAACGTGTTTTATCGGATAAAATCTAATAATAAAAAGTCATAAAAGTAAGTGCGTCAGAATAAGGAATATCAAAAGGATTACCTTTGATTCCTACTCTTCCTGTCATGTCATGTCAATATATCTTATTAATGAAAAATAACATACCAGATATATTAAGCAAATTTCCCAACTCTGCTTGTAACAGATAAGTGAACTATAAATATAAATCCAGATGTACTCATGTTAACCCTTTTGGGGCAGACCCATTGACCAAACTGTCAACAGGAAAACCTAGTCCGGGATCTAGCTGCATGGATAATGATCCCCGAATCTTGTCTTTGAGTATCCTCACAGGAATAGTCAGAAAAGTGGTTGCACTAATTTAACCGAAGTAAATGTAAGAGTAATGGAAGTACCAAATGGTAGAAGAGGAATCAAGCAACAAGAACCACCGAGGTGCCATTATCATCCCACACTTCTCACCTGGAGTCATCAAAGAAATAACGTCGGCTACACTCACGACACTGAATCCAATGGCGTTATAGTTGCCCACTATAACGCCATTGGCAGCTACGTTACGTAAACAGTACATGTTCTAGTAAACACCACCGTCTACAGCACGGTATGTCAAGTGCTTTTCCCTTACGAATGAAATATGAAGGTAGGCGGCATGCAGAAACCTAGCGAACTTAATGATGTTAAGGAATTTTAACCAAGGAGCTCAGTAATAGCATGGAGACCTAAGAGAGAAATTATGGCATGGAGACCTAAGAGAAATTATAAGGAGATACTGAAAGAACTGAACCTGAGAAACTTCTAGGCGAGGAGGGTTCGAAGGAATGTGAGCTAAAAAAGCGTTCGAAAGGCAGGGACAAAGAAATGGGGCGGACGGGAAACTAAAGACTAATGAGCCGAAGGGACCAAGACTCTGGATTTGAAAGGAGATAATGGAGGAATAAGAACTATTAAGAAAGATACAGGAAAGTAGTTTATGCATGTTCATGAGACAAAACGTGAAGATCAGGAATCTTCCTAGAGCGCAAATATTTATTTGTTTTCCTATTCACACTGTAGTAAGAGGACGGTAGAGTCTTCCTAGGTGGATTCAAACTCACAGCTTTAAGAGCAAGTACAATAGGGTCTGCGAAGTCAGATCCGGTAAATGTGGGTTAAAGCAAAATGAGGCTATGTCAAGAGCAGAGTTTCTGCTCCCACAAACACAAATCTGTGTATAAGTGCATATTCACATTCACAAACACCCAACTATCCACCAGCACAGCCACCCACAATAACACACCCACTCACTAGCATACAACTACCCACAAGCACACACATATCCTCCATGATTTGCATCTGCCTGCAAGTGTTGTTTTTTCCTCGCCGGTTGACGTCAGTTGAGCACGGTATCCATCGTGGTAGAGAAGCGTCCCACGGGACGCTGAGAGTAAATTCTTTAGGCACGAGCTACGCCAATAGCTGTTAACCTGGCCTCATGATGCATCACCACCCAGCTACTCGTCTTGCTTCGCTTGTCAACACTAGTTCTTCCCTGCCTTCGTTGTCACCGCAAGTCATTTCTAAATACTAATGGTTTCATCGGTATAATGTAGAAAACTCCCACGAGCAAGTTACAAAGGGTTCTAAAAGACGTGGATGTTTAGACATCCTCTTTCCGCAAGCAATGTTTAAAGACAATTCTTTGTAGATTCATGATTGGGCGAACATACCCATAGGTGCCCCTGCCCGTGTGGGTGACTTGTGGCATGTTGTTGACTGGAACACACTTTGTTTGCTCACGACTTCGGCCTTTTTCGCCCTAGTCTTGGAAATTTTAGTAGTACCTTTTTTGGCATTACCTATTTAATGTGTTCGTAATATATTCTGTTTATTACTTGGTGTGATGATATTTGATTTGTTGTTTTTTGTTAGTTAATTTTCACTAGATAGTAAGAAAAAGTATCTTGTAGATCAAAGAGCTTTTCATGTACACACCCCTAACACATCCCATCCACCTGTCCTCCTCTCCTCCAATAACCCGGCACTACCCGCTTAGCACTGTATCTGTGTGTCTCCCTTAACCTCATCCCCAGCATTATCCACTGGTATCATATATTATCCAAGTCACACAGAGCACACTTTCACTTAAGCTCCACACCACAACCTCAGTGGTGCAAGACTCGTTAACCTTCTACCAGAAGGTATAGGAAATATTGCCGGAACAAAGGTAGACGTTCCCAGAAGGAAAATAGACGATTACCTACAAAACCTGGAAGTATGTCACAGCTCCACGAGTCAACCCCATGTTACACCTTACTAGTACCAGACCCCACTAGTTCTACATCTCAACCTCTTAAGCCTAACATCTCAGCTGTGCCATATCTTAACCTCACACCCAATAACACAACATTCCAATCCCCACACTCCACCTCACGCCACGAGCCCAATACCTCAACCACTCAACCCAAGCACCCTGCTAACACCACACCACAACTCCCATATCCCACTACAAAACATCCACACCTCACCTTCCACTAGCACCGCCCGCACATGTCATTTGTACTTCTCCACTTCCCACCAGCACTACCCCACATCCCACAAGCACCACCACCCAACAACCCCCCTCACTCCACTAGTACCACACCACAACCCCCTCAAGCCTCACACTGTAGGCAGGCATCAGCGGGTGCAGGATTGGCGTCATTACCGTGTTTTTATAAGAGAACTTGTGAGACAGGTGGCAGCACTGAGCCAATCCCGGCCACACGCTGCTCTAATGGCAAGATGAGGCTGCTACACCCCGGAATTAAACCCTCGCCTACTACCACGATACACTTCACCGCATTTACGTGTGTAGATAGAGTCTATACCCAGAGTGGTATATCACAGGTGTGGCGCGCTCAGCAAGAGTAGTTACGGTGATGCCGAAGGCGTATATCTTGTGTAATGTACCCTTTCACAAACAGATATGTCTGTGCATATTGGTAATCCTTCCCACACTATTGTAAATAATGGAGAAGACTGCACTCGTGTTGCTGCAACTGCAAGACATGATCCAGCCTCATTCCCTTCCTCAGACGTGAGAGATGGCAAGTGACGTGGGAATGCATCAAGGTGGAACGGGAGCTCTCAGCAGACAGATGGAACGTAAACATGGAAGGAGGAAACATGTGAGCATACAAACTGAAGGAACAGCTGTCCTCTGAGAGACGGAGCAAGAAGATGCGAAGAGGAAACATGTGAGCACAAGATTGAAAGAAACAGCTGTTAGCAGACACATGAGGTAATCATATGGGGGAAAATGTAAGTGTTGGGTAGACAGGTGGAACGTTCAAGGTAAAGTGATTGAAAGCATGAATAACAGGTGGAAGGCTCAGGCAGGTGGATACAGGTGGGTGAAGCAGATGCCACCTGATCTCATCTCTCCAGAAGGATGAGTCACAAGCAGTGTGATCAATCACAACTGTCCAGACACCTTTATATTAATGTTTTACAAGCGTGCTGCACCTCGTCTACGCCACACCAACACACCTGGCCACACACACTCCAAGACCTGCACCCACAACCAGAGCTTGGCCACACACATCCTGAGGTGTGGCCTTCATAACCCAGGCTTGGCCAACTCCTTGCCCCGGGGTATAAACACACTACATCTTGCCCCTACTGCTTGCCTGACCAGCTACTCTCGCACATAAACTCAGGTAACGAATATTTGCCTAGAACCATTCCTGACATGGTTTGGGCTCATCTCGTTCATACTGTCTAGTAACCAAACCCAAAAGTTAGACTTACTCCTCTCCTACACCTGCTCACTAACAGCTTCCTACACCTGCTCACTGACAGCTTCCTACACCTACTCACTGACAGCTTCCTACACTTGCTTCTCTTCTACACCTACTCACTGACAGCTTCCTACACTTGCTTCTCTTCTACACCTGCTCACTGACAGCTTCCTACACTTGCTTCTCTTCTACACCTGCTCACTGACAGCTTCCTACACTTGCTTCTCTTCTACACCTGCTCACTGACAGCTTCCTACGCTTGCTTCTCTCCTACACCTGCTCACTGACAGCTCAATACACTTGTAACTCGCTCTCCCCTCTGAACACAGGTAGAGAGAGGGACAGGATGGAATGAGGGTAGAAGGAAGAGTCAACCCATGGGCCTTGTCTGGAAGAATGGGGTGGGGAGCACAGTACTAGCTAGGGTGGAGAGCAGTGTGTGCTCGGGATGGGTAGGGTGAAGGGCTGGGTAAGGGGGGTATGGAGGGAGGAAACAGGTTTGGGGCGGCCCTCTCCCCCGATTATGGGAAGGTCGAGCAAACAAGGCACAAGGACGGTGTGTGTGGAACGCTAATTGAACCCACACCTGCTGGGGTGTGCCTAAGGATATCACTACCCACACCTGCTGCTGTCTGTGCCAGCCACCCACCCCTTGTTCTCCCAGGGGGGTGCACATGGGCACGGGACTATTTATTTTTATTTGGAAAAAATGAGTACATCCGCAATGTGCAGCGTTTCTATTTTTTACGACAGCAGGAATAAAAACTGGTCAAATTTCCATGTTATTTCGTCACACAGGATAAGTTTTGACAGCTAGTAATGAAATGTGTCAGTCTGAGCTGGGAGGATTCAGTAGGGTGAGGGAGATTGTTGAGCATTCCACTGTAGCGTCAGTAGCTACGGAAGCCCTGCTGCTTAAAGAGTTAAAACTTAGAGGAATGAGGGGAATAAAATAATATTGAGGGTAGGTGGAAGGGGTAGGTGTTGGAGGTTAAGGGGTATGAGGCAAGTACGTTTGGTCTGACTTTTACTTTTTAACAAACTGGGAAGTGGGGAGATTTCAGTAGGACAATGAGAATATCGTCAAGTAATTCCATTAACGGTTCATCAGGTAGGGGCAGCTTCAAAGGTTTCTTTCCAGCAGAGCAGAAGTTACTTGAGATTACCATCTCTCAGGATGGAATATTCCATAAAAAACATATCTCCATCACAAAGAAGGCCAACAGAAATTATACATACGAGAGAAAAGAAAAATGAGGGAGGGGAGGACTTTGAACTACATTATGTATCTAAGATACATGTATATTTTCTGTCTAGTTGATGGTTAAGTGGGGATGAGGAGAGTCATGGGCGGTTGAGACATACTTGTGTCACGTTTTGAGAGTGCTTCTACATCCAGACCTAAGGTCAAGCTTTCTTGCTTTTTCAACAAGTTGTTTCTAGCCGCCGCAGGTCTATACAGCCATCAGAGTTTAACTGATCTGGCACGTGGGTAAGATGCTAGTCCAGTTTCCTCTTGAAAACTTCTACCATCGTTCCGGAAATATTTCTGATATATGATGGTAGCGGGTTGAAGAGTTTGGGAGCATGGAGTTCTTGTAGCTTTCTAACTCTTGAAGTCTCTCTAACTGTACCCCTTGGAACGTCTACATCTAGTGTTATGATGGTACCGTTGATATATCTTTAATAGTTTTCGAGAGTTTTCCTACTCTCGAAGCCTTGTTTGGTGCTTGCCTGGTCATCCAAGCTGTTGCTACTGGCTGCCCTTTAGCCCTCCTATCCATCACAGCCTAGTTGATCGGGCCATCACCGCAGCCCGGTCCCAGACCAGGCCTCCCAGTGGATGAACTGTTCAACCAGGCTGTTGGTGCTGGCCGCATGAAGTCCATCGTAAGTATCATAGTCCGGATGATCAGGCAGTGATTGAGAAATTTATCCAGTTCCGTCTTGAAGACGTATACGTAAAAGATGCATCATAATTTACTCCTGAACAAATTTTGAGGGATTGATCCCAAATCTGCACATCGACATTATTCCCTATGAAAGCAGGAGACTCAGTAGACGGTGCATAATACATCCAATGTAAAGGAGGACTGTTGTGAGTACACTAAGACATAACCAAGACCTTTAAACACCCTTTCATCATACATAAGGAGAATTAGCAACATACCACTAGGTGTCTTAGAGAAGAGACTTGGTAACTTGAAAGACAGTTCCTGATAAGCTGGATCATGATGCCTATGTTAGACTGCATGCAGATAGCACCAATAGCCTGGTTGATTAGGCTGTCAACCAGGAAGTATGGGCTAGGACCATGCCTGGGGGGCAGTGAGCCCTGGGAATCAGGTAACCTTGAGGTGCACATGGTACTCCTGCTGTTCACTGGGTTCCTCCAGTACCCGTCACTCAAGTAAGTTAAGGTAGTGTGCAGATTTGGGTTATAGTCCTCAACCATCTTCCATGTACATATTATAAAATATATATTTCTTCTCAGTTCCTGAGAGTGCATTGCAAGAGCTTTAAGGCACTTGACCAGGTGGTCAGTCAGGGCTGGTCAAAGGCTGAGCCGCAAGGCAGTGATATGAAGAAGCTCTTCAAGGCTTGCAGATTATCTCCCACACTGACCGTGTTTCGCTATCTTCCTCGTTTGTTCACTTCCTGTTTGTGCCCTCTTTCATCACATTTTATCTCTGCTCCTTTTATAATCTATTTGCGCTTGAGTACTCTCTCCCATTTGTGTTTGTAAGGGTCAAGTCCCGTCTTTTAGCTATTAACGACCGGCTTTATCGGCTGACGACTTTGGTCCTATCTCAAATACTGGTGAGACTGCGTACGATGTTTACTTCCACTGCGTACGATGTTTACATCCACCTTGTTCCACTTTCTTACCTCTTCACACCAGCGAATATTATAAAGTCCAGGCGACTTTACTGTGTTTTTCTTCTATTAACATGTCTGTTCATCGCACTTCATATAATATGTTATGATGTAAATGCATCGTCTTTATGCGTATTTTGAACAAAAAGACACAATACAATGGACCATTTACAAGTCCAAGACGGACCGAAACGTCGTCATAATATTTTCTCTCTTCTATGTGCGGGTTATTTGTGTGTTATGCATATTTTGTTTTAATATATTTCTGGCACATCATTTGATCCAGCACTAATGCTTGTGGGACCCCACTGGTGAGATTTCTCCATGAGAAATGTCAGCAGTTTTGCATTTTTACAGCGTTTTTGATGCCTTTTTAACAGTACATGTTTGTTATTAGTACATTTTTCAATTTTCATCAATTGTGATATTTTTGTCTTTTTATTCCTACGATCTGTAGTGTCTAGGTCAACTTGTGTGAGAGAGAGAGAGAGAGAGATCTTGAGCGAGACTCAACATGTATGAACGTCTACTACAAGCTAATGTTCACGTTACATTAAGTAGGCAGGTACGTAGGAGTTATTCCAGTGTTTTAGGGTTGCATCTTGGAATCTCCAAAAACCCTCACTTAGGAGAGGAACCTTATGACGACGTTTCGCTCAGTCCTGGACGGGCGAGAAACTCAGAGAAGGCCAAAAAAAAAAAAAATGATAAAGAATGGGGAAAGAAGAGATAGTACACTAATGTGGTGGTGGTAAACATAGAATTAGCGGCAGTAGTAGTAGTAGTACTGTTAACCCTCCTGGATAGGGTGTGTATCAAGATAGGTTTGTTTAAGGACTGTAGGTAGAATAGCAGATCTAATAGTACGAAGATGAGAAAAATGTAGGCGATACCATCAACCGCCCACACCCTCTGCCAGGTCATACCCGCCTGTACTCTCTCTTCGGGAAGTCTTGTGTTTTTCCCTGCCCAACCCTGCTCTTCCCTGTCATGTTTGTCCAACCTTGTCCATTAGCATTACCATGTCCTGCATGTTTTGGTCCGTCTGTTCTAGTCTGTCTTGCCCAACCCCAACTCAATCTGAGACCAGGGTCTCAGATTGAGGATAAAGGTACAGAATGTGTGGGGGAAGTGTGGGGAAGAGGAAGGAGGTGTTGTCGAGGTAGCACTGGAGGAAGGGCGGGTGTGTAGGGGTACAGTTTTCATTAAGATCATTTTTACAGGCCAAGAGCTGTTTGTTACTCTGCCTCAGCTCATTTCAAAGCCCAGCCCTATCTAAAGTATATTACCACCCCCAGGATGCCACCTACAACAGTCGACTAACAGCCACGTACCTACTTACTGCTAAATAAAGAAGGGAAGCAGGTGCAAGGAAATATGACCTATGTTTCCACCCGTGCCGAAGATCGAACCACGGATCACTTGTTCTCTCTAGGCTAGAATACTGCTGTACATTAACATCCCCATTCAAGGCAGGTGAAATTGCAGATCTAGAGAATGTACAGAGAACCTTTACTGCAAGTATAAGTTCCATCAAACACCTTAACTACTGGGAACGCCTGGAAGCACTAGACTTATATTCACTGGAGCGCAGGCGAGAGAGATATATCATAATCTACACCTGGAAGATTCTGGAAGGACTGGTCCCTAATATGCACACAGAAATCACTCCATACGAAAGCAAAAGACTTGGCAGGCGATGCAACGTACCCCCAGTGAAAAGTAGGGGCGCCACTGGTACACTAAGAGAAAACACAATAAGTGTCCGGGGCCCAAGACTGTTCAACAGCCTCCCACCAGCCATAAGGAGCATTACCAGTAGACCTCTGGTTGTCTTCAAGAGGGAGCTGGACAGATACCTAGAGTCAGTGCCAGATCAGCCGGGCTGTGGTTCGTACGTTGGACTACGTGCAGCCAGCAGTAACAGCCTCGTTGATCAGGCCCTGATCTACCGGGAGGCCTGGTCATAGACCGGGCCGCGGGGACGTCGATCCCCGGAATGCCCTCCAGGTAGACACTCGATATGTGAACTTAATGTGCTGGCAAGGAAGCCAGGACAGTGTAGTGGAAAGTCATACTTACCTATCAGAGCACAGGATGTGAGGTACAGTAATTTGTACAGAAGGCGGAGAAGGCATACGGAAAGGGCTGAAAAGGGGCAAAGGATGGCTGGAAATGGGGGTAGGGGAGAGAGAGGAAAAGGGGTGGAAGGGTAATCACAGCACAAGTATTGTGGGAGAGTCGGCCTCAATCCCGGTAATGGAAGGCGTGTGGGAGAGCTTTGTGACTACCACATCACCCTCCCAGTCCTCTTACTCACCCCCACCCAGCCAGTCCTCTTACCCACTCTTCCAAACCCGTCCTCTTAAGCCACTTCCACTCCTAACATACCCACCCAATCACCCTCACTCCTCACTTTAATGCAAATATTGTGATTCCGTATATTCAGCATTTTTTTTTTTTGGTACACAATTGAATTTACAGGCCAGGAGCTGTTATCTTGCCTCAGCCGCATCCAAGATGTACTTTCAGCAAACCATCCTCTCTTCCCCTTTACCCAAGACGCGACTCACACCAGTAGACTAGCACCTTTTTTCACTGCCAGGTGAACGGGGGTAACAGGTGTAGGGGGACTTCGCTATACGTTTCGCCCTGCACGGTTGTGATTAGTGTTAGGGGCCTAAACTATTTTGTTGCCTTAAATTGTATCAGAGCTTGATTTACTTACGAATTATTATGATGTTTATAGTTAAGGTGTAAAGCTATAGGGGGTCGTGGAGACCCTGCAGAATTGGGAGACAATTAGGTTTGACCCACTGAGGTGGAAAAGAGCGTCCCGTTTCCTGGATGAAGGAAGTTACTGATGAAGACGTCTTAGATCCCTCGACACATCTTCACTTCCTCCCTCAGGTGTCCTTTCCCTCCCGAAGTCCTGCTAATCAAAAATCTACCATCTTGTGTGCAGTGGTTTGGACTCGTACTGCTAAATCATTCTCCAATTATCACTCTGCTTCCCTTATTATCTTTGCATAACCATTCTAACTCTTTTGTTGATTATTCTGCTATATTCTCCGTCATATGTTTTCATCTACATACCGTCCATTTTTTGCTTGCTCTTAGCGTTGCCTCTATACAACGCTTGTACAAACATATGCTCTCTTCCCCACTCTTCTTGCTGGCACGGACGTCACACGTGGTCCTCATCAGCCTTACGTTTACTAATGGTAGAATTACCCACAATATGTTAGGTACAAGGACACAAGTGCAGTTAATGTGACATTTTATTGTGGCAACATTTCGCTTTCCAGGGTAACGGTTTGACAAAGCTCCTGGAGAGCGAAACGTTGCCACAATAGAATTCACATTAGTTGCGCATGTTGTTTCATGGTAGTGCGGTCACCCACAACTTAGGTGTCATTGTCATCAATGGTCGTGTTGCAGTTGTTTATGCATATTTTCCTTTACCACTGTCTTTCTTCTCCATATTTTCCCCACAAGAACTTCCTTATATTTATTTTCTGAAGGTTTAGTTTCCTTCCAACACACGCTCCCTTGTAACCACTTTCCACATAATATTTTCAAAAGTAAGAAATTTATTTCTCAGTGTCAGTGCTCAAAAAAATATATATGATTTTTTATTTTGTTTCTCTCTCTGCTTCCTCTTTCAGTCTGCATATCACTATCTTCTTCAGCCAACCGAAAGCTATTGTAGGATTTTTTCCTTCGGCAATTCCATCCATTTTTCTCTCTAAGTAGGTCGGTAAAACTTGGTTTACGTTATCCCTCACGGATTCATTCTCTTCTCTTCCTCCGTTTCCCCGCCTTCCGTTTTTTACAATACTCTATATTTTCCCCCTTTAAGTTTAAATATTTCCTCCCGTCATCGGCTTCTTCCTTGCGTCTGCAACTTCTATTTTTTTTTCAGTTCACTAACCTCCCGGTTCTTTCTGACTTCTTCTTTACTCTGCTCCTCTCTACTTTCTCCTTCGTGAATCCACTCGCCAATCACTTGTTCAGGCGTCTCTGTTTCATGAGGTTTATGTATCTAATTTTCTCTCCGGCTACACCGATTGTTGTCCACATTCTTTGAGAGGTTTTCCTTGCGTCCATGCTCATTTCAAAATTTCTGCTCTCTCTCTTTTCCCCTTCATAATTTGTCATTATGTGAGTAGGCTTCGCATCTGCCAAGTGGATGTTTAGGGATGTTGTGTGGATAGGAAGCAGCACATCAACTATCACATAAATGTTTGGGGGATTTGTGTGAGTAGTATTTAACACAAAACGTTCAGATGAGTAGTTCAATTTATATATGCGAACTGATTTTAATACTGTGTGCACATGGCTTTATCCACCATGTGAATAAGTTATGTCAATTATTAAGCTTTCCCACCAGGTTAAGGGTTACAGCAGATACGTGTGGGTAGGGCACTTCTCTCTCCAGAAAAAAACATTTAAGGAAGAAGAAAGTAGTAGTAGTGTATACAGAGGAGTGGAGGATGGAGGGAAGGACTTCGACAGGACAATGTTGATTGTGTCCGACTTGCATTAGAAACCTACCAGAATGAATGACAATGGAGGTTGGTTGATGGTAAGAAGAGAGAGAGAGAGAGAGAGAGAGAGAAAGGGGGGTTAGCACAGAGAGATTCGATGGAGGGACGATGAGCGGAGGTATGCAAGAAAGGGTCATGAGGTCAGAGGAACAAAGCACCTGCCTCCACACCTGATGTGACCCTGCAACCCCTCCCCCTTCCCCCTCCCTCACTCCCGCTTCTAACCCTCCTGCTGAGTCGCACAAGCTCCTCCACCATCTACTTCTCTGCTTCACTACCCTCTCTTGTTCACCATTACCCTCTCTTGTTCACCATTACCCTCTCTTGTTCACCATTACCCTCTCTTGTTCATCATTACCCTCTCTTGTTCACCATTACCTTCTCTTGTTCACCATTACCCTCTCTTGTTCACCATTACTCTTGTTCACCATTACCCTCTCTTGTTCACCATTACCCTCTCTTGTTCATCATTACCCTCTCTTGTTCACCATTACCTTCTCTTGTTCAACATTACCCTCTCTTGTTCAACACTACCCTCTCTTGTTCAACACTACCCTCTCTTGTTCAACACTACCCTCTCTTGTTCAACACTACCCTCTCTTGTTCAACACTACCCTCTTGTTCAACATTACCTCTCTTGTTCAACACTACCATCTCTTGTTCACCATTACCCTCTCTTGTTCAACACTACCATCTCTTGTTCACCATTACCCTCTCTTGTTCACCATTACCCTCTCTTGTTCAACACTACCCTCTCTTGTTCAACACTACCCTCTCTTGTTCAACACTACCCTCTCTTGTTCAACACTACCCTCTCTTGTTCAACATTACTCTCTCTTGTTCAACATTACCCTCTCTTGTTCAACACTACTCTCTTGTTCAACACTACCCTCTCTTGTTCAATACTACCCTCTCTTGCTCCCCACTACTCTCTCTTGCTCACCACTACCCTCTCTTGTTCACCACTACCCTCTCTTGTTCAACACTACCCTCTCTTGTTCAACACTACCCTCTCTTGTTCACCACTACCCTCTCTTGTTCACCACTACCCTCTCTTGTTCACCACTACCCTCTCTTGTTCAACACTACCCTCTCTTGTTCAACACTACCCTCTCTTGTTCAACACTACCCTCTCTTGTTCACCACTACCCTCTGGTCAACCGGGATGTTGCTGCTGGCGGCCCGATGACCCACATATTCATCACAGCCTGGTAGATCTAGCATTTTGTAGAGATATTTGTGCAGTTTCCTCTGAGCAGGGTTTCTAGTTTCTAACATCTGCTAAGATACTGTATCAAAACATGATCTCAGAGCAGGTCTCTATCTGGAGGACTGGAACCTGCGCACTCTGCATATTGTACACAGTACACTACCACGCAGCCGTAGTCCAAGAAACTTCAACACGCTACCAGCAGGTAGCAGAAATATTGCTGGAACAACTATGTTAGTTTTCAAGAGGAAACTAAGCCACTACCTCCGCCAAGTGCCAGATCAACCAGACTGTGATGGATATGTAGACCAACGGTCTTCATACAGCATCAGTTTATATGAACAGGCAATCAATAGGAAAGTCTGGCCCCAGGCCTAGCTAAGGGTAGAAAACCTCTCAAAACCTTTAACGGGTATATCACAGGTATATTATTCAAACAATTGTCGATGAGAAAGCTATATATATATATATATATATATATATATATATATATATATATATTTTTAAATATATATATATATATATATAGGAGCAAGGGCTAGTAACCCCTTCTCCTGTATACATTACTAAAGTTGAAAAGAGAAACTTTTGTTTTCCTTTTTGGGCCACCCCGCCTCGGTGGGAGACGGCCGATTTGTTGAAAGAAAGAAGATTATATATACGTATATATATATATATATATATATATATATATATATATATATATATATATATATATATATATATATATATATATAATGTCGTGCCGAATAGGTAAAATTGGTCAATTAGCAAGAACTCATTTAAAATTAAGTCCTTTCTAAAAAAAATTCTCTTATTCGTTTAAAGATCTATTTTTTTTTTCATTTATGTTAATGTAAAAAAAATAATATTTTTGTACCAAAAGAATAATATGCCCCTGGTGGGTTTAGCGGTTAGTTTTGATTATAATAATAATAATGTACCAAAATAACTTTAGAAAAGTTACCTAACATTATTATAACAAGCGCAATTTAATTTAGTCTAATTCAACTAAATATATTTTAGATAAGTTTACAATTATTTAATAATAAACAAACACAATGAAATATATTTTTTTCGTCAGGGTCAGAATGATTTTTTGCGAAATTATTGCATACACAAATTTTCGCTTGCCTTATTCGGCAAGAAGAACATTGCTATTTAAGCCAAAATCGCAAGTTTTACCTATTCGGAACATTATATATATATATATATATATATATATATATAAAATATATATTTTAATTTATATACATATAAATTAAAAATTTAAAATATTTTAAAAAAATATATATTATTGTATGATATATATATATATATATATATATATATATGTGATTGGTGGGGCAGCAAGGAAAGCAGGGAGGGTATCAGGGATGGAGGGGAAAGGGTGACCTGGCCAGGAGCTAAGGCACTATAAGGACTGACAAGCGTGGAGGAAGCCAGACTAAAGCCAAGCTGGTGGAGGCCAGAGGAATGTTGCTGCAGGAATGATTTTCGTCCTTTGTCCGTTGGTGGGGAGGAGGAGGGAGAAGAGAAAGGTGTGGGAGTTGGTGGGGGGGGAAGAGATGGTGGGGAGTGATGAGGATGCATGTGGCAAGCAGGTACCTGGACCGCACCTGCACACTATACCCTCGCCGCCACCTGTCTCCTCCCTCGGGGCGGCTCTCAGGGGGCGTACTACCCACTAATGGGTCACCACAAGTATTGAGGGAGAGAAGAGTGTGGGGAAAAATGGTGGTTCCACCCCACCTTACCCCCCCACTTCACACTACATCTCCTATGAACGCTGTCTTGAGTGACACAGTCACGTGTTGAGTGACCTAGTCACGTGTTATGTGACCTAGTCACGTGTTATGTGACCTAGTCACGTGTTATGTGACCTAGTCACGTGTTGAGTGACACCGTCACGTGATGAGTGACACCGTCACGTGTTGAGTGACCTAGTCACGTGTTATGTGACCTATTCACGTGTTGAGTGACACCGTCACGTAATAAATGACACCGTCACGTGATACTGTTACGTGTTGAGTATCACTTGCTTGCATTACCATGCTCTTTCTATCATCTCCCAGTTATACCCTTCCAGGGAAAGACAAGGGGGCTTCAATGAAGGGCTCTTAATCCAAGAACTGGAGCTATCCTTCCTTGGATCAAACCTAATTACTCCCATGGAGCAGCGGTAACACACAAATACAATATAATAATCTTATTTATTATAGTTACTACAAGTGTCAATATAGCACACACGAAACTATCGTAAGTTACTTCCAGGCTCCCACACACGAAACTATCGTAAGTTACTTCCAGGCTCCCACACACGAAACTATCGTAAGTTACTTCCAGGCTCCCACACACGAAACTATCGTAAGTTACTTCCAGGCTCCCTCACACGAAACTATCGTAAGTTACTTCCAGGCTCCCTCACACGAAACTATCGTAAGTTACTTCCAGGCTCCCCCTCACACGAAACTATCGTAAGTTACTTCCAGGCTCCCTCACACGAAACTATCGTAAGTTACTTCCAGGCTCCCCCTCACACGAAACTATCGTAAGTTACTTCCAGGCTCCCCCTCACACGAAACTATCGTAAGTTACTTCCAGGCTCCCACACACGAAACTATCGTAAGTTACTTCCAGGCTCCCTCACACGAAACTATCGTAAGTTACTTCCAGGCTCCCTCACACGAAACTATCGTAAGTTACTTCCAGGCTCCCCTCACACGAAACTATCGTAAGTTACCGGCTCCTCACAGACTATGAGTTCTCCGGCTCCTCACACGAAACTATCGTAAGTTACTTCCAGGCTCCCCCTCACACGAAACTATCGTAAGTTACTTCCAGGCTCCACACACGAAACTATCGTAAGTTACTTCCAGGCTCCCTCACACGAAACTATCGTAAGTTACTTCCAGGCTCCCCTCACACGAAACTATCGTAAGTTACTTCCAGGCTCCACACACGAAACTATCGTAAGTTACTTCCAGGCTCCCACACACGAAACTATCGTAAGTTACTTCCAGGCTCCCTCACACGAAACTATAGTAAGTTACTTCCAGGCTCCCCCTCACACGAAACTATCGTAAGTTACTTTCAGGCTCCCCTACACACGAAACTATCGTAAGTTACTTCCAGGCTCCTCTACACACGAAACTATCGTAAGTTACTTCCAGGCTCCCCTACACATGAAACTATCGTAAGTTACTTCCAGGCTCCCCCACACGAAACTATTGCAAGTTACTTCCAGGCTCCCCCTCACACGAAACTATCGTAAGTTACTTCCAGGCTCCCCCTCACATGAAACTATCGTAAGTTACTTCCAGGCTCCCCTACACACGAAACTATCGTAAGTTACTTCCAGGCTCCCCCACACGAAACTATTGCAAGTTACTTCCAGGCTCCCCTACACATGAAACTATCGTAAGTTACTTCCAGGCTCCCACACACGAAACTTTAGTTAGTGACCTCCAGGCTCCCACACGAAACAAAGTCTCCTAACACCTGCTGCTTCAGTTACCTAACAATAGGAGGTAGTTAAGTGATGTGTGTCACAGCTTGTCTTGGGGTATTAAAAATGTGTCACGATGGGAATAACGCACAGAAAATGACTCGCGTGTTATCCTGGGTTAGTAACCTTCCAGGGTTACTCTTGTGTTATCCTGGGTTAGTAACCTTCCAGGGTTACTCTTGTGTTATCCTGAGTTAGTAACCTTCCAGGGTTACTCTTGTGTTATCCTGGGTTAGTAACCTTCCAGGGTTACTCTTGTGTTATCCTGGGTTAGTAACCTTCCAGGGTTACTCTTGTGTTATCCTGGGTTAGTAACCTTCCAGGGTTACTCTTGTGTTATCCTGGGTTAGTAACCTTCCAGGGTTACTCTTGTGTTATCCTGGGTTAGTAACCTTCCAGGGTTACTCTTGTGTTATCCTGGGTTAGTAACCTTCCAGGGTTACTCTTGTGTTATCCTGGGTTAGTAACCTTCCAGGGTTACTCTTGTGTTATCCTGGGTTAGTAACCTTCCAGGGTTACTCTCTCTCTAATAAAAAATAGTTACCGTCTTTATTTCATACTTTCATCATATTCCTACTTCTCCGTCCTCTTTCTGCTCCTCCCTTTCTTTTTGTGCCCCCGTCTACCCCCTGCCCACATTTCTTATCAGTCGTGACACACCTGCCCCCCACTCCCCCTCCCATGACACCCCTGCCAACACAGTTATCCAGTACAGGTTGTACAACCTCTCACGCATTCTTACCTAGAAATTTGCGGGGAGGAGGAGGAGGAGGAGGCGGAGAGGAATAGGAAGAAAAGACGGAAGATTAGAAAGGTAAAGGAATTGGTGAGGGAGAGGGATAATGGAGAGAAGTAGAACAAGATATACCTATCAACGATTTTGTGGTTCTTCTATGTTTTTCCAGCCTGGCTCTTGGTCAAGTTTCTTTGTTTAGTGGCTGTTCAACCAGGCTGGTGCTGTTAGCAGCCCACTGGACTACATAGTTATCACCAGCTGCTTCATCTGTTTCTTTTCAAGACTTCTATAGTTGTACCGGCAATATTTATGTTATCTGCTAGTAGCATGTTTTATAGTGTTTGGTCAAGAATATTGTACCTATGGCGCCCCTGCCTTTTATACTAGGTCTATTCTACACTTCCTTTCTTATTTCTCACTCCGGTTAAATTATTATGGTAATGTGTACATTTTTAAGCCCCGTTCTTTAATATCTTCCAGGCGTATTTTATCATGTATAACTCTTCTAAGTACTTTTGGGCGTTCCCAGTAGTTTAAGTGCTTTATTGACTGTCTGTAGTACATTTTTCAGCTCTGATATATAATAAAACTGGAGAACAAAGAGGAGGGTGAATCAGAGGAAGGAAGGAAAGGATAAATAATAGGTGGTGAGTCAGGTGGCCCTCAAGGTGCCACCTGTTTCGCCTCATTAGCCACCACCAGCTGAAGTTTTACGATTAATGAGATATTTAGATTCATTTATACACTAGAGCCACGGTGCGCGGCGCACCCTGCTGATGTTGTCGTCGTACCACAACCACCACTAAAACGACAAGGAAAACCACGAGAGCAATGATGACAATAATGATAACGACTACTAACGCGAAAACGACAGATACGAGAATGACTACGAAGACGAAGAGAAGATTGAAACTGAAAATGACGAAATATGATGAGAACTGAAATACTGAGGTAACCAAAGTGGAACTTTCTGTGAAAAAAGTTACCAAGACACCAATACCTAAATACAACTTTTCACCCAAAAACCTGACTTTTGTAGACATTTCGGTCCGTCCTCAACCACTGTCAAATCTCAACTGAGACTTGACAATTTTTGAGGACTGAGGTTTGACAGCCAATGTATTGTGGCTTTGTATTCATCTTGTATACAACTTATAACAAGGTAAAAGGACACAAGTGCAACTACAGTGACATTTTATTGTGGCAACGTTTCGCTCTCAAGGAGCTTTGTCAAGCTTAACGGCCTCACAAAGCTCTAGTGTATAACCTAACATACCGTCGGTAATTCTACCAACATTATTACAACTTCTAACAACACCCATGAAGTTTGTCTTTCAGCTCCTCTTCCTCGCTCTCCCTCCCTGTCCTGCCCCACCTTGTTTCCCCCCCTCCCTCCCCTCCTTTCCTATCTCCCTCTATCCCTCCCACAACAAATCCCACTACAGGTCTCCAACACCAGATACAATCTCAACACAAACAAATTCCAACACCAACTATATAACTCGCAAATATTACTATTAAAAAAAATCCAGTAATGAACTTTCACCCTCAATGGTAAGCAATTGGTTTTGACAGTTGAAAAAATAGCTAAATTTTTGTATGTAAAAAACAGTAATGTTGTACTTTTTTCAAACCCACGGCAATAATTGCTTTTCGGTATGAATTAAAAGTCATTTGTTTTTTTTAAACTTAGGGTATTAAATTATTTTTTAAAAAGTTAAACGTTATTCCCTCAGAAACACATGAATGAGATCAACCTTATGGTGTTGAGGCGGTCACTAGACCTGCTGGTTGATGGTGGAGAGGTGAGAGACTTTGTAGAACACGTTTTTACCTTTGTAGAACACGGTTTTACCTTTGAAGAACACGTTTTTACCTCTGAAGAACACGGTTTTACCTTTGAAGAACACGTTTTTACCTTTGAAGAACACGTTTTTACCTTTGAAGAACACGTTTTGTTCTCTTTGGATCTTTATCTAAACGGATCGAAACTTTGTCCCAATAAAAACTTGTTGTGCAGAGTGCGTCTTTTATTCAATATTGTTGGCAGTATTCCATTAAAATTAAACTTAGTGGCAAATATCTTAGCATCAATGGCACTCTTGCTGTTATATAGTGCCATCCTCTTCTACAAAAATAGAGGAGGCAGTGGCACACACCTGACACGAGGAGGCAGTGCAACACACTTGACACGAGGAGGCAGTGCCACACACTTGACACGAGGAGGCAGTGCCACACACTTGACACGAGGAGGCAGTGCCACACACTTGACACGAGGAGGCAGTGCCACACACTTGACACGAGGAGGCAGTGCCACACACTTGACACGAGGAGGCAGTGTCACACACCTGACACGAGGCAGTGCCACACACCTGACACGAGGCAGTGCCACACACCTGACACGAGGCAGTGCCACACCTGACACGAGGCAGTGCCACACACCTGACACGAGGAGGCAGTGCCACACACCTGACACAAGGAGGCAGTGCCACACACCTGACAAGCACACAAGTTACTATCAATCCAAATAAACTGAAGAAAAAAAAATTAAATGGAAAATGTTAAGCTCTTATAGGAGAAAAACGCAAAAAGTGTACCATGATTATTATGCTCTACAAGCAGTTCATAAATTCTACGATGAGAGATAACAAGTGCTAATATCCCAGCTTTCTTATTTCCAGCTGTTATTAATACGAGTGTAATCAACGCAGGAAAATACAGCGTTGTATTTGTGATAAATAACCAACAAGAGGAAAACTTTGTGGATAAGTGGTTCAGAGAACCGACAAGTTGATAAGTTAGATACGTGTGCAACACTTGGGTCTCTTTATTGAGGAAACGTTTCGCCACACAGTGGCTTCATCAGTCCAATACAAAGAAGAATGGTGAAGATCTGGAGGTGGGTAATCAGTTTCCCCAATAAAGATACCCAAGTGTTGCCCATGTGTCTAATTTATCAAGAAGTACATTACCATTACGGTTTGGTCTAAGACCAGGCCATGTGGGTGTAGGCCTGGTCAATCAAGCTGTTGGTACTTTGTACACGCAGTCCGACTGAGCCGCCACACCTTACTACATTGAAGAACAGAGCTAAAAGAAGAGAGAAAAACAGCAGGCGAAGAAGAGTAACAAAAATAAGTATAGGAATAAAAACGATGAGGACTATAAAAGATTGTAATAGGTGTTAGGGAGGATGAAAAGGTATCCTGGAGGTGGGAGGGTCGTGTATCAAGGATATGTGAGGAGGGCTTTACCTCAAGGATCACACACACCCACTGCCCACCACCTGCCATAAGCGATCATAAAACCTTGCTCACACCACTAAATGCATTACAAAAAGAAGCCAGACAAACGCCACATTCTTCACCCTTTGTTCTCGTGTTCGTGTCTGTCTCTGGCGGCTAGACTCTTCGCTTGCCTCCCTACCTCCTCTTGTCGCGTCTGACTGTCTGACTGTCTGACAAGTAGACGTGTTGTCTACCTACCTACTTTATTGTGTGTCATGCTGTCTAACGTGAACACCACAGCCTGACTGATTAGAAACTGCAATTACGAACCCGTCAAGTTCCCTCTTGAAGTCAGCTAGGACTCTTGTTTGCAAGAGGGTTGTGAAAACTGTTGGAATCTACACTAAATGATTTCATTAATTGTATTTTGCACTGCCTGCCGATCCTCCCGCTCTCGTGGGATTTAATTCAGTGCGCAGATTTGGGACCGGATCCTCCAGTATTTTACAGGTATAAATTATGCTGTAATTTTCTCGCCTGCGTTCCAGGAGTACAGCTTAAGGGCTTATGCATTCCAAATAATTTAAGAGTTTTCATACGGGTAGTGAAACTCATGTGTACATTCTGGAGATCTACAATTTAACTTGGTTTAAAAGATGCTGTTAATGTACAGCAGCATTCCAGCCTAATACCTTTGTATGTCTTGTCTTTCCGTAATGAGAGGTGAGACAGGTAAGAAACCTCAGTGGATATAAACAATGGCTCGATATAGACGTGCGATATTATGTGGTAATGACGAGGCAAGTGTGGAGCAACAAGTGAAAAACTGTGTGCGTGTGTGTGTGTGTGTGTCTGTGTGTGTGTGTGTGTGTGTGTGTGTGTGTGTGTGTGTGTGTGTGTGTGCGCGTGCGTGCATGGGGGGGATAACTGTTGTCTAGTGTTGATACCGTTGATCACCGCCCCCGCGGCCCGAGCTATGACCATGCCTCCTAGCTGACTCTTTTCCATGCGACTACTTAAAATATACATAGCAAAGTGATTACTTAATCGTAGTTACAGGAGCTATGCTCGTGGTTTGCAGTATTCCCTCTTAAAGTTGTCACATAAGTGTTTAAGTTTGCACATTCTACTTCCTCTTGGGTCACCACATTCTACCTATTCTTGGGGCCATGTTCTGGTATTCTACCAATTTAATTGTAAAGAAAAACACGTTTCGCACGTCCCTGTAGCTCATCTTCGTATTTATTGTTGTTAATACTGTACAACACATGTCCACTGATCAATATAATTCCTACTAATAAAAGTGAATGCAGTTCACCTGGACCCCCAAGAAAATTAAGACTGGATACCTAGACTCTTCAGTACAAAAGTTGATAAATTAGACACTTGTGCAACACTTGGGTACCTTTATTTTGAAAACGTTTCGCCATCCAGTGACTTCTTCAGTCCAGTACAGAGAACAATGGTTGAAGATCAGAAGGAGTTTGAGGTAATCAGTCCCTCAGCCTGGAGTTGATGTGATGAGTCCATCAATCTGAGGGACTGATTACCTCAATCTCCTGATCTTCAACCATTATTCTCTACCGGCCATATGTTCACTAAGGATCTTTTTTTTCGTCAATGTTTGCAGTTTCTCTACTTCCAGTCGTATTCTGTCTGGTCTCCCGGCTCCTTCCCAGAATTGCATGACGTTGCACTTACTGAGATTGAACTCGGTAGCCACTTGTTTGGCCACCCCTGCAACCTAAGCCTCAGGAGGCCCTCTTTCCTCTCCCGTTTATATGTATTTCAAGTTGCACTTCGTCTGTAAACAAGACAGGATTTGATCACCTTTGGCAGTCACAATACCAGTAATAGTGACTAGTACCGATGGGGACCCCACTTATAACCCTCGTTCATCCAAATACATTCTCCAGTGCTGTCTATCTTGTCTTTCCGGTACTCCTTAATCCACTGCTTGCCTGTCTACCTTGTGGATATTACTGGTGTGTTTGGTGTCAAATTTGTGCCTGCGGACTGCTGGCCGTGGCACATCAATTTTCTTTATAAGATTTGTCGGTAAAGTATTGTCCATAGGTTGTGTAGGAGAATGGCTTTGACTAGGCTTTGTAATGGTGGTGTTGGCAGCAAGAGCAGTGAAGGTGTCATTGTGACCAGGCTTGGGACCACAGTGAAGGAAGATGTCATTGTGACAAGGCTTGGGACCACAGTGAAGGAAGGTGTCATTGTGACAAGGCTTGGGACCACAGTGAAGGAAGGTGTCATTGTGACAAGGCTTGGGACCACAGTGAAGGAAGGTGTCATTGTGACAAGGCTTGGGACCACAGTGAAGGAAGGTGTCATTGTGACAAGGCTTGGGACCACAGTGAAGGAAGGTGTCATTGTGACAAGGCTTGGGACCACAGTGAAGGAAGGTGTCATTGTGACAAGGCTTGGGACCACAGTGAAGGAAGGTGTCATTGTGACCAGGCTTGGGACCACAGTGAAGGAAGATGTCATTGTGACCAGGCTTGGGACCACAGTGAAGGAAGGTGTCATTGTGACCAGGCTTGGGACCACAGTGAAGGAAGGTGTCAGTGTGACCAGGCTGGGGACGACAGTGAAGGAAGGTGTCATTGTGACCAGGCTGGGGACGACAGTGAAGGAAGGTGTCATTGTGACCAGGCTGGGGACCAGAGTGAAGGAAGATGTCAGTGTGACCAGGCTGGGGACCAGAGTGAAGGAAGGTGTCATTGTGACCAGGCTGGGGACGACAGTGAAGGAAGGTGTCAGTGTGACCAGGCTGGGGACCAGAGTGAAGGAAGGTGTCATTGTGACCAGGCTGGGGACCAGAGTGAAGGAAGGTGTCAGTGTGACCAGGCTGGGGACGACAGTGAAGGAAGGTGTCAGTGTGACCAGGCTGGGAACGACAGTGAAGGAAGGTGTCAGTGTGACCAGGCTGGGGACCAGAGTGAAGGAAAGTGTCAGTGTGACCAGGCTGGGGACGACAGTGAAGGAAGGTGTCAGTGTGACCAGGCTGGGGACCAGAGTGAAGGAAGGTGTCATTGTGACCAGGCTGGGGACCAGAGTGAAGGAAGGTGTCAGTGTGACCAAGCTGGGGACGACAGTGAAGGAAGGTGTCATTGTGACCAGGCTGGGGACCAGAGTGAAGGAAGGTGTCATTGTGACCAGGCTGGGGACCACAGTGTACAAAGTTGCAGAAGAGACCTTACTAAGGAACTGGTTTGTATCTGATACTGACTGCTGCTCTCTCCCTCCTAGCTACTTATCCAACCTACCTCCCCCACACCTCTCTTCTCCACCCACACCTTCTCTACCTACACCTCTCTTCTCCACCCACACCTCCACCCACACCTCAAAGGTACCTGATGAACCCTGGCCGGACTACCTGACAATATCCTCATAGCTCTACTGAAGTCTCCACTCAGGTTGATAGACTTCCACACCTTGTAGGAGCCTCATCCTGTGTTATTGAATATGACACTGTGTAACTGTCATACAGAATAGGCTAGCACCACAATGCTGATGTATCCAATTTCTGTTTAATAAAAAAATGAAATTTACGACCACTCCACATAGATTTATTAAAAATTGTCACATAGATTTATTAAAAATTGTAAGTTTTTTAAAACACTTGATAAGAAGGGATGTCAATGATTTTCACTTGACGTTGGTGAAGCTCTGCTTGAATGAATGTGTCTGTGTCTGGCTCCAAGGGTGGCTTGTGAAGGGTGGCTTATGGTAAGCCATGGTGGTCCCAACAGCTAATTTCCAGCCTGTGAGAGCAGCAGCAGCACCGTCTGGCAGGCCAGGTCGTCGCCAGCCAACCTGCAATCCAAGGCGTGATCGGCCAACGTGTCGTACTGCCTCAGCCGTCACGTAATGTGGTGGGGCGTGCCGCGGCGTCTACCAGGCAGCCAGCCAGCCAGCTTACCCCACCCCACCACCTCACCCCACCCCACCTAACCCAACCCAACCCAACCCCTCCCGTCCCCTCATACACACACACGAGGGGACAGGAGCTGTGAATCGACCCCTAAAACCACATACAGGCCAGTACACGCACGCATGCACACACGAAGGAACCCAGCTTTAGTAACACCGTAGGGATACCAACGTTCTAAAATACTATCACGTCTCGTTGACAGACGTAAACTGCAAGTTTATTATTTACGTAGTTACTGTCGGTTTAACAAAAATATAACAAATGTAAAGTTTCCGTATTATTTTAGATTGGGTAGAAATTTACGAACAGTAATTAGGAGAAAGTCGAAGGTTCTAAGTGACGAACAGTTTGCAGGAAGAGTTAATGGCGGAAACACCATACACAGCTTCAAGATAATGAATAACACACACGTGCAGCATCTGGGTATCACAACACACTAATAAATCCTGCTGTGCAGAATCTGAGAGAGCTTTGTGTTCAAAGCTCTCTTCATATGAAGGTATCCCCGTAGTGGTACGTAAATGGTATCCAGTACCGACAAGAAGAAGAATCAGACACATGTGCAACATCTGGGTATCTTTATTGTAGACGTTTCGCCCTCCAGTGTCTTTATCAATATAGTACAAGGACATAATGTGAAGACAGTAGAACTATATACAAAAGATGAGGTAATCAGTCCCACAGCTGAGGGACTGATTACCTCATCTTTTGTATACAGTTCTACATTCTTCACATTATGTCCTTGTATTGTACTGATAAAACCACTGGATAGTCAACAACTTATCGGTATTGTGTTATTTTGATGTAATAATCCAGTTTCAAGAGTATGAATGATCGGGGTCTGGAGATTAAGAGTGACTAGTTAAACATTGTCAGGTGTGATCCCTGCCAACACAAAGTACTAATAATATTTAATAATTTGTGAGTATATATTTACAGTTTTTTAATATTTCTTCTAGTGGTTGTATCATCTATCGTCCTCCATTCCATTGTTCTATCACTGTAAATAAAGACTATACTATCCTTTCAACACCTCTTCCTCAGTTTACTATTATGGCTTCTTGTACAAATAGGTATGTGTACACAACCTTGGGCGGGTGGAGACTTATGGCATATCTCCTTACACCTGCACACCCTGTTCACTGGGTAGTAAATAGGTACTTGGTGTTAGTGCACGGTTGAAAGTCGCATTCCGAATAGACTTTTAGATTTTGCCCCGAGCGTTGAGTTTATTGTACAGCGGCACTCATCCCGTGAGTAAACATACCACCATAAAAGCAGTACATTACAGCCTGAATACTTGACACGTCACTGGCAGTATCAACTCCATTCTTGCTTTAGTCTAATTGCAGCAAATCCTGCATATTTTCGTATATTGCTGTCAATCTTAGTTACATGGTGCTTACACCGTTCAGACGTGTGTAGTATTAATAGTATAGTGTTGTAATCTGCTACATTATAAGATATAGTGTTGGAGTGTGTGTTGATCCTTCTGCCACACTGTATATTGACTTTTTTCTCCTAGTGTTGCTACACCAACCTGCCACATATACAGGTAACTTAAACCTGGCCACTACCGTCTCTACTCTCATAAAACGTCGAGTACAAACACGAAATTGTACAACCCACTTCACATTAAATACAATTAAACAACATAAACAAAAGATGAATCGTGAAAGGAAGTGTAAGGTGGGGAGCGTGTCATGTTGAAGGGAGGTGGGGAGCGTGTCATGTTGAAGGGAGGTGGGGAGCGTGTCATGTTGAAGGGAGGTGGGGAGCGTGTCATGTTGAAGGGAGGTGGGGAGCGTGTCATGTTGAAGGGAGGTGGGGAGCGTGTCATGTTGAAGGGAGGTGGAGCGTGTCATGTTGAAGGGAGGTGGGAGCGTGTCATGTTGAAGGGAGGTGGGGAGCGTGTCATGTTGAAGGGAGGTGGGGAGCGTGTCATGTTGAAGGGAGGTGGGGAGCGTGTCATGTTGAAGGGAGGTGGGAGCGTGTCATGTTGAAGGGAGGTGGGGAGCGTGTCATGTTGAAGGGAGGTGGGGAGCGTGTCATGTTGAAGGGAGGTGGGGAGCGTGTCATGTTGAAGGGAGGTGGGGAGCGTGTCATGTTGAAGGGAGGTGGGGAGCGTGTCATGTTGAAGGGAGGTGGGGAGCGTGTCATGTTGAAGGGAGGTGGGGAGCGTGTCATGTTGAAGGGAGGTGGGGAGCGTGTCATGTTGAAGGGAGGTGAGGAGAGCGTGTCATGTTGAAGGGAGGTGGGGAGCGTGTCATGTTGAAGGGAGGTGGGGAGCGTGTCATGTTGAAGGGAGGTGGGGAGCGTGTCATGTTGAAGGGAGGTGGGGAGCGTGTCATGTTGAAGGGAGGTGGGGAGCGTGTCATGTTGAAGGGAGGTGGGGAGCGTGTCATGTTAAAGGGAGGTGGGGAGCGTGCATGTTGAAGGGAGGTGGGGAGCTTGTCATGTTGAAGGGAGGTGGGGAGCGTGTCATGTTAAAGGGAGTTGGGGAGCGTGTCATGTTGAAGGGAGGTGGGGAGCATGTCATGTTAAAGGGAGGTGGGGAGCGTGTCATGTTGAAGGGAGGTGGGGAGCGTGTCATGTTGAAGGGAGGTGGGGAGCGTGTCATGTTGAAGGGAGGTGGGGAGCGTGTCATTTTAAAAGGGGGGAAGTCTGTGAAGGAGGTGTCATGTTGAAGGGGGGTGGGGAGCATGTCATGTTAAAGGGAGGTGGGGAGCATGTCATGTTGAAGGGAGGTGGGGAGCGTGTCATGTTGAAGGGAGGTGGGGAGCGTGTCATGTTGAAGGGAGGTGGGGAGCGTGTCATGTTGAAGGGAGGTGGGGAGCATGTCATGTTGAAGGGAGGTGGGGAGCGTGTCATGTTGAAGGGAGGTGGGGAGCGTGGGTTGGGAGCAGACAGTGGACCTGGCTGACAAGATCACCTTCCATCAACTACCACATTATACAGACTGTCACACTAACCTCACCCACCTCAACACAACTTTCCCTCCAGCTCCCTCACTTTTCTCTAATCCTCAGAGACTAATACCCCTAGCATGTGCATTCAGCTACATAATAATAATAATAATAATATAAAGAAAGGATGTTCTTGCTAATAACATCGTACACTTCTCTATGTAAACTTCACCAGCAAGCCATTACGAAACAATATAGCTTATTACAGCTTTAATACAATGCAGTTACAAAAATTACCATGATATAGCATGATGAATGTTATCATTTGTATTATATTAAGAGCTGGAGTGAATGTTAGTTAGGTTACCTGTCAAAACTACACAGGTAGCCAGCAACGACAAGAGTTACATTCAAGTGTGATCACTGGAGTTCCACTGTAATTTGTAACCGCAGAGAATTCTATATCAGTGGGCGATATTAATGTTTGAAACATGTCGGAAACAGGTAGTAAGGTATGCAGCCTATCACTGTACCAGCTGATCCCTCCCCCACACCACACGTGTCTGCACTCACCCCAGGCAACACCGCCACAACCACCATCCACTACCACCCACTGTTACCATTACAAGCGCCCCCCCTTCCCCCACCACACAACCACCATCACTAGCGACTGGACTCGCCACCTACCACACCACTACCACCATCACTAGCGCCTCGACTCCCTACCTACCACACCACTACCACCATCACATGTGCCTCCACTCACTACCTACCACACCACTACCACCATCACAGGTGCCTTCACTCCCTACCTACCACACCACTACCACCATCACAGGTGCCTTCACTCCCTACCTACCACACCACTACCACCATCACAGGTGCCTCCACTCACTACCTACCACACCACTACCACCATCACAGGTACCTTCACTCACTACCTACCACACCACTACCACCATCACAGGTGCCTCCACTCACTACCTACCACACCACTACCACCATCACAGGTGCCTCCACTCACTACCTACCACACCACTACCACCATCACAGGTACCTTCACTCACTACCTACCACACCACTACCACCATCACAGGTGCCTCCACTCACTACCTACCACACCACTACCACCATCACAGGTACCTTCACTCACTACCTACCACACCACTACCACCATCACAGGTGCCTCCACTCACTACCTACCACACCACTACCACCATCACAGGTGCCTCCACTCACTACCTACCACACCACTACCACCATCACAGGTACCTTCCACTCACTACCTACCACACCACTACCACCATCACAGGTGCCTCCACTCACTACCCTACCACACCACTACCACCATCACAGGTGCCTCCACTCACTACCTACCACACCACTACCACCATCACAGGTGCCTCCACTCACTACCTACCACACCACTACCACCATCACAGGTGCCTCCACTCACTACCTACCACACCACTACCACCATCACAGGTGCCTCCACTCACTACCTACCTCACCACGAGTAACCGACCTACGGCCTGGCACATCAAGAACATGATCTGGGAATTATAATGTCAGACGACCTAACCTATAAAGAAAACATCAGATTTGAAGTAGACAATGGCAGGAAAATTATAGGGTAGCCACGTCACTGATGGTACTCTTCATTGCACTTGTACTATCACTTAGACTTTAAGTGGTACGACAAGTGCATTGTGAGGTCTAAGATTTAAGAGTGTGTGCTGATCTCACACTTTCTTTACACTCAGGTAAAATATTAATAATAAACAGAGATAATAGTATGGCTTCCTATCACTTATACTCTCTTGGAAGGAGAAACAGAAGTCATAATCTCCATATGAAAAATGCTCTTAGCACAGGAGGTACCTAATATCCACACTATATAGATAGATATAAAGGATGAACCTTACCTATAGACGATTTCGAGGGTCACCTGCCCCATGGCCCAGTGTTAGACCAGGCCTCCTGGTTGCTGGCCTTATCGACCAGGGTGTTAGTGTCTGTACCTGTGACCTATTAGGCACACGCAGTGTAAGGGGCCCGTAAGTTCCCCCGTCTTCTATAACATGTTGCAGAGGTCTGAACAAAGCTCAGACCTCTCCAACACAATTGTCCTCAAATATTTGTTAAGTTATACCATAAATTAAGGAAAGATCCTAGAGATCACCTTACGAAACAGACAAAGCAAATGCGATAGTAATTATGGACAAGGTAGATTATAGTGGAAAAATGAACCTGTTATCAGAAGACGGGGGAATTTAAGTCTCTTAACGTATACTCTACAACAGCCTGGCTGATCAGAAACTGACTTAAGTAACTTATTAAATTCACTCTGAAAGACAACCAGGGGAATGCTGCCAATTCCTCTTCAATGTGAAGGAAGGGTGCTGAAGTCTTGGTACCTTAATTAAGGGTCAGTAGACCCTCAACTACCTTCAGGGACTTAATCAAGTTCTCTTTTGACCAGCCGGGCTGAGGTGTCTTCGTGGGACTGCATGCAGCGAACACTAATACTCTGATTGATCAGGCTATCGACAGAGATGCCTGGTGTTTGAGATCTGTTTGTTAAAAATACGAATATCCATTTTTCCAGTTGTAATACCTGCTGATCTCATTCTATGAACTATTACTCTTTAGATTCGGTTTGCAAAATTCGTATAGACCACATTTACAATTTTCTTTTTCTTTCAGACCTTCACTGATTTTGTAAAAGTGATCTAACTGCTGTGTGAGAGAGGCTCTTCCCGTTATAAAGCCAAGTTCAGTGAGTTGTTTAATTCTTGCTTTTTCATAAAATCAGTGAGTTGATTTCTTAGCACCTTTAAGAAAATTGTGTGAGGTTAGTGCTACTGACTTTTTTTTTTTCAACTGCTCTACTACCTGCTTTGTAAAGTTCAGCTGTATCTGCACTCTTCTGGAACTTAACAACCAGTTGTGATGTTTCACCTCTGGAATTTCACGTGACTGCTATTTCTTCTAAAGAACACTATGTGCTCGTCTCCGTGTATGGCGTTCAGGTCCACGTGCCGAGTGTATGGTCATGCTGCCAGTTTCTTTCAAAGTCACCTCTACTTCCAGAGCCCGGCCATACTCCAGGCCTTCTAGTGTACGCCTGGTCATCCAGGCTGTTGCTGCAGTCTCAGGAATTTGTGCCAAAAAATGTGTGTGATTTATAGGCTGGGAAGAGTTGATCACAAACTGCCTGGGTCTTCAACTCAACAGTGTTTTCTTGAACAGTGATTCATGCTGTTCTTAGAAGACTTCGCTAACTTCATTGCCGTCTTCGTTATACGAGCCTCTTTTGAGTAGAGGACCAATACTGGAAGGGGTCTTTTATCTGAATTTCCTATCCAATAAAAATAATTTGGATTTTCCCGATTTATTCTTTTGATTATGTTTTTGTCTAGTATTACTGCCCTGATGGCTAGTTTAAAATACGGCAGGAGAGGCCATATTACCCAGTACCATCAACAGGTACGAGTAAATAAAACAGCTCTAATCTTGAAATCCTTCCTTCTGAAGTTGAAATATGTAGTTGTTAAGAGACTCTGGTAGCTCACCTTAATCTAAGATAGTATTATCTTTTTCCAAAGAACATTAATTGTTGTGCTTTCCATTTCTTTATAAATAACCTTCCAAGACTGGAACCCAGACACAAAGTCTTGCATAATTCTTTTTCGAAGTCTATCATGTTTGTTTACACATGTTTTTCTCACTGTCAGTTTATTAAAAATTCGGTGTTTTGCTGATAATTCATCATCAGTATATTTAAAATATCATAATATTTAAAACATTAAAGAAAATGTTTTTTATAAATTAAAATAATGAATAAAAGGACACAAGTGCAACTAATTCGACATTTTATTGTGACAACGTTTCGCTCTCCAGGATCTTTGTCAAGCCGTAACGGCTTTACAAAGTCGGTAATTCTACCAACATTATTCAAATAATGAAAAAGATTCAAAAATATAAATACTAAAGTAACGAATAAGGAGAGTAAGTTACCTGACATAAATGTTCTGACTCTTTACTGACACTGAACCAGACAAGTTTCCTTAATTAAATATGAAACCCTCCACAAGGTAGAAGACTATTTCAGCCTTAAATAATACAACCACTGATATATTGTCATAAACTTCACATCTGAACTGTCTATAAGGACTCTCTAAAACTCTTAAATCTAACCTAGTTTCAGCCTGTTATAATTTTAAAGTTATTAGCTTACGGTACATGATGTTTAATCTTGTAATGTAATCTTAAGGTTGACAAGAAAGGTTAAGCTAGTTACTGGAGAGTCCTCTATAAGATACCTCTATGTTCATATATTCTAGTGTAGAAGTTTCTACAAGTACCAGCAATATATCTAAGACTCCAGTTTGAATAGACTGATAAATGATCCTCGAACAGAGGTGCCATAACTGGATCCTTTCATTTAAATTCACTACCAATGAATAAAGAATTAACAAACATATTTAAATTTGATTTGTGGATATATCTCATTGGTAACAGTTTCAAAAACTTGCCTAATACTGTAGCTCAAACCCACACATGGAGACAAACACAAGAGGCTGATTGATCTGTATATTTCGACCCCCTTCTGGGATCCTCTTCATAGTTTAATGAACAGCTTTAGCAACTGTGTCAGTGCATATACAAATTGATAATTTAGGATCCAAAAAAAAAAAAACTAAGATTTTTAATCAATTTTGAAACAATGATGGGTAACTATTACATTTTGTCTTATATTAAATCTCTGTATCAAAATAGACCCATTTAAACACAGTTACTAACATCTATTAAAGGTTTTGTAGCTTTTGCTTTAAATGCAGTAGAAACAAAGGTTAAAAAAAAAAGTTAGAAATGAGTTATTCATAAAGTGAAATTAAAAATTATATTTGTTAATTCTTTAACAATTGGTAGTCATTATAGACACAAGGATCCAGCCATGCCAGCTCTTAAACATTTGTCATTTTACTTGTTCTAAATGGGGAAAAACACACTTATGTACACTTCAGGGCATCTATTAAGAGGAAACGTTTCGCCACTCGTGGCGAAACGTTTCCTGTGTCCTGAACTGTAGATAAGTGTCTTTCCACATCTTGTTGGTATTAACATACCATTATTCACTTGTCCTAACTGCAATGTTAGATAAATCGGTGGTGCTTTAGAAACTTATAAACAAGAATATCACATGTAAACAGAGGAATATCATAAATGAATCACACTAAACTAGCTAAACCTCACTTTTTAACTATAAGATTATATTCTAAATTTAAAGACTGAAAATTATGTTCTAAAAACTTCAAAATTCTAGCGAAGGGCAATAAAAAGTTAGACCGAAGAGCGTTTACTAGTGTTCAAACCTGAAATTAATGACTATATATCAGCAGCTTATCTACACTGAAATAGTTGTCATCCTCGTGTAGGTATCCTTACTTAGTTGACCTCGTTTGGTCTAGTACATAAGGTCAGTATTTCTGCCCGCCTCTACCTGAGCTAACTTACTCTCTTTCTCGCTATGTTCTCTTGGTGTTTTATGACAGGCCTATATTTTATGTTTTGTATATTAATGCAATATTTTACAAGTGATGACGATACTGAATCATCACCGAAACGTTGAATTTTTTAATGGACGTATTTTTAAAGAAATTGTCTTTCCTGTTAAATCATACATATTTTCCAAATATTATTTATCCATCGATGCCTTTATATATATATATATATATATATAGATATATATATATATATATATATATATATATATATATATATATATATATATATATATATATATATAATGTCGTGCCAACTAGATAAAACTGGTCAATTAGCAAGAATTCGTTTAAAATTAAGTTCATTCTAAAATTTTCTCTCATATGTTTAAAGATATATTATTTTTCATTTATGTTAATGTAAAAATTAATAATTTTGTACCAAAAGAACCTTAGAAAACTTACCTAACCTTATTATAACAAGTGCAATTTAATTTAGCCTAATCCAACTAAATATATTTTAGATAAGTTTACAATAATTTAATAATAAACACAATGAAATATTTTTTTCGTTAAGTTCAGAATGATTTTTGCGAAGTTTTTGCATACACAAATTTTCGCTTGCCTTATTCGACAAGAAGAGCGTTTCTATTTAAGCCAAAATCCCAAGTTTTACCTATTCGGCACATTATATATATATATATATATATATATATATAGGGAGGTACCATCTCTAGAACTGACTGGGGACCCTCAGCCTCAGAAAAGAGGATAAAGTCTGGAGGTTTCTCCTTGGAACTGTTTGAGTATTTTCTTCTACCTCCTACATGCTATGTTCGTGAACTGAAAACAAAATACATTAAGATATACTGGGATAGTGAACAACATGCATGACATCACAGAGCCGACGTATCTAATATTTCATCTAGCTCTCCGGTGGAGGTCCATGTGCCGAAAATGCTGTAGCCACTTTCTGGATCGCAACACTGAGTCTCTGAAAAAGGAAGCTGGCCGCTCTGGAGTCCTTGGTTTCCGTGATGAATTTGTCACCCAACTCTTTCAGGAATCTGAGTGCACACTTACCCCATGTTCCGAGGGTCTCCAATTCTATTGGAGCGAAGTTATAGCTTGGTGCCAGCTCACTGTATTTATTGATCTAGGTCTCCCTGAAATAGGCGGCGTTACTCCCTTCAGTTTCAGTAGGTGTCAGCCAACGTAGATGCACAGGATTAGTCCAATGCAATCTGCTTATATTTTTCCAGGGTAGCATGGTGACTCGCGTCTAGACGCTGACTTCCATCGGGCCTCGCCATACTTCCCTTCCGATGTATGGCGAGACCATGGAGCCCAAATTGATCAGCCTCAAATACACCTGTGTTCAGCGAGTATTGAGGCGGATAGGCGAAGATTTACACCAATCTGAATGGCCTGACGGTCGAGGAGTGCCCAAGGAGGAATTAGGGACCGCCAAAAGGAAATCTTCAGAAAGTGGTGCCTTCACCGCTAAGATACGAGCTTTGTCCTTTCCTGAGGCATTGTTGAGCCTTAGAGATTTTTTGCACGATGAGTCTGTCCCAGTGGGACTGTTTGTGATCTTCTGGAGGAGCTGGTCTGTTTCAAGAGTCTGCAAGACTATCTCACTGCGCATCTGCAGCGACGAACTTTGGGTCGTGAGCTCCTACAGCGCCTTCCAAGCGTTCTGGGACTGTCTTCACTAGTTCACTGGATGCCATACACGAGGACAGAAATGTAGGTAATGTTACCTGTGTTGGCTTGTGCACCTCTATACTTCACAGGCGCACTGTAAGTGTTGCTTTATCTTCCAGTGAAAGTTAGTGCCTTCCTGTGAATAGATCTCAGAAGTGTGTCATATTCAGACAGTAATGGGCTGTCGAAGGAGAGTCCACACCTCAAGAAACAGGTTAGTTAGACAACTTGTGAGGAGATAAATGCATCATGGACTAACACGATGCTCCCAACAGGAACTACCTTGTGATCTTAGATGGCCGACTTCTATCTTCACTACAACAATAATGGAGGAGGTTAAGCTGCCAACTTGAGGTAGTTCCAAAAGTCGAGAAAATACAGTGAACTTCCTCATCGTCACACGTTCATTCAGGCTGAGAGACCCTCGGCTCCTAGGGAAATGACGCATCCAATTTAGTGATAAGGTTAGGGTAAACTAATGATCCCAGAGCAGACAGTTCTTTGTACAAAGTGTTGTAGTTCAGAAGGGTAGTGACTACTGCCTTCCGTATACAACTCGATGAAATATTTGAAACCCAATTGCTGACAAACACATCTGTGTACTTTTATCATTTAAACCTTTAATGAAATATTACCTAATAAAAAAATATCTACATATGCGTGTAGACGGTAGAATAAAAATATTCAAACGTCTACATCCCAAGATTTGTCCTCAGTCATTTTATTTGCTTCTCGGAGGCTATGGGCCACTGATTCCACCAGAGATGGACAATATATATATATATATATATATATATATATATATATATATATATATATATATATATATATATATATATATATATATATATGTCGTGCCGATTAGGTAAAACTTGCTATTTTGGCTTAAATAGCAAACGCTCACCTTGCCATATAAGACAAGTGAAAATTTGTGTATGCAATAATTTCGCCAAAATCATTCTGAACATAACGAAAAAAATATATTTCATTGTGTTTGTTTATTATTAAATTAATGTTAACATATCTAAAATATATTTAGTTGGGTTAGGCTAAATTATATTGCGCTTGTTGTAATAAGGTTAGGTAGGTTTTCAAAGTTTCTCTTTTACAAAATTATAAATATTTACATTAACATAAATGAAAAAATATATCTTTAAACGTATAAGAGAAAATTTTAGAAATGACTTAATTTTAGATGAGTTCTTGTTAATTGACCAGTTTTACCTAATCGGCACGACATATATTATATATATACATTATATATATATATATATATATATATATATATATATATATATATATATATATATATATATATATATATATATATGTCGTGCCGATTAGGTAAAACTTGCGATTTTGGCTTAAATAGCAACGCTCACCTTGCCATATAAGACAAGTGAAAATTTGTGTATGCAATAATTTCGCCAGAATCATTCTGAACATAACGAAAAAAATATATTTCATTGTGTTTATTTATTATTAAATTAATGTTAACGTATCTAAAATATATTTAGTTGGGTTAGGCTAAATTAAATTGCGCTTGTTGTAATAAGGTTAGGTAGGTTTTCAAAGTTTCTCTTGGTACAAAATTTTAAATTCTTACATTAACATAAATGAAAAAAATATATCTTTAAACGTATCAGAATTTTTTTTAGAAAGGAATTAATTTTAGATGAGTTCTTGCTAATTGACCAGTTTTACCTAATCGGCACGACATATATTATATATATATATATATATATATATATATATATATATATATATATATATATATATATATATATATATATATATATATATATACCTAAGCTTAAAACACGTTTCTAAATTTTCCAAGTTAATTTTTTTGTATGTGAATATTCTTTCATTCTGAACCATAGCAATGTCTTTCCCTAAGATAATGTCAACAACCCTTAACACACTGCCTTTAATCTCTCTCTCTCTCTCTCTCCCCCCATCCTGTTGAAACATTCATCAGGAAGCCTCAATCTTAATAACTCACTAAATCAAAGAATAAGAAATATAAACAGAGTAATTGTGGAAGACTCAATACTCACTTGTTCCTGTGGCGTGAAAGAGAATCAGAAGCCATTATTCGCTGACACCCCCTATATCCCGATAAAATTCGGGCGTATAACATGGCATATGGTCGTAAAACACGTTGTGGGCACAATACACGGTGTCTGAGAGGTGTGATCTTCCCGTGTATTTGATGGAAAATTAGAAAGAATTGAATTGTGAAGGGAAGTATAGCATAGCCTGACATGACACAATGCTCACTCTCCTTACCAGTGGTGTTTATAGGTGTGAATTATGTGTATGTTGATATACAAAGCACTCCTCGGCAGGTATACAACACGACGCTACCATTAGTGTGTATAAGCGTAAATTATATGTATAATGGGAGTATAGAAGAAATAACTGGGCAAGTATACATACAACACAGCCCTGCCCACCACCCCACACGCTATTTCTACCTACTGACCCCTAAGATTATATAAATGACCAGTAATTACACTGCCAGACTGGCTAATGGTAGGGAGGGGAGGGAAGGAGGAAGGATGGAAAAGAGGGAGAGGATGGAAGAAGAGGGTGGGAGTGTGAAGGAGAGATGGTGATAGGCAACGAAAATATGGTGAGGGATGGATGATTCTCCCATGACCTCTGTTGGCAAGGTTGGATATTAATATGTAGTGATGAATCACTTTCACTCTTGTGTAGTGATGAATCACTTTCACTCTTGTGTAGTGATGAATCACTTTCACTCTTGTGTAGTGATGAATCACTTTCACTCTTGTGTAGTGATGAATCACTTCACTCTTGTATAGTGATGAATCACTTCACTCTTGTGTAGTGATGAATCACTTTCACTCTTGTGTAGTGATGAATCACTTCACTCTTGTGTAGTGATGAATCACTTTCACTCTTGTGTAGTGATGAATCACTTCACTCTTGTGTAGTGATGAATCACTTTCACTCTTGTGTAGTGATGAATCACTTTCACTCTTGTGTAGTGATGAATCACTTTCACTCTTGTGTAGTGATGAATCACTTCACTCTTGTGTAGTGATGAATCACTTTCACTCTTGTGTAGTGATGAATCACTTTCACTCTTGTGTAGTGATGAATCACTTCACTCTTGTGTAGTGATGAATCACTTCACTCTTGTGTAGTGATGAATCACTTCACTCTTGTGTAGTGATGAATCACTTCACTCTTGTGTAGTGATGAATCACTTCACTCTTGTGTAGTGATGAATCACTTCACTCTTGTGTAGTGATGAATTACTTTCACTCTTGTGTAGTGATGAATCACTTCACTCTTGTGTAGTGATGAATTACTTTCACTCTTGTGTAGTGATGAATTACTTTCACTCTTGTGTAGTGATGAATCACTTCACTCTTGTGTAGTGATACATTGATTATGGCAGATAGTGAGGGATGCCAAGAGTCAAGTAAACATGAGATATAACACTTATTTTAAACGAGTGAATAGCAACATTAACGCAGTTAACATAAACATCTATATGGTAATTGCAAGAAACCTGAAGTTATGATTAGAAAACTTGTAATCAGCAAACACAACTCTTTTTAAATAAGAAAATCAAAGTAATATAAAAAAAATATCTAGAAGGTAGAATGGCTGCGACAGGAGACGTGTGCACAATTTGGTTTCTATGACAACACTCCCTTAAAGCTATTTTATTCACTGCACATCAGTCCAGCATTCACATGTAAGTTAGGTAAAATTCGTTCATAAAACCTCTTTTTGTACACTAGTGCAAAAAAATAAGTGTTCAAATAAGTGTGTAATAGGAAGAAATTGAAAGATCTATAAAAAAAAAAAATATGGGGGGAGAATGTTGACCAAGACACATCAAAAGTACAAGTGATTCTTAAGAGTTGATCCAACAGGAAGGAAAAAGACATGTTGCAAGATAAGCCTAGAACACAAGATAAAGCTGTACGCAGAAAGAACACTCATTGCAATACAAACTTTTCTCAAACTTTTCTTTACAACTAATTCTGAGTTGACTGATGGTAATGATCAACAAGGTTGACTGATGGTAATGATCAACAAGGTTGACTGATGGTAATGATCAACAAGGTTGACTGATGGTAATGATCAACAAGGTTGACTGATGGTAATGATCAACAAGGTTGACTGATGGTAATGATCAACAAGGTGACTATAATGATCGTTGACTGATGGTAATGATCAACAAGGTTGACTGATGGTAATGATCAACAAGGTTGACTGATGCGGTACGATGAATCAACAAGGTTGACTGATGGTAATGATCAACAAGGTTGACTGATGGTAATGATCAACAAGGTTGACTGCGATGAAAAATAATTAAATTCGATGAATGATCATTTAAAAATTAAAATACTTATGTCCAAAAATGACACCGAAGGGATATTATTATTATTGTTATTATATGAAGCGCTAAATCCGTGGGGGATGGCCATTCAGTGCAAGTAGTAGTGAACGTTTGATCGTGCATCCGGTACTGATGAAGCTGAGGCGCTATTCTCGCAGTCAGCCAGGTTGATGGTAGAAGGCAAGGAGCCGGAAGGACTCCTGGCAAGAAGCTTAGAAGGCTCCTAAGAGTTTGGAAGCAGATGTTAACAACAGAGACAATGGATTCGATACGATGAGACAAATGCAATTCGATAGGACACGAACATACTAAAACAGCACAGAAAAAACAAAGGAGGACAGAACCGAGGTAGAATTGGTACAAATTAGACCCACAATCACTTAACATCCAGGAGGGGGTGAGTGGGAAGACCTTTGCTAATTTATTCAATACCAAAGGAGATAGAAAAGTATGTCAAGCACAAAGATTGAAACCTAAAACGTAGAAAGCTTCAAGGTTGACCATTGGACACAATACGGGAACATTGTATCAACATCCGGGGCCCCAGATTATTCAACATCTTACCATTAGATATCAAAATCACTGCTGGGACAAGCGTAGAAGTCTTCAAGAGAAAACTGGACAAGTATCTTCAGGTTCCAGATCAACCAGGCTGTGATGAATATGTAGGTCAGTGGGTCGCCAGCAGTAATAGCCTGTTGAGCAAACGAGCCTGACCAAAGGCTGGGCTCTGGGAGTAGAAAAACACTCTGAACTCATCAAAGGTATATCAGTATTGTCAAGGTGAGTGAACCACAGGACTACAACAGAGAACACACATGGGTCTCAAACTTGTACGTGAAAAGTTAAGCCAGATAAAGGTTCGTACATAATGCAGACTTGACAAGTACATCTTAACGTGTAAGGAATAAGGTTAAAAGTGCAGAAACGACGCCGAGATAATCAGAGAACTTTTAATATAACAAAACAATGTACGAAGAGAAAATTCCGAGTGGAAATGACGAAAGTTTCGAAAAGCTACACGTTAGTTATTTATTGTTGAGTTTGAAGACGTTCACTACATTCTTATGATTGTTCGTGTGTTGTCGCTCAAGACAAGTATGTATGGGGATCCTCATTATTTGTGGATGTAAATGTATAAGGTCAGGAGTATTATCATGAGTGCTAGATCCATCTGTCTCCTGGCTTAAGGTGAATATATAACAGTCTTAATAATTCTCTCTCTGTGTGACAGTTCATCCCAATTACTTCCTGGGATGTTCTCTTATTACAGTATATTTGCTAGTCTTCCATTTCATGTGTCTTAAATTGAAACCTCGCAACAGGGTATTTGGGACCAGATTTAAGAGTTTCAAGACACAATTTTTAATAGCCTGTCTTTAAACTGCCGAGAAGCTGCATCTGGTGGTTCCTATACAATCAATAGATTTTGATTTAAAATGTTTCCTGCTATAACTTCGATTACATCATTAGTGGTGTTGAATAACTCATTGCAAAGAACTAACTCCTTGTAACATCCCTTTTCGGTAGCATCCGGGTAGATTGCACCCAGGTATCCACATTTCGCTATCAAATGTTGTCTTTTATGTGGAGGTTTCTATAAAAACTGCAAACCTTGCATAAAACTAGACGAAAGGTCAATTAATAAACGGTATTTTATTGGTGTTGCTTGGGTGAAGACCTTGTATATTTGCGAAAATAAATTATTTATTTGTTGAGAGAATTTCGTGATGACATTAATATCTGTTGCTCTTAAAAGGCAGCCCATGGCTTGGTTCAACACCTGCCTTGTTGCTTTCTTGCACTAAAACATTTCTGGGCTATGTATACAATGATTAGTTTGCTGGCCTGGCTTATACCTTCTGTTTGCTGGCATGGCTTATACCTCCTGTTTGCTGGCGTGGCTTATACCTCCTGTTTGCTGGCCTGGCTTGTACCTCCTGTTTGTTGGCGTGGCTTGTACCTCCTGTTTGCTGGCGTGGCTTGTACCTCCTGTTTGCTTCGTGTGTTATGTGGGGCAGTTTGTGCTATGAACTGTTTTGTATCAACCTATAACACATTTTAGGGTAAATAAATTTGCACAAGACAAAAGGACATAAGTCTTCAGTTAAGAGGTTGCATTTTTTTCGCGGGGGTCAAATCTGCACATCCCATTTGTTTTTCCATCCATTACGTATTTGAAAACACCACAAGCATAAAATTTTCACATTTCGGTTTTGCGTTGGCTGTAATTTATGGGTTCTGTATCACCAAAGTATTCAATTGTTTCTGGATTTGTATTAGAACTGGGGGTCAGTGATTGATGTGCTGTTTTTTGTGTATTTTGTTTTCCCCTGTATCAGGAATCCGATCAATTCTCTCACACACTTCCTCTTCTGTGGGACTTACCTCTTGTATGTATTCATGATTTTTGTTTTGTGTCAGGATGGTCATGTAAATTATTTGCTAGTAGAGAGAGGCCAGATAAGAATGTCCCTTCATTTAGAGGAGGTATGTCAGACAATATATATCTGTAATATGAACACACTTGTCTATCACGTATCCAGTAAATACTGTAAACTCGTATTGCAGGGTATGACTCACGAAATCGTAAAGACACGATTGCAAACAAACCACATACCCTGCAAACCACCCGTACCGTGGTTTGCAGGGTATTGCTTTCTGTCCTCAGACAACTTAAATATGACATATCTGACAAGTTACACATTTGGGGTACACCACCTTTGTGAAGTCATGTGCCATTATTGTCCATGTTTTCGATAATTTTGTATTGTGGCTAACTGTCTGTTTCGTGGCTTCTAGTGCCTAGCTGAGTGCCAGGCCTATGGGCGAGTAAGTGTTGATAGGGGGGTGACAGACTGTGCCATACAGTATATCGAATATTTTTTGGGATTCCATCTCTTATTGCGGTTACGATTATTAGCATTTTTCCACCTTATGCTTGAGATCTTCTTCTTTAATCACACAAAGTCTACTTGAGGCGAGAATGTGAACTTTCAGATGGTAGTATTAGTAGTTTTTTTTTTTTTAACAAAATTTGATACATCAGCAATGTGTGGGGAGGCGGCAGTGCGGTGAGGGTGCAAGGTTGGGGAAGGCAGCAGCGCTTCTCCTCTTACACTGCAGTAACTTCTTTTAAAGGATTGGGATTTTTGGCTGTCCTTTTTTTTTTTGTTAGTTTGTCTGTACTGATATTCTACCTCACTCTCTCTCTCTTTTGGTTGTTGTTTCTATTTTATTACTTTAGATCTTGTTGCATATTGCTTTTTATTTTGCACACAAGTTTTTTTTTGAACCATTACATCCGGAACTGTCTAGAGACATACTAGAGACAAACACCATGAATCACGACTCTTACAAAAACTATTACAATATAAACTACGACTCTCTTACAAACACTACTACAATATAAACTACGACTCTCTTACAAACACTATTAAATTAACTACGACTCTTTACAAAACACTATTACATTAACTACGACTCTTTACAAACACTATTACATTAACTACGACTCTTTACAAACACTATTACATTAACTACGACTCTTTACAAACACTATTACATTAACTACGACTCTTTACAAACACTATTACATTAACTACGACTCTTTACAAACACTATTACATTAACTACGACTCTTTACAAACACTATTACAAAACCAAACTAATTTTTAAATAGTACTACACTACACAGCAATGGTAAGCACGACAGTGCTGGAATGAGGGCGGCCAATCAATTACAGAAAACACTTAATGATAGAGTTGAAGAGATGACGAAGGGTAAATAAGGGCAGGAAGGAGAGGGGAGGGAGAGACTGGCAGGGGAAAAATAGAGGGAGGGCAGAGGCAAGAAAAAGACATGAGGGAGGGGGAAGGGAAAGGAAACGCCAAGAAGTGGGGGAGAGTCTACTAAACATTTCTAAGACAAATACATATTCTGGGCCAACATGAAAATCCTGGGAGATAAAGGTTACACACAGTTTCCCCTCACCGCTCTTACTTCCCCTCACCGCTCTTCCTAACTAAGGGTTATGAGGGAGGGGGAAGGGACACAGTGTGGCACTAACTTCCCAGTGTAAGAACACAAGACAGACTAGGTCCTACAGAATAGATCCTACAAAGTAGGTCCAACAGATTAGGTCCTACAGACTAAGGCTTTCCGGGGCTGACATCTCATCTCGGGAAAAGTCTGGCTGGTAAATATATTTTTTTTCTGCAGCATCTCTGCATCTGGGTTAAAATACACAAGTAGAGACGAGATATATTAGGACTTGAGGGAACGACTTACGATGCAAAAAGCAACTTTGTACGCGTGTCCTGCACCTAGCACAATTATGCCCGTGCTGCTTTCTCCAAGAACATGTACAATATTAGCCCATTATATCCTCCCTCAAGTTAATACCAGCTTTAGTCGGAAATAATACGTTGATGGATATAAGATATTGTAATAAAGAGGTCATATTTTATTACAGTATCATTAAAACATTTTTATTGGCCAGGTATAAGATGAAATGTGCGTAGCTACATCCGTTCTTGTTGAGAATGTCAGCAAGTGGGTAAGCCAGATCGAGACTTAGTTATCGACAGTATGGGACCCTTAACAAAAGCCAAGTAAGGTAAGCAATATGTGTTTACCATTTTGAATAAAACTACTAGGTATCTCGAAGCAGTTCTTATGCGTAGTATGAACACCAAGGCCATTTTTAGTCCTCATTAAGTTGATTTCCCACTTTGGCATTAGAGTACACGCGGATGTAACAGCGCAGGTCGCAGCTGGTGACGGTATGGCGCAAGTCACAGCTGGTGCCAATGTAGCGCAGGTCACAGCTGGTGCCAGGGACGTGATCATGTCTGCTGGCGTCACGAGACACTTAGACGCCTCGTTGCGTCCAAAAACATTCTCGCACTTCACTTTGCATCCAGATTCGCCTCGCACAATCATAACTTTTTTTTTACCATTAAATATTCTTATAATTTTTCCCTTGTTTCCTCCGGGTCACTGGTAATTTGACTGGAGGTTCGTGAACAGCGGGCGGCTGCAGGAACGGCAAAAACGCAGTCTTTATCTTAGCTCACCCGAGCTCAAAGCATGCAAGACAAAATTTATATATATACATATATATCGGGCGTGCAGTAGGAGGACTGAGTGGAGAAGTCAGCAAGATGTACTGGTGGTCGTCTGTATGTGCAGCACTCAGAGCTAGATTCCCTCAACAGTATTCTCAAACTCTCGAGGTCAACACTGACCCAGGCTGCTTGCTGCTAGTTTTATTGTTGTTGGTATAGACTACCGCTGCTGGTATAGACTACCGCTGCTGGGATGGACTACCGCTGCTGGTATAGACTACCGCTGCTGGTATAGACTACCGCTGCTGGTAGCATATGCTTCGTGTGATGCATTCTTGGTGCTGAAGATATTGTTGGTGACTAAGGTGCTGGTGGTGCAAAATTTTGATAGTCAATACAAGTAGTAAATGGTCTTGAGACACCTGCTGTCCCTCTCCACCTAGCAGTAAATAGGTACCTGGGTGTTTGCCGACTGGTGTGGGTCGCATCCTGGGGACAAAATTAACCTAATTTGCCAGAAATGCTGTGCATAACCAGGGGCTTTACAGTATGTCACTGATGCCATCTATGGTCTGTATAACTTGTACATGTTCTTGTAGAAATAAAGAAATATTTTCCAGCATGAGTATCTATCTCACCATGAAATGAGAAACAAGCTTAAAATAGCATTCAAAATGACAGAATAAGTATTTCAAAAAGAGCATAACTGGCCTGGCACTGCTTGTTTCAAAAGCTATTTTTACATATTTTGACCTCCTTTTATATGCTGTCAATGCCTGGTCCCACGGAGTGTGATGGTGTCAGGCTGCTGACAGAGGGACCGTGGTGGAGGAGGGACGATGTGAGAGACACTGCTGATGAACAACAACACTCTCTCTCATACAGCGGCGATCATAAAGATTCTCCATGACGCCACGAACACGACAACTGCAACGCCAAGACGACGAAAATGGAACAGGAGAAAGCAAGAGGGAACGAGAAAATCGTGATGAAGACGAGGTAAGATAAGCCATACAACAGCACGACTGACTGTCGACAAATAGTAAGCTTTATACAAGTTAAAATAACACACACACCTACTGCCCACCATACTGTGGCTGGTTTAGTGTCCACCGTACTGTGACTGGTTTAGTGTCCACCGTACTGTGGCTGGTTTAGTGTCCACCATACTGTGGCTGGTTTAGTGTCCACCGTACTGTGACTGGTTTAGTGTCCACCGTACTGTGACTGGTTTAGTGTTTTTTCTACACTTGCAGCTCGGCCTGGAGCCAGGCTTTTCTGTTATTGCCTATTCAACCAGGCTATTGGTGCTGGTGGCCTGCTGGCCCACGTAGCGATCACAGCTTGTGTAATCTGATACTTGGCGGAGGCAGTGATTCAGTTTTGTCTTGAAAACTTCTACATTTGGTCCGGCAATATTTTTTTTATTTCTGTGGATCTTGGACCACTGAATCTACTTTGCACTTCCTTCCATATTTCTCACTGCAGTACGTTATGGTATTAAGAAGATTTGGTACTGCGACCTTACCTGGAGTATACCTGGAGGGTGTTCCGGGGATCAACGCCCCGTGGCCCGCTACATTCCAAGTACTTTGATGCATTTCCAGTAGTTTAAATTCTTTATTGGGTGTATCCGGGCAGCAAGGATCTCTATCGTTGCTGCCTCTGACACCTCTTCAGCCTTGAACGTCGACATTCAATATTCTGGACGAGACAGCACATATGATTTAACAATGTCATCAATGGCATTATTGCTCATTATCCATCCTTCAGTTTTTTAGACATGGCGACAGTTGCCTTACTGAAAGTTCAATGACATTATTATACACTTTTCTTTCGTTTCATGGCCACGTTCTCAGGTGTTTTATATTCAGTACTCCTTCTGAGTTCTTTATTTTGTATATTGCATCTTTACAGTAGGAATTTATCACCGCCTAACATCGAGTTATTTACTATTGTGTAGTAGAAAACTTTGTTAGGTAAAAGGACATATGTGCAACCAATACTACAATAAAATGTTCACATTAGTTGCACTTGTGTTCTTTTACTTAGCATATTGTCGGTAATTCTACAATATTATTACAGTAGAAAACTTTGTTGATATCTGATTGTAGATTTTTAGTGTCTTCTATCTCGGCAACTTTCATACTTATTTTGGTACGATGATACAGCTGTGACTTGCGCTTTTTCTACGTTTATGAGGATGAGAAACAGTAAAAGCACCAAGACGCTGCTTTGGGGTACTGGGTAAAGACTTTATTCTGCTAAGGCTAGATTTTGCTTCCTGTGTTCTGTTCTTCAGAGAATTAAATGTCCATATTTCTGTTATACTTGCTGACCATAATTCACGGGTTATCACCCAATGATCGCATATGTCAAACTCTTTAGCGAAGTCTGTGTAGCCGTCATCTGGCGTTTCTAGGACACGCATGCTTCCATTACCCTCCATGCATGTTTCTAGGACACGCATGCTTCCATTACCCTCCATGCATGTTTTTAATACACGCATGCTTCCATTACCCTCCATGCATGTTTTTAGGACACGCATGCTTCCATTACCCTCCATGCATGTTTTTAGGACACGCATGCTTCCATTACCCTCCATGCATGTTTTTAGGACACGCATGCTTCCATTACCCTCCATGCATGTTTTTAGGACACGCATGCTTCCATTACCCTCCATGCATGTTTTTAGGACACGCATGCTTCCATTACCCTCCATGCATGTTTTTAGGACACGCATGCTTCCATTACCCTCCATGCATGCTGCCATCATACACTCCTGAATCTGTTCCACACCATACATGTTCCCTTGGGGCCACACATACTAGTAGTGTGGCCAAACTTGTTTTCACTTGAGACATTAACACACTAGTGGGTTTTTCTTCCTAGTTGATGGCCTGGACAGTGAGGTTGTGGGGTGGTCGCTGCACAGAGTCCAATGTATAAACCCCCACAGCTCGGCTGATCAGGAATGGCTTTCGTAATGCCATTTATAATGATAGGGAGGGAAGACAAAAAAAAGCCTCCGGCAAGTGGCAAATCAACCAGGCTGTGATAGATATATGGGCCAGTGGGCCGTCAACAGCGACAGCCTGCACGTGTATGAAAACACGAAACCCGGTCATAGGTATACTCTGTATGTTTATTAAACTGTTTTAGTTTACCCACTGCACCCCTGGTTTTCACTGGGGTGTTTTCACCAGACCTGTTGCTCTCATAAAGGGCTAGTTCAGTGTGCAGGTTTGGTACCAGCCCCTCTACTATACTTTTTCCAGGTGTGCAACTATAAAGTACACATTTATAGTATATTAAATCCGAGAAAAATCTTCCCAGTTGACTCTCGACATGTTGTGTACAACTATGAGACACGTATGGAAAATTGGGTGTCTTTATTGGTGAAACTTTTCGCCTACAAAGTAGGCTTCTTCAGTCAAATACAGAGGCAGAAGGTGTAGTAGTGAAAAGATGATGCAATCAGTCCATCAACCTTGGAGAAATGGTATTTGAGGTGGTCAGTCCCTCATTCTGGGAAAGAGTTCAGCTCCATGTTCTGGAACGATATCGTTCCATATCATGGAGCTGAACTCTTTTCCAGGCTGAAGGACTGACCACCTCAAATACTATTCCTACAAGGTTGATAGACTGATTACATCTTTACTTTGCTACTTAACCTGCTATCTCTGTATTTGACTGAAGAAGCCTACTGTGTACGAGAAACCTTTCAACAATAAAGACACCTAACTGTTGCATATGTCTTACTCATCAACTTGTTATTTTATACCATATTCAACACAGGTGGCCAACTGTGGCCCATTCGTGGCCACCTACCCGTCTTCCACCCCTTTTAAGACTATGCTGGCCAGCTTTTGCTCACTCGTGGCCACCTACCCGTCTTCCACCACTCCTGAGATGGTGCTGGCCAACTGTGGCCCACTCGTGGCCACCTACCCGTCTTCCATCACTCCTGAGATGGTGCTGGCCGACTGTGGCCCACTCGTGGCCACCTTCCCGTCTTCCATCACTCCTGAGATGGTGCTGGCCGACTGTGGCCCACTCGTGGCCACCTACCCGTCTTCCACCACTCCTGAGATGGTGCTGGCCAACTCTCTATATTTCCCTTTCTCATCATTTTGCCTGGAACATCACCCAGCTCCCTCCTAACACAGCAACGGAGGGCCCCTTCGGGCACCTTCCCTAGGCCATCCTTCACGCCCCCCTCCGCCCCTGCCCCTAGTCAGGCGTCAGGTGAATGTGGAGCCCCAGGAGAACCTTAGCTCCTGACGAGGGGATCCTGGAGAAGAGGCCAGACTGATATAATATACTAGTGGCCCTACTGAGACACCACCTCGCCCTGTCTGGCTCACACTGCAGTTGCTGTGTTTTTATATATTTGTTTCTCTCCCTATCTTTCTGTCTCATGTTTTCTTTCTCTCAAGGCTTTCTTCTCCACCTGACTAGCTTCTCCCTCCATCTTCCTCGGAGCTGGAAATAAACTCGGGGGCTCAGAAAGCCGACGTTCACGTCATGTGGCGTTGATTTGCGAGCCGTGAAAAACATGGTGTGGCCGCCTTGCCCCGATACCACCCTGCCCCGCCCCGACATAACCCTGACCCACCTCTACTAGTGACCGTCCTAGCTTCAACATTGCTTTTGTTTTTCTGATCAACCAAGCTGTTGGTACTAGCTGCACTCGACTTCGAAGCCACTACTGACAGCATGACCATGCACTCTGTTCCAGGCTCAGACTCCTGGAACTCCACATTCATCAACCATACTGAAAAACTATAATATGCCTTTAATATATTATGGAAACAGTCTGGGCCCACGAGCCATCCTGGGGCCAGACTGTTTCCCTAAGATATATGCTCACGGTCTATAGATTTTTCCGACTGCAGTATAGCAATTGGAAAAAAAATCTATAGACCGCGAGCAATGACGTCCAGCAATATCCATTTTATAAAGTAAAATTGCTTAACACAGATTCAAAACTGCAAAACTAGAGAGAGATCTCACTAAGTGTAAACGGACCAAAACTCTTAAAATACCATTCATGTACAAACTGAATTGCCAGCAGACCCCTGGATGTCTTCAAAGGGGACTTGGATAAGTTCCTCAAGGTGGGTTTCCTTCAGTGCAGCATGGAGTGCCTGCAGCCACCAACACCTTGATCGAACAAGCAGTCAACTGAGAGGCCTAGTCTGGGACTGACTCTCGGGGCTAGAACATATTCCCCCCAGAACTATCTACAAGTAACAAATATCCATAAACACCAATAAATTCACTAAGGCGAGACTGACGATCGAACAGAAAACTAGGAACCACCTAGAAGAGGAGGTGAATATACAAAATATAACTGCACCAATAGTCTTTCTGATCAGGCCATCCACCAAGAGCCTGGTCTGGGACCGGGCCGCGGTGCCCCTGGGCGCAGAAAACAGGTAAGATGCAAGTGTAATTTGATAAATACACCGCCACCCTGACACTATACGATATACAAGTATTTAAGACCTCAATATAAGAATACGTAAAGTAAAAAAAAAAAAAAGTTGGCGAAGATAAATGAGAAAGAGAGAATATATAAGAACTTAGACATGATCATGAAAAAAGATGCCGTACTTATAACAAGGGACTCTCATTACACAACCCGTACTTAGGAGACACAAACTTATGACGACGTTTGGGTCCGACTTGGACCATTAACCAGTGACTTTCATTGTAAAGTATAAACACTAGACGATTTGTTAAGAGGAAGGTAGAAATGGTTTCAGGTATAAATTTCAGTGTTCATGAAACACCGAGGGTGAAGGAACACACAAAACTGAAGCTGAAGAACAGGCAAGTTGGGTCTTCAAAAACTACATCCCCTCAAAGAAGGTTCCTTAATGTTGGTGAAGGGTTCTTGATCTAAGGAAATGGACCGGTGCTTCAATTCCTTGAATCAAGCCTGAATGCCTTCCGTCCCCTAAGGCAATGTATGACTCCCCTACGGGTTTAGTGCTCCCCCATGAATATAATAAAAAACTAGAATGAAGACAAATTATTTGTTTTGGATGTGATGATGACTGGAGAAGAGCAAGAAATGTCAAACGCTGTACATATTTGAATCCAATTAGAAATGTTGACTGAGTAGCACGTGATTATTATTATAATCAAAAGAAGCGCTAAACCACAAGGGTCATACAGCTGTAGCACTTGAAAATACATATATATCAAGATATGATTTCACTGCAGTAAGGTAGAATTATAAACATGACTGAACTACAGAAAATGAAACTCTATTGCCTTGAGAAGTTCACTGGAGTGAAACGTTAAATGAAATAGAAGGATTTAGTAATATTTTTGTAAATGAAATGGAAGGATTTAACAATATATCTGTATACAATAGGGGCTTGGAATCGCTAGAGAATGTGGGTTAATCCACAAACTCATAATGGATTCAAGAAATAATATCTACGTCGCGATAAAAAAAAACTGATGGGAATGATCTTGGTAGTATGAGTGAGATGCAAGAAACACTGTACTTGGTATTAGCAAGTTAAGTTAACCAGACACTCATTATAAATCTTACTAAATGTCCAAATGTATATAATACGACCAGAAAGATTACGATAACCAAATATTGTAAAAAGTGTTATACAATAAACTACCGTTCTAAAATCTTAACGAATTTAGTGTGAATGATAAAATGCAAAGAATGAAGGATGATGACAGTCATTCAGAGGAGGATTTTTTTTAAATTCTGAACATGAAGTTTCTGAAAGAAGTTTTGTGGTGAGAATTTAAGCTGCTAACAAGCAACTGAAATTAAGAACATTGAAATAGTAAGAGTCAAGAAGTTAGATGTGATGTAATGGTGCAGAAAACCGTCAAGTTGAAAAATGAGACACTTGTGCAACGTTTGGGAATCTTTATTGAGAAAAACGTTTCACCAGGCAGTGGCTTCTTCAGTCCACCACAGAGAACTGTGAAAGATGAGAATGAGGTGATCAGTCCCTCATTCTCTTCCTCATCTTTCATCGTTCTTCTCTGTACTGGACTGAAGAAGCCACTGCCTGGTGAAACGTTTTTCTCAATAGTCCCCAATGCTGCACAAGTGTCTCAATCTTCAATAAGTCAGGGAATTATTAATGAACAGTGATAACGCTTAAGGGAAGCAGATGGATATAAGGACTGTAGCGCAGACTCTTAATATTTACTTTTAACCTTTTTAAAATGGAGTCAATTACTCGATAAAAGGTAAAAAATAAGTGAATATTATATCAGTTCAAAAACATTTCGAACAAGAACAAATTCGCTAAATTGCACTACAGTCTTTCTCTACAGTATAGTAACAAAAAAAATTAAGAAAAGATGTATTAAATTGGAAGACTATCACTGATAAAACTTAATCAAAATATTAACTTGAAATCTGAAAATAAAACAGAAACATGGAATAAACTATTAGATTGAAAAATAAAACATATTTTGTATGAAAGGAAACCTGAGAAGAATGCTGGGAGGAAATGTGTCGTGGTGGCTAGGAGTGTCACTAGTGGGGCTGCAACACTCACTAGTGGGGCTGCAACACTCACTAGTGGGGCTGCAACACTCACTAGTGGGGCTGCAACACTCACTAGTGGGGCTACAACACTCACTAGTGGGGCTACAACACTCACTAGTGGGGCTGCAACACTCACTAGTGGGGCTGCAACACTCACTAGTGGGACTACAACACTCACTAGTGGGGCTGCAACACTCACTAGTGGGGCTGCAACACTCACTAGTGGGGCTGCAACACTCACTAGTGGGGACTCAACACTCACTAGTGGGCTGCAACACTCACTAGTGGGGCTGCAACACTCACTAGTGGGGCTGCAACACTCACTAGTGGAGCTGCAACACTCACTAGTGGGCTACAACACTCACTAGTGGGGCTGCAACACTCACTAGTGGGGCTGCAACACTCACTAGTGGGCTGCAACACTCACTAGTGGGGCTGCAACACTCACTAGTGGGGCTCAACACTCACTAGTGGGGCTGCAACACTTACTAGTGGGGCTGCAACACTCACTAGTGGGGCTGCAACACTCACTAGTGGGGCTGCAACACTCACTAGTGGGGCTACAACACTCACTAGTGGGGCTACAACACTCACTAGTGGGGCTGCAACACTCACTAGTGGGGCTGCAACACTCCACTAGTGGGGCTGCAACACTCACTAGTGGGGCTGCAACACTCACTAGTGGGGCTGCAACACTACTAGTGGGGCTGCAACACTCACTAGGGGGTTACTACACTCACTAGTGGGCTGCAACATCACTAGTGGGGTACTACATCACTAGTGGGCTACAACACTCACTAGGGGGTTCACACTCACTAGTGGGGCTACAACACTCACTAGAGGGCTGCACACTCACTAGTGGGCTGCAACACTCACTAGTGGGGTTGCAACATCACTAGTGGTAAGCTGCAACACTCACTAGTGGGCTGCAACACTCACTAGTGGGGTGCACATCACTAGTGGGGCTACAACACTCACTAGTGGGAGCTACTACAGTCACTAGTGGGGCTGCAACTTGCACCTCACTAGTGGGGCTACTACAGTCACTAGTGGGGCTGCAACACTCACTAGTGGGGTTACAACACTCACTAGTGGGGCTGCAAACTCACTAGTGGGGTTACTACAGTCACTAGTGGGGCTGCAACACTCACTAGTGGGGGCCTACCTACAGTCACTAGTGGGGCTGCAACACTCACTAGTGGGCTACAACACTCACTAGTGGGCTGCAACATCACTAGTGGGGTTACAACATCACTAGTGGGGCTACAACATCACTAGTGGGGCTCAACATCACTAGTGGGGCTACAACACTCACTAGTGGGGCTGCAACACTCACTAGTGGGGCTGCAACACTCACTAGTGGGGCTCAACACTCACTAGTGGGGCTAACACTCACTAGTGGGGCTACAACACTCACTAGTGGGGCTACAACACTCACTAGTGGGGCTACAACAGTCACTAGTGGGGTTACTACAGTCACTAGTGGGGGCTACAACAGTCACTAGTGGGAGCTACAACAGTCACTAGTGGGAGCTACAACAGTCACTATTGGGGCTACAACAGTCACTAGTGTGGCTACAACAGTCACTAGTGGGAGCTACAACAGTCACTAGTGGGAGCTACAACAGTCACTAGTGGGAGCTACAACAGTCACTAGTGGGGCTACAACAGTTACTAGTGGGGTTACTACAGTCACTAGTGGGGGCTACAACAGTCACTAGTGGGGGCTACAACAATTCACCACTTTCTCCAATACTGTTTCTAGATTTATATACCTGATTTGCCTGAGGGAATTCTAAATTAAACAGGTGTGTTTGCAGATGATGCAAAATTTATATGCAAATATAAAGTAAAAATTATTGAAAACTTTCACAAAAAACTGAGTAAAAAAATTAAAAATTTGACAGAGAATATAATAGACTGAGCAGTAGTGCAATGAGTAAGAGTCAGATCAATAATTGTAGAGAGACCAGGACTTTTCAACGCCCGTCCCTTCATGCATAAGGGGAAATTACCAACAGAAAAACTTCCTAAAGCCAGTTCCTGGTCAGCCGATCTGTAGTGTTTAGGCTGGACTATGATAGACACACACACACACACACACACACACACACACACTGCCTTGGACAACTGGTAACTAAGAAAGAACAGGCCAAGTGTCTACTGATAAGTGACTCTGACAGACTCACACACCAGGCTAGCACCAGAACTGAGAGGACTGCGCGATGTGGAGAGGTTGAAAGTGCTAAACCTGACGACCTTAGGGGAGAGAAGGAAAAGAGGGTAACATGAATTAATAGTGACAGACTGCTTAATTAAGAGGACCAGGCTCAAGGGGACACAGGCGGAAACTGAGGACATAGATGAACCACTGGGATGTACAGAAATATTTCTTGAGTCTCAGGGTGGTTGAAAAGTGAAATTACTTGGATGAGGCAGTGGAAACAAACTCAATACACAGCTTCAAGAATAGCTATGATAAGGCCCAAGAGACAAGATGTCAGTGATACCGATCAAGGTAGTCTAGGTGGGGCCAGGAGATAAGTAATGACCCCAGGAAACACAAATGAGTACACACACACACATTCCTTTCACTGGACATGGGTCAACTACTAAAATAGTCATTTTAGTGTAATTATTCAACCAGGGGGATAAACATTGATGAACTATAGACTACTATCCTTGGCATGCAAATTGTCTAACAAAATAGAGAAGCTACCGTATTTTATGGTATATAAGGCGCACTTAGTTTTTACCCAAAAGTCTGAGAAAATCATTGTCTGGTTATAAGGTCAGGAACAAGGGTAGGCTTTGGGTTACTGGCAAGTGTTGTGGTACCATAAACTCCAACCCACTGTTTCAGCTATCCTCTACTCATCAGCAGCCAGCCACTGGCTCATTTATCCTTTTTGAAGCAAGTACGTACTACATTTTTTTCTCAGAATATGCCTGCCTAAACTGGGGCACGCTTTATATACCTGAAAAATATGGCAATCAGAAAGAGAATAGTGGAGCACCTGGAGAGCGGTGTATATATAAAGGCAATATGGATCTAAAGAAGTCTTATATAATTAATAGTGTTTTATGGCAGGGTAACAGATACGACAAGAAATATAAGGGTGGACATACTGCACACTCCTGGATTGCAAGGAGGCATTACATACTGTACTTCACTAGCGACTGCTTCACAAGCTACAAGAGCAGGCAGGGAAACATACTACAGTGGATTGAAAGAATACCTGAAGAATATCAAGAGAAATAATTACTACTATAAGTCTTCAGAGAAAGAAGACTAAGACGATTAAAGGTTGAAAGTTTTAAAGAAAGAAAGAATTTGGTTAGTATACTGCCGAACTTATCACAGGACGCATTTCAGGTGAGCAGCTTAGGCGGTGAAGTATAAACTCCTATCAAACCTAAGAACCTAACGGGAGAAACAAGTCTTATGGAGTACTCTCTCGACCGCTACAAACTCCGTTAGGACAAACCTAAGAAAGTATTTGGTACAGTATCCTGCCAGAGACTTATCCACAAACTAGAATAACTGGCAGGAATTCCTCAAGGATCAATACTAAGACAACTATACTTCTAAAACAGTAGATTTAAATGATCTATCAGAAGGAATTATGTCAAATGAGTGTGAATTTGCCGATGTAAAACTAATGAAAAGGAAAACCTGAACCGGCTGCAGATACAGTGCAACAAGTGGTTGCACGTAAGCAACTGTAAGGTCACTCGGACCGGGAAGTTAATGGGAAGACCGGAGACAGAGTACAACCTAGGAGAGCAACTACAAACATTAATTAGGGGAATACGCACACGCATACTCCATATCAGCCTTCAACTCTTGACTGCACCAAAGGCAATGTATGACAACACACAAACTCACTAAATAGGAGACAATGCTCATGAATTCTAAAGAATATAGAAAGTTATCTCTTCAACACAGTAAAAAGGAGTCAGTACAAGTGTGGAGTCGAGAAAGGTTTAGTGTTCACCCTCTTTGAGAGGAGAGGAGAGGGAGGGAAGAGGCAGAAAGGGCAGTAAATGTTGCAACTTGTGTTTGCTACTCATAACATGACACAGGACAGATGTCATCCCCATAACTCTTAAAAGTACGCCGGCCATGCAAGCTTTAGAGGGTGTAAGGGGAGGCAGAGAGGGGAAGGAAGGAGGGAGAAGTGGGGAGGGAAGCCGGGGGCCACGAAGGAGGAAGTAAGGGAAGATGAAGTGAGAGAACGAGAAAGGGTGAGAAAAAGAGGGAAAGAAACATGGAAAAGGGATGAGAAAATGAAAAATGAATGGAGAGAGACACACACTGAGAGAGAGACAGACACACACAGATAGACTCTGACTGATTTGATGCAGCACTGAAAAAAGATTAAGGAAATGAAGGGAGGCCAAATAGGTTTTCCATGATGGAGTGAGGGAGAAGAGTATGAGGGAGAACATGGGAGACAGGTAATGAACCAGGGAGGAAAGCACAAAGGCGGCCACACCACCACAGAGATCAATTCACACCAGCCGCCACTCTTGCCACAAAGAGCAAGTGCTATGAGGAAGTGAACCAAGATGATCACAAGAGGAGAGAACTTACAAGTGTGAGAGGTGAGTGCTTAAGTCTGATAACAGACAATTCTCGAAAGCCTTCAAAGGTATATCAGAGGTACAGGACGGCCCAGCTTATACAGCAGGTTAGGTTCCGGGCTACCACTGTAAAGCAAATCGTAAACCTTAACTTTCAAATGCATATAAAAGGCTGATAACTTATTTACATTACCATATATTAAGTGAGCAATATAGCTAGGCCTAAAAAATGCATATACAGTACACACATTACTTACCTTAAAATATTTTTGTCCTTAGCTTATAGTGAGTGGTGAATATATTTATTATAGGAAGTCTGAATAAATGAAGAATGTGTACAATTGAAAACCGCTGTATTAGTGAAACGCTATAAAGCGAAGCCATGTAAAACATGGCCCGCCTGTATAGTGATGAAACTTATCTGCTGGGAAATTAAACTTCACTCTATGGTGCTGTTATAATTCCTATATGGACAGAAGAGTTAAATGTAGGAAAGTAGAAGACTTGCCCACCTCCATCTCCCTGCCCTGTGCCCCTTCCCTCAGGGTCATGCTACCAGAAAGAAACAATGACTTAGGAACTATCACCATTCAGTCTATAAACGTGTATATAATGTAAACGCACATATGAGCAATATAACCACGTGTATACTGTATATTTTGGTCTCCAATGAGGCCTTTTTCAGCAGACTTTGAAACAAACGAAGTGGATGAGGGCCTTTTAAGTCGAAATATATAGTATTCAGTTCATCTGTTTAAGGGTCTATACCTGCTTCAGCTTTTACCCCGTCGAGAAGAATTTAATAAAAGTTTTTTATTTTACTATCACTACTACTAATATTAATACTCATGGGACAGAATCGCGATCCCCTACTACTGCTATTACTACTACTCTACTACTGCTGTCACTATACTACTACTACTACCACTATTAATACTTTAACACTATCATATTGCCACCATCATATACAAGCACTCATTTTCTTTTATACGATGCACGCAAAAGAGAACATTTAAATACGTTGTATATCACTGATTTTGATAACTCCTTTATAATTTAAACACCAGCCACCATTACTCCTCCATTACTAAACACCAGCCACCATAACTCCTCCATTACTAAACACCAGCCACCATTACTCCTCCATTACTAAACACCAGCCACCATTACTCCTCCATTACTCAAACAACAGCCACCATAACTCCTCCATTACTCAAACAACAGCCACCATAACTCCTCCATTACTCAAACAACAGCCACCATAACTCCTCCATTACTCAAACAACAGCCACCATAACTCCTCCATTACTCAAACAGCCACCATAACTCCATTACTCAGACAACAGCCGCCACAATCGGCTCTGGCTAACACTGACATCAGAATATATTCTGTTTATCAATGACCTGAAGCTTTTTTCCAAATTTGTATTGCACCACTTCTCATACGGTTGTAGTGTACCTACTTCCCATGAGGTTGTAGTGCACCTACTTCCCATGAGGTTGTAGTGCACCTACTTCCCATGAGGTTGTAGTGCACCTACTTCCCATGAGGTTGTAGTGCACCTACTTCCCATGAGGTTGTAGTGCACCTACTTCCCATGAGGTTGTAGTGCATCTACTTCCCATAAGGTTGCAGTGCACTTCACCGGTGGTATATAGTGATATACCTGTGACCAGTATCCAGGATTTTCTTACCCTCACAGCCCAGCCTCGGCTCGCACTTCCCTCTTGATTGGCTGCCAAGCTCTTACTATTTACTGCCCGCTAACTCACTTAGCCAGTACAGCCTACTTGATCTGGCAGTTAGTGGAAGATAGTGATCCAGTTTCCTCTTGAAGATTTCTACATTCGTCCCGGCAATATTTCTGACATTTCGTGGTAGTAGGCTGAATAAACATGGGCCATAGTTATAAGAACATAAGAAAGAAGTAACACTGCAGCAGGCCTACTGGCCCATGGGAGGCAAGTCCAAGTCTCCTACCGGCATAAGCCAATGCCCTAACTTAGTCAGGTCAGGTCACATTCACTTAAGGAAGGAGCACGGCATCTGACCTAGTTATTATGCCCACGGCGCCCGTTTTTCACTGGGTGTATTTTACACTTGCCATATCTCTCACTGCAGTAAGTTATGGTAGTGTGTAGATTTAGTTGTATTCCATTTATTTTTACTAAGTGTGCCAGGAGGAAGACTGGCAGGCTGTTTGTCATCTCATTTTCGACTATGAAACCGTAGGTGAAAGTTGAATGAAGATGGTTATTTATGACAGCAGAATCCTAGTATCGTTATTTATGTGGGACTGTAGTACATTTGACATTGTGCTCGCTTATTACATTATATTTATTGAAATAATTAACTCGGTGAAATCATTCGGTTTTCTTAAACCTATAAAAGATTAATTAAAATTATTAATTCAAATTTAAATTTGATTATTTGAATATTTTGGTTTGCCTTTGTTGTGAAAAAAATTCTCCATTTTTACTACCTTGATTTTACACTAATATATAGATTATATAATCTCTTTTCTCCTCTTCTTTTAGATTTCTTTTAAAAGGCGTTCCGGTTCTATAAATGTTATCTCGTAAAAATTTTGTAATCCAGCTAAGCCAGCTTTTTCCATGTTTCATTTTAAATTTATCCTCTCCACTTTTTTCTTATCGTATTTACTACTGTTTTCACATTTTTTTTTTTTCGTAGTTTGCCACTCTGAAGTTGGTAGAGAATGAGACGGATAGATCATGAATGTTGAAGAAAATGAGACAATGAAACTGGGAATGAGAGAGAGAGAGAGAGAGAGAGAGAGAGAGAGAGAGAGAGAGAGAGAGAGAGAGAGAGAGAGAGAGGGGAGAGGCTTGGAGAGGGTGGGTTAGGAGCGCTACAACGGTAAGGCTGGAGCTGCACTTACGATGGGTATGGTTCCTGGAACGACGGGGGTGCCCGGGCCGAGTCCCTGAATCTGAGTCATGATTGCGTTCTTGAGGGCCAGGTGGTTACGACCGTTGATGAGCAGCTGGTCCTTGAGATGTTGTGGTGGGTGGAAGTACTTGCAGGGCGGCTTCTCCCGGTTACATCGACCCTGCAACACAACAACAACAATTACTATCATGCATCAGTGCTAATACACTCATCAACGGCAACATAATTACAATCACAACAGTAACAATTACTATCACACAACATCAGTGCTAACACACGCATCAATGGCAACACAACAGCACTTACATTCACACATATCAATGGTACTAAAAAACTTCTTACATCAATGGCAGCTCAACACTTACCATCACATAAAAATGCAAGGTTTGCAACAAGATTGGTCCCAGACCTAAGAAATATGAGCTACGAGGACAGACCAAAGAAGCTAAACAGGACCAGGGGTGACATGATTATGACGTATAAAATACTTAAGAGGATGAACAGGGTGGAGATGATAAGTCTGTTCGAGAGGCGGGTCTCAGGCACCCGAGGTCACAGCTGAAAACTAAAAACCACTGACGAGTTATAGGAATGTTACAAAATGCTTCTTTAGCCTCTATACCTGTAAAGAATTGGAAGGATTTAGACGAGGAAGTGGTATAGGCGGGATCCAAACAGAATTTTAAGAGGTGTGATGGGGCTCACGCAGATAGGGGAGGGGAAACCCAGTAGGGCCAAGAGAGCCAAGAGCTGAGACTCAACCCTTACAACCAAAAATAGATGAGTACATCAGTGGCAACACAAATATATACCATCACACAGGTTAATAACAACACTAACAGCATCACACACATCACCAGCAACATAACACTGTTAGCATCACACACAATGACAATACAATATCCCAACACCTTAGTAAACAAACATTGAAGTACTCAGGAAGACCCAACACACACATAATGGTCTGAAAAATGGCATATACGTCCTCAGTATTTGAATATTAAAGATTGTTAGTACCACACACCAAGAATTATCCAGACTGAACAAAAAAGGCTTATGATTATTTTTGTTCTTGATGGAAGGACGAAGAACACTCCTGGAGCCTTATATTGAAAATTATATAAAATACCGACATGTTGATGAGACATGTGCAGCAGTTGGGTATCTTTATTAATGAAACGTTTGACTTACACGATAGGCTTCTTCAAATACAAAGGCATCTTCGCTACTACACCTACTGCCTCTGTATTTGACTGAAGAAGCCTACCGTGTAGGCGAAACGTTTCAATAATAAAGATACCCAACTGTTGCACATGTGTCTTACTCATCACCTGTATACTTACCAAGTGTACTTATTACACCCTTGTTTTTCACTTGGGTATTTTGTACAGACTATTATACCTCACTTTCCCCTAAGAAGTAATTCAAGTGTGCAGATTTGGAAAGAATTCCTCTAGCATCTTTCACGTGTAAATTGTCATACATCTGGCCCTCGTTCGTAGTAGTTAACATGTTTGAATTTATACTCGCAGTGAAATGTCTCTACATTCTTCCGATCCGCAATTTCGACTGCCTTAAAAAGAGCTGTGAATGTGCAAAACGTATTTTGTTTACGTATGAGGAAACAACGGACTGAAGTAGCTCAGTTTCGCACATCCACAGCCTTTCACTCATGTTAAGGAGCCACTTGAAGGTCTTCCTTACTGGATAAAATACATAAATTACACGATTATCGTCTTTATAAGGTAATGAGGTCAGTGATTTATGAAGATATAAGCAGCAGGAGCCGAGATTATGACGGCTCGGGAGACAATCAAGGCGCAGGCGCAGAAGACAATCATGGTGTTGCTACCATGAATACTATCCTTACCCTTTCTTGTTCCAAACTGTTTTCTGGCGCCAGTCAGTGAATGTGACCTGCACACAAGCTGGGTAAAGACAGGCTACCGAAACCTGCAAAGCGTATACGTATTTAACTACAAATGAGCAAATTTAAAAAAAAAAAAAGAGGGATGACTGTCGTGGGCGCAAGTAAACAATGACGCACACACAGGCGGAGGAGGGGGTGGGGACCACGGGGGTGAGGGACCTAAGATTTGTTTTCTCTGTTATATTGAGCAGTGACCACAAAAGCAAGGTAGTTCAAGAAATTTCACAAACTGACGATTTCTTAAGATTTTTTTCAGCATCTTATCATTGTAAGCCAAGCCTCACCCTTTCCCCCGAATGAAATCCTGGCTTAAGCCCCAGAATGAAATCCTGCCTTAAGCCCCACAGAATGAAGTTCCGACTGCGCTACTGCAATTACAGAACACTGTAGCAACATGTATGGTCCAAGACTCTTCAACATACTACCAGCAATATCAGAAATACTGCCAGAACGAAGAAACAAGTTTTCAGTAAACTGGACACCTTTCTTCTACAAGTGCTGTATTAGCCTGGTTGTGATGGTCTTATGGGCCTTCCATCTACCAACACAAACAACTTGATAAGGCGGTCAAATGTAAGCCTGGCCTCAGGTCGGGCTGAGGGGGTTCAACAGCCTTCGAAACCGGTCCCAGGTACGTCGGGCAGCACGGTATTCGGTGAACTAAGGTAATGTTAAAATCAACAAGTATTCCTTGGATGCTATGACATGTCCTCCAATTAGAGTGTTCAATTTCGTCAGAATTACAGTTTGTTGATTTCTGCCCAATTTAACCTTCTCCCAAAATTTAGATCGAGTCAACTAAATAAATGTAAATGGGCCAAGACTTTTCAACACCCTCCTTTCATCCATAAGGAGAATTACCAGATAACTCCAGTTAGTTCCCGAGAAGCCAGCGTGATTCGGAACCAGCAACCAAATTGATCAGGCTGTTATCCAGGAATCGTCTTCAGGTAACCTTCAGGTAGGTGGTCTGTGGTAACATTAACGAACCCATATCCTCATACACACAAGAGCAATGCAACATACGCAGGTCTGCACCTGCGCAAGGCAACGAACTTGCAAGTACGCAGCGCAGCACACACACGCACGGCCAGCGTCCAGTCCCCTCATCTGTCACAAGCCAACAACTTTAATAATTACATTAAAAATTAATATCCGCGCACTTTAAAACACTAATAATTAGTATGTTCCATGTAGATTTTAGGAAAACCCAACTGAGAGTGCTGAGTGCCTCAGTAGCTCTGGCTCAGAGTGCTGAGTGCCTCAGTAGCTCTGACTCAGAGTGCTGAGTGCCTCAGCGGCTTTAACATGGGCCAAACTAATTAAGTTATCGTCATGAAATTTCACGGATGGATCACAGCTGATGTGAGAGCACTCGCCATTCTCCGCAATAACTATAAACCTGATTATCTCATCACCCACAAATCTGCTACACAGATTACAGCTTTCACAGCCAACTTCCCATCACACTCACTTGTCAAGTATTCTCGTAATACACTTAAATGTGCTAATAACACTTCAAATTGTGTAAAAGCTTTCAAACTATTTATGTAATTGTGCTTGGTTAAAGTTGCACTTTTCACTGAAAGAATCTGTCTCATTGATAACATTTTAGTTGTCATCTGTCCATAATTTATCAAGACATACTTAAAAAAAATTACATGCATATTTTTTTTACCCCCAACTCGCCTTTTTTTTTAATTCCATTAGAAGAAGTATTAAAACTATGGAACAAAATTGGTTAGATGCTTAGAATACTTGCATGGTTGTGTTTACTGTGTAACGCCCCGTGAAGGTGACATGTTCACGAAACCTGAGTGAACATTTAACTGAAAGGTGTTTGACCAGAACGAGGCGACACTAGCGGAAAGTGCTCGAACTAGATCCAAGTGTAAACTATTTCAACGTTAACGTAGAGAGCGAGAGGAAAGCACTAAGTAGACAGTGAACTTTATTAATGCTCTCCAATGTAAGACAAAATATATAACCCCCTTTCGTCAAAATTTTCTTTGATTTATAGTCTATGACGAAAAAAAACTTACAGATACAGTTTTTAATGCGACTATTGTACTTAGAATTGTTACTATTATGCTGTAACTATATATGCAATATGACAGGCAGTTATTAGTAACGATAATACTAGATTGATGTTATAGCAGCAACTTGTTAAGACTAGTGAAGGATTAGTAATGATGGCAATTAAGTGTTACTAAGTTCTTTATATTACGAACACTAAGTGACCAAACAGTTATAGTGCTTTATAAATCATATAACTACAATATATTTGTGCTTAAGGTTGCTTTACACCGGTCTACTAATAACAGGCGGGGCCCAGGAACTAGATCTTGACCACAGTTAGGAGAGTCCACAGACTCTAGAGCCCACACACAACCCAACACTCACAGAAGAGTCTACACTCAGGTCAACACACACACACACATACACACATACACACATACACACACCACACACACACACACACACATACACACATACACACACACACACACCTTGGTGTGTGTTCTTGGGGTACATATGCCAGCACGTCTGAGGAAGAACTCGCCACGACAGAGGAATAAGAGGAATAAGACCAGTGTGACTGCCCATCCCTCAAGACTCCACATTTGGTAATACTGGATTTCAATCTCGCTTCCATCACATACGGCAAAGAAATATGGTTGTCCCTAAATAAATAAACCGCACGATTTTTAATTAGATTGCTGTTAATAATATTTGGAGTCTGACTTCATTATGTGCCTCACAAACTGACCTAATGAGTGCCGACCAACCATCATGCAACTAAAAGCCTAATTAATGGTTAATCATTTTTCTCTTAATAAAGAGCTCAAACTGATACGTATTTGTTTGATATTTCTTTGTAATGCTGCCACTGTACCCACTGTCTCTTTAGCTCCTTGCTAGTATACGACTGTAACTCATTTAAGATATCATTATGTATCCTAGCAGGTATAACTGAATAACTTACCATTATCTCATTCCCACATGTATCATTAACACACACTATGTAATCCAATTCTGCATGTTGCACTGAGAAGCACACCGTATCCCATCCTGTAACACACCATACTGTATCACTTAATACAATAGTATCCCTCCTAGGCATGTATCCCTCAACTACCAATGTAGCAAATTATATAACCAAATCATCTTTGTGTTTATAACTTACGTACGAGTCTCAGAAACGGAAAAAAAAACCTCATAAGACCAGCCCACTTGTGTCTGTACATAAACACAAGAGGTAAGCATTCCAGGAGACCTGGTGAGGAAGCGGGCCGCGGGGGCGGTGATTCCCAGAAGCACTTCAGATGGAATTAAATCACTTACTAAATGCATCTCGTAAACAAAGGTCTGGCCGTCCCTGCTGTTTCCAGCAGTCACTGTGCCAACGATCGAACCCGTAGAGGGTCGTGTAAATTATTGTGTTTGTGCGCGCACGCGCCTGGGTTTGTTTAAGTGTCATCAGGTGGATGTCAGTGGGAAGATTGATGAACCTCATATTCCATACCACCCCCCTCCCTGCATGGCCAACATTCTTCCACCTCCCTCCTCTTCTCCATCCCCCCCCCCTGTATCTTCTCCCTCACCCCTTCTCTACCCAGTCGGCAAAGTTGATGAAAATATAGCAAGAACCAAAGTCTCATGATTAATGCAGCTGCCGCCGCCGCTCCGGGAGACGCCCGTTACTACCAAGTATTAGCAAAGTTCACGCCCACTACCCACCCACAACACGCACACGTGCTCGTCCATCTTTACGTACAAACGCACGCTGTAATCTGTTCTAACACGTGCGCACACGTACATCCATTCTTGCTTACGCAAAGCTTGCACAAGAAAAGTATACTTCCATTATGTTAAAATATATACCAAATATTAGTTAACTGCCTATAATGCAACCTTAAGAATATACCCACCACAGTGTATGATTAATGAAGCACATTTGCAACATTTGGGTTATCTTTATTGCCACAACGTTTCGCCTGTAAAATAGGCTTCTTCAGTCGCAGGCAGGTCAAAGGTTCAGTATTGCCACTGTGTCTTACCTTTATACCTTTGATGAGTTTCGATAGTCTTTCTACTCCCGACAGACGAGCCATGGGCCAGGCTCGTCTGTCGGTATATTACAGCAAGTCACATGATACAACACAGTATATCCCTACAGCCCAGCCCTGGGCTGCGGGAGCAGGAAATATCTCGAGACCTGTCAAAGGTATATATTAAAAATTCAAATTTAATTCAAAACAAATACAATATACTAAACATATAGACCAAAATATACATAATGTATTCCCCCATACTGAAAATCTCCTATAATTTACACTGGGAACAAATTCCAAACATTCGTAATTACAAACTGAGAAGAAATATGTGAATACAACAACGTAACTTGCTGCTACCTGACACAACTAAAACAGTATGTTGGAACTGTAACTGAACTGGGGAGGGCCATGAAGCGTCATGCTGAGGGCCATGAAGCGTCTTTGTGAAGACCATGGAGTGTCACTGTGAAGACCATGGAGTGTCACTGTGAAGACCATGGAGTGTCACTGTGAAGACCATGGAGTGTCACTGTGAAGACCATGGAGTGTCACTGTGAAGACCATGGAGTGTCACTGTGAAGACCATGGAGTGTCACTGTGAGGTCCAAGAAGGGAGACAGTGAGGTAAGCCTGGACTCAGGCCAGAATCCGTGAGGGTATAATAACCCTGAAAAACAGTCACAGGTATGTATAAACTGAAACTCCTAAATCATCTTCCACTTCCCAGACTACAGCATCAACCTCTATAGATCATTCTGAATACTCACTACCTCTGGATGCTGCACTTGGGTTTTTTTTCACAATTTGGTGCCGTCTACAAATTCTGTTATCTTAAATGTTAGGCCAAGAACCCATCCTTGAGGATCTCCAGTCTTCGATATGTACAACACACTGTTTTCTGTCTGTGGACCATCCACTTATCCAGGTATGAAGTCTGTCTCCTTTATCCAGGCATGAGATCTGTCTCCTACACCATATCGAAGGTCTTATGGAAATCTAGATATATATTTGATGGCAACTTGTCATTCAAGTTTTCGGAAATGAAATTGAAAAACTCGAGTAAGTCAGACGTGATCTTTCACCGCTTTTGGGTTATTAGGTTCTTATTTTCCAGAACATCAAGTATCTTGTCCCTGATAATAGTTTATATTTGTTTACCTAAAACTGATGTTAAGCTGATAAGATGATAGATGACAGCACAAGTCTTGCCCCTCTTCTTAGATACAAAGGGTAACATTTACATTAGTTTCCAGTCCACTGGCACCTCACCTTCATCCAGTGATTAGTTAATATATTAACATTAGTGGGTAAGTGATTTGGTACCTACATTCTTTTATAACTTTGGCAGGTATTTCATCTCATTCACTTAACTTGTTAGTATTCATCTTCTCCAAAGTATTAAGTCTAAGCTGTTAATTTAGTAAATACTTAATTTGTTGACTACAGGTCCTGAACACTATTTTGTGGCCTGGGAAAGCTGGTGTCATGGTCAGCAGTAAATACAGACCGGAAGGCTGAACTGTCATATCCTTGTTTGTTTCCCATGGCAGACACTGGTCTGAGACACTCCCACGATACGGAGCCAAGGCCGGGCCACCTCTTGGAAAAGGCCCGGGCCGGGTGATTATATCGGGAAATCTACAACAACAACTTGTTTGTTATTCTGCCGTTATCGCTAGTTACAGATCCCATCGCTGTTTTTTACGACATTTTTTCACCTTACGTATTTGAAGAAATACTTTGGATTACGTTGGATTTTTTTTGCAATTCGTCCTTAACATTCCAGTTTAACTTTCCTGATCTTTGTCTTGCAGTCGCTCTTTAACTACATAATTAATGTGATCTATGAGGTTACTAGTCAGTTCAATTACATGCATTACTTTTTTCCCCCTATAATCTCAACCAGTCGCCTCATTATTCAGCTTGTGTCATCTTTATCACTATCTTTTTTGGTATGTTATCATTCTCGATACTTAGATTTTTTTCTTTTAAATCTGCTCCACATTTCGTGTACATTATCAGTACTGAGAAGTTCGATCCACGTTACTGATGTCTGGGCGCATCTTAGCCGCTCGGGAACTGGAAAACGTCATAGCATTCTTGTTTTGACTCTCATACATTGAATTTATTTTTAATTAGATGAAGCGAATGTATAAGGTCACATTGTTATTATAATCATAACTAAGCCCTAAACCCACAAAGGTCACACAGCGCTGGTATAAGGTCACAGTTTGTGGTCAAAACAAGATCTAAAATATTATTACTAATACCAATAGACTCCTGGCTGACTTCAAGAGGGAACTGGACAGACACCTAATGTCAGTACCTGAGCAACCGGGCTGTGGTTCATACGTTGGAACACGTGCGGCCAGCAGTAACAGCCTGGTTGATCAGGCCCTGATCCACCACAAGGCCTGGTCAAGGACTGGGCCGTGGGGGCGTTGACCCCCTGAACAGCCTCCAGGTAGACTCCGTGTATCCGAGACAAGGGAAACATAACATACGTGAAACAAAATATATAATATACATTTGATGGGTTTCGAGAGTTGTTCTACTCCCGAAGCCCGGCCATGGGTCAGGATCTTCTGGTGACAACAGGGCAAGTTGGGAAATGTTTCATCAGTCCAAGGACTGGAAAATATAACTGAAGGGAAATCTGATGGAGAGCGACTTCACTTATTACATAAGTTTTACCAGTACCAGTACCAGTACTCTGGTTGTCTTCAAGAGGGAGCTGGACAGATACCTAAAGTCAATGCCAGATCAGCTGTGGTTTGTACGTTGGACTACGTGCAGCCAACAGTAACAGCCTCGTTGATCAGGCCCTGATCCACCGGGAGGCCTGGTCATAGACCGGGCCGCGGGGACGTCGATCCCCGGAATGCCCTCCAGGTAGACTCCAGGTAGACCTGTGACACAGCCACAGTAAGCCAGAACCCATTAAAGCCAGTCAACCAAACGTTATTAAATCTTTTTTTTTTAAAGATGAGATGCACGTAAATGTTTGAACAAAAAATAATGAAAGACATTTTTAGTGCGTTATCAGTGGTATTTGACGGGTGTCATGTTCACAGGTGTCATGTTCACATGTGTCATGTTCACAGGTATGTTTCGAGGTTTTATGTTGACATGTCATAATCCCAGGTGGCTCACATTCCTGTAAACGGACGAGGATGAAGTGAAATAGACAGGAGGAGAACGAAGAGAGAGAGAGAGAGAGAGAGAGAGAGAGAGAGAGAGAGAGAGAGAGAGAGAGAGAGAGAGAGAGAGAGAGAGAGAGAGAGAGAGAGAGAAGAGAGAGGTAGAAGGGAGAGAAATGTAATTATTTGTTCAGCAATATTTGCCAAAGCATTGTTCCCGGACTGGTGGAGGCGTATTCCAACATGATGGTGAAGTACGCAGGTGGTGAGAGTGACGATGCGGGGCGGGGCGGGGAAGGGTGGAGCAAAGATGGGAGCAAGGGAAGGGTGGAGCAGGTAGGGTTGGGCGGGGCGTGGTCATGAAGGTAGTATGGGGAGGGGGGTGCATGAAAGCCCTGGAACAAATACAAAAATGAAGTGGGGAGGGGGCAGCAGAGATGGAGGTTGGGGATTTAGTAACAGAAACGATTCCTAATGGGAGCCGAAGACGGGGGTCAGGTACGGGTGTGACTTGGTGGGGTGTGGCTTGGAGGGGTGTGGCATGGCGGGGAGGAGCTTGGCAGAGAGAGATTTTGAGAGGAGGGGCAGCGGGGAAGAGGTGGGGCAAGGAGCAGCAGGGTAGGTACAGGGACTTCACCAGGAGGACGAACTAAAGACGCAGGAGAGAAGAATCTGCAGCAGAAGCAGCAGCAGCAGCAGCAGCAGCAAGAGCAGACAAGGGACAACACCCTACCCTCCACATACATACGGAGAAGTCACCCAACACCCACCAGTCCACCCTACCCATCAATCATCACAGCCCACCCCACCCACCAACCCACCCTTTCAATCAGGTGGACGTACAGGAGGTACACTCCATACACGATTTTAAGACTTAGAAAATTACAATTCGGTAAATACAAGCATCGCGTATTAGCGTAATACCCAAAGAGTAGGCTGTGTTTCTATTGTAGCAGTGTTGATACAATACCCATAAGCTTTATTCTGAAGGGACTGATTATCTCGTCTTCTACTGTCTCCAATTTCAACACCTTCAGTTAACCTCTGTACTGAACTGATAAAGCCACTGGATGGCGAAACGTCTTCAGAATAGTTACGTGGGTGTTGCACGCCTGTCTTATTCATCTACATATCTATTGTATAACTTCATCTGTATATGAGAAAAACATGAAGTTTGCGGCGCCAGCAAGAAGTCTGCACCTGCTCAAGCATATTTTAAACTCATGAAGATCCAAAGTTGGCGACAAGATCGATACCAGAACCGAAGGGAAAGGAAAGACATACCAGAACTGTAGTGAGGAGGGGGGGATGTAAAAGCCCGAAAACATACAACCGAACAACCCAAGAAGAGTCACCAGAGAGGATACGATCATGACATACAAAATACTTAGGAAAGTAGAAAGAGACATCCTGATGAGAGTAATGAGCTAATGACGTAGATGACTTGTAGGACCGTTAGGAAATATTGGCCATGGAGAACAGAAATCATTAAAGTCAGTCGATGATACCTTTGATATACCTTTGAAGAGTTTCGAGAGTATCTACTCTCTGAGCCCGGCCATGGGCCAGGCTCGTCTGGTGCTTGCCTGGTCAACCAGGCTGTTGCTGCTGGAGGCCCGCTGCCCCACATATCCATCACAGCCTGGTTGATCTGGCACCTGGTGAAGATATTTGTCCAGTTTCCTCTTGAAGGCTTCTACACTGGTTCCAGCCGTGTTTCGGATATCTTCTGGTAAGATGTTGAATAGTCTGGGACCCCGGATGTTAATACAGTGCTCCCTTATTGTCCCCACCGCACCCCTGCTCCTCACTGGGTTTATTTTACACTTTCTCCCATATCTCTCACTCCAGTATGTTGTTATGGCAGTGTGCAGATTTGGGACCAGGCCCTCAAGTACTTTCCATGTATATATTATCATGTATCTCTCTCTCCTCCGCTCCAATGAGTACATGTTCAAGACTTGAAGGCGTTCCCAATAATTTAGATGTTTCAATGGCTCAATGTGAGCCGTAAACGATCTCTGATAGTTAAAAAGGCGGGGCCAGGAGCTATGAGTCGACCCCCAGCAAGCATAAGAAGGCGTTTACAGTGTAAAGTGAATGTGAACAAAGAAAACAGATTAAGAGACGCTAAAGAGAAGAGGGTTAGCGGAGGTTAATACTAAGAATAGTGGAGAGATGGAGGAGGAGAACTAAGTCACCGGCAACACTGAGTCCACAGCACCACCACCACACTACCACCACCACCACACTACCACCACACTACCACCACCACCACACTACCACCACCACCACACTACCACCACCACCACACTACCACCACCACCACTACTACCACCACCACACTACCACCACCACCACACTACCACCACCACCACCACCACCACACTACCACCACCACCACACTACCACCACACTACCACCACCACCTATACCACCACCACATACCACCACCACTACCACCAGCCCACCACCACCACCACCACCACACTACCACCACCACCACACTACCACCACACTACCACCACCACCACACTACCACCACCACACTACCACAAGCCTATTACCACCAGCCCAATACCACCACCACACTACCACCAGTCCAATACCACCACCACACCACCACCACACTACCACCACCACACTACCACCACCACACTACCACCACCACCACACTACCACCACCACACTACCACAAGCCTATTACCACCAGCCCAATACCACCACCACACTACCACCACACTACCACCACCACCACACTACCACCACCACCACACTACCACCACCACCACACACCACCACACTACCACCACCACCACACTACCACCACCACACTACCACCACCACACTACCACCACCACACTACCACCACCACACTACCACAAGCCTATTACCACCAGCCCAATACCACCACCACACTACCACCAGTCCAATACCACCACCACACCACCACCACACTACCACCACCACCACACTACCACCACCACACTACCACCACCACACTACCACCACCACCACACTACCACCACCACACTACCACAAGCCTATTACCACCAGCCCAATACCACCACCACACTACCACCAGTCCAATACCACCACCACACTACCACAAGCCTATTACCACCAGCCCAATACCACCACCCCACTACCACCAGTCCAATACCACCACCACACTACCACAAGCCTATTACCACCAGCCCAATACCACCACCCCACTACCACCAGTCCAATACCACCACCACACTACCACAAGCCTATTACCACCACCCCACTACCACCACCCCACTACCACCACCACACTACCACAAGCCTATTACCACCAGCCCAATACCACCACCACCACACTACCACCAGCCCACTACCACCAGCTCAATACCACCAGCCCACTACCACTACCACACTACCATTACCACCACCACCACAGCACCTCCCACCCCATTACCACCAAATACCATATTAGAGCACTACGATCCCACCACCACCACAGAAGCACCACTACGATCCCACCACCACCACAGAAGCACCACTACGATCCCATCACCACCACAGAAGCACCACTACGATCCCACCACCACCACAGAAGCACCACAAGAAACAGCCGCCACCACATAAACTAGTCAGTCACTTCCATAATTGCCTACATCAAAAATTATGGCAGCAGTTAAGAGATAATTAACGAAGAGTGATCAAAGGCAGACACGAAACTCGAGCTTCCGGAGACCAGGCCTTGTTCACATCATGGGGGGGAGGGGGGAACAGCGGGAGGGAAGGTCATGGAGGAAGGGCAAGAAAGTTAATGGGGCAGAGTGGAAGGAAGGTAGGTCATGGGGAGAGAGAGAGATCATGGTGTCAATACGGAGAGCGGCCAGACATGGAAGGACGTGCCGTACAATAATGGTGTAAATACCGTCAGAACGAGGAAATACACACATCCCCTAGCTCGGT
>WNWK01001328.1:0-294128 GCA_009830355.1 Cherax destructor
GAAGGAGAATGGGAAATTCCCATCTAGGTAATCACTTGCTCGGGCGTTGGTATCTGGGATTTTACTGGAAAGATTTGATCCTATGGTTGAGAAGAAGTCATTTATTTTGTTTACTATATCAATAGGCTGTAGTGGTGTTTCATTTGGTTTAGTTAGGACAATATCCCTAGTTTTTTTCAGTTTGTGGGTGCCCAGAATCTGTGAGTGTGTTTTCCAGGTCTTTTTTATATCTCCTCTTATTTCAGTGAATCTGCTGTAGTAGTACAATTGTTTGGCTTTTTTTATTAGTTTGGTGAAAACTGATGAATAGCATTTAATAAAATCTTTATGTATGAAGCCCATCTATATTGCTTTTCATATTGATGTTTCTTGTTAATGGATTTTAGTAAGCTGTTAGTTAGCCATGGGCAACCTAGCCGTTTATTCGTAATCTGTTTCATTTTTATAGGACAATGTTTGTTGTTTAGTCTAAGTAATTTGTTAAGAAAATTGTCTGTCCAATCATCGATACCCTTGGCGTTGGGGAATTCTATAGCCCAGTCAACGGTCTCTAGCTCTGATGTGAAGTTATTTATTGCGGCATCGTCATGGAGTCTAAATTAAACTTTGGTGTATTCTAGAGGTGGTTTACTAATGTTTGTTAAGAAGAAGGTGGGGTAGTGGTCTGAAGTGCTGTCTGTTATTATCCCTGATTTAAGAGGGGCTAGGATATTGGTCCATATATGGTCGATTATGGTTGCACTTGTCTCAGTAAGCCTGGTTGGTTTTGTTATTGTTGGTATGAGAAGTGTGTTGTTCATATTATTGATGAAATCAGTTACTGGCTGGTCATCTGGTAGGCCAAGGTTGATGTTAAAGTCTCCAGCTAAGATAAGGTGGTGCTTGTTCATTTGGTTGTTTGTTATTAGCATTTTTAGTTTATTGCTAAAATGTGGGATGTTTGTATGAGGCATCCGGTAAATGGCCCAATTGTTATCAGAGTCTTAAGGTTTTGTGCAGTAAAATTAGCAAAAATATATTCTCCATATTCATCACTATAGCAAGTGGTGTCACAACAGGATATTTCATTAGAGTAATAGATTGCAATACCGCCCCAACTTGGTGTGGTCTGCAGTTGTGTATTGCTGTGTATCCTGGGAGCAAGTAGATATCTATTGTAGTATCCTTCTTAAGCCAGGTTTCAGTAAGAACAATACATGTGAAGGTTGTCTTTAGGATATCAAGGAGGGCAAGGAGGTCATCATAGTGTTTGCTTAAGGATCGGACGTTGTAGTTAAGAACTGTTATACTTTTAGCAGTATTTAGGACAGTGTTGGCTTGTGATGCTGTGTAATAGAGGCAGTTATTTTCCAGTAAATTTTGATGGGGTATTAGATTATATAGGTTTAGATCAGGGTCGACGTGATCATTCATCATTTAGTTTAAATAGTAATTTTATTATATCATGTATAGTGTGGTGAATTCTAGTATTGATATCTGTAGTAAGGGGATGTTTGGACAAGTATATAGCTAATGCACATTTGTCAAATAGAGTATAGTAACAAATAAACATAATGGAATTGGTATTGAATATGTATTAAGCTAGAACGAAAAAAATAAAAAAATAGATATAAACTACTCAGGATAAACCAAGAAGGGCAGTGCATCATCAAGGACTGTCTTATTTCCATTGGGGTCCTCAATCTTGTCCCGCAGGATGCGACCCAACAAGAGTCAACTAACACCCAGGTACCTACTTGCTTGCTAGGTGAACAGGGACAGCAAGTGTAAGGAAACATGACCAATGTTTCCACCACACTGTGAAGTGAGTGCGTTGCCTGCCAGGCCATGGGACACCCACTGTAGGTACCTAGGCGTTAGTGGATTGGTGTGGGTCGCATCCTGGGGGACAAGTTTAAAGGACCACAATGGAAATAAGACAAGACGCACTGGCTTTCTTGGATTATCCTGGGTGGCTAACCCTCCGGGTTAAAAATCCGAACAAATCTTATACAAAATTTTATAAAAAGGCACTATTATAATCAGGAGTGGTAAACTCGTAGGGAACATACGACATGGGAAGCAATTAGGTTCTATCCAAGGGGATAACTATTCCCTTCCCTGGATCAAGAGCCCCTCACCGCCATTAAGGCGGTGAGGGGGCTCTTGGGGACGGAGCCATTGGTCTGTCACCAAGAATGCGAGACATTATTATTTACATTAATAAATAATGGTTATACTTACGACTGTTGAAATATCATCATGACTTTCAGCAAACGATTTTATACTTATAAGAGCAGTGACACTACGACCAAACATGTTCACGTGATAACATTAACCATCAGAACAACGCAGTTACCTTTAAGATTCTTGTAGAAATCCATATTGTTTCAGAATATTGCAAAGTAAGAGAGATGGGGAGTAAAATGTCTGGCGCAGTGATCTTGGTGGTCCTTGATTGCTGCCGCCCAGACACCACAGCTGCCACCAATCACAATGCACTTTCTCAAAAACCTTCCTTGTGATTGGTTGTTGATGATCCTGTTGTATTGAAGGCCGTGGCGCTCTATTTAAATAACAAAAAAAAAAGCCACAATACCGTGACTGAAACAATACACAATACGCTCTATTTAAATATTGTAGTAATGTTGGTAGGATTATCGACAATTTGTTAAGTAAAAAGACACAAGTGCAACTAATGTGACATTTTACTGTGACAGCATACCCCAATGGAAATAAGTCACTCTGTCTGACTTTTTTGGGTTATCCTAGGTTCTCTACACATATGCTGCTATGTATGATAATGTATGTAAATGTATTTGTGTATACCTGAATAAACTTACTTACTTACTTACTTACTTACCAATATTCAAGTCTAAACTTACTCACCATAAAGAACATCCATACTTATTATTGTAGATGCAATTGCTACAGTGTTATGGTCCTTGAAGGTGAGATCCTCTGACATGATCACTCACAGGTCTTTGACAGTTTTTTGCTCTATTGTGTGGTTGGAATTTGTTTTATACTCCGATGAAATTTTAATTTCCTCACATTTTCCATATCGGAGTAGTTGAAATTTCTCATCATTGAACTTCATATTGTTTTCTGCAGCCCATTTAAAGATTAGGTTGATGTCTGCTTGGAGTCTTGCAGTGTCTTCAACGGTGGACACTGTCATGCAGATTCGGGTGTCATCTGCAAAGGAAGACACGGCACTGTGGCTTACATCCCTGTCTATGTCCGATATAAGGATGAGGAACAGGACGGGAGCGAGTACTGTGCCTTGTGGAAAAGAGCTTTTCACCGTAGCCGCCTCAGACTTGACTCTGTTGACTACTACTCTTTGTGTTCTATTTGTTAGGAAATTATAGATCCATCTGCCAACTTTTCCTGTTATTCCTTTATCACTCATTTTGTGTGCTATTAAACCATGGTCACACTTGTCAAAAGCTTTTGCAAAGTCTGTGTATATAACATCTGCATTCTGTCTTCTAGAGCATCCAGGACCTTGTCGTAGTGGTCCAGTAGTTGCGGCAGACAGGAGCGACCTGCTCTAAACCCATGCTGCCCTGGGTTGTGTAATTGATGGTTATCAAGATGAGTGGCGATCTTGCTTCTTAGAACCCTTTCAAATATTTTTATGATATGGAACGTTAGCGCTATTGGTCTGTAGTTATTTGCTATTGCTTTACTGCCCCCTTTGTGGAGTGGGACTGTCTGTTGTTTTTAGTAACTGCGGGACGACCCCAGTGTCCATGCTCCCTCTCCATAGGATGTTAAAAGCACGTGATAGGGGCTTCTTGCAGTTCTTGATGAACACGGAGTTCCATGAGTCTGGGCCTGGGGCGGAGTGCATGGGCATGTCATTTATCGCTTTTTCGAGTCATTTGGCGTCAGGATAATGTCAGATAGGTTTGCGTCTATCAAGTTCTGTGACACTCTCATAAAAAATTCGTTTAGGTCTTCGACTCTCAGTCTGGTTAGCGGCTTGCTAAAAACTGAGTCATACTGGGACTTTAATATTAGTGGTAGGGGTAAGGCTGGTAGTGGACAAGCTTCAATCCACTGCAGGGGTATACACAATCCCTTGTAATGACTGCAGCAAATTATACGTCGGTGAAACATCCAGAGACCTCCAAACACGTATTTCAGAGCACCAGTACGCAGGCAGATCTGATGACCCAAGGAATGCCTGTGTTCAACACCGAAATCCACACAACCATTTAACTCAACTACAAAAACGCAAGACTCATCGCCAGAGAAGACAACACTCAATACCGAAGAATACTGGAATCATCACTTATCTGTATATCTAACAACTTCAACCAGAACAACGGCTTCTACAACATAGCTGAACCTATTGCCAAGAAACTTCTTCATCGCTATCCCACATAAGAACTTAAGAATGGAACACTGCAGAAGGTCTACCCATATACTTGTCCAATCTCTTTTTAAAGCTACCCAAGGTTTAAGACTCCACCCTACTCTGAAGATTGTCACATGCAGCATTCTCCACCTGACTAAATCCTATAAATACTCATGTATCTTTTATCCAGGTAGATCTGTTTGTGACTAGATAAAGCCCACTGCGTGGGCGAAACGTTGTCAATAAAAGATCACATTATACTGCTTATGTGTTTATTTTTCCATAAAGTAGGGAGAGTAGTTAGATAAGATAGATAAGGTTGTGAGTTGTTTCCCTGAACGAATCTGCATGAATTTCCTACTCTATTTTGAAAAATGTAGTGTTAGAGTGTTCAGCAGAAGTTTGTGGTTACAGGCGAGTGGGTGCGGAAGGGAAGAGGAGCGATTGGTGGAATGATGATGTAAAGAGAGTAGTAAGGGAGAAAAAGTTAGCATATGAGAGGTTTTTACAAAGTAGAAGTGATGCAAGGAGGGAAGAGTATATGGAGAGAAAAAGAGAGGTTAAAAGAGTGGTGAAGCAATGTAAAAAGAGAGCAGATGAGAGAGTGGGTGAGATGTTATCAGCAAATTTTGTTGAAAATAAGAAAAAGTTTTGGAATGAGATTAATAAGTTGAGGAAGCCTAGAGAACAAATGGATTTGACAGTTAAAAATAGGAGAGGAGAGTTATTAAATGGAGAGTTAGAGGTATCGGGAAGATGGAGAGAATATTTTGAGGAGTTGTTAAATGTTGATGAAGACAGGGAAGCTGTGATTTCGTGTGTAGGGCAAGGAGGAATAACATCTTGTAGGAGTGTGGAAGAGCCAGTTGTGGGTGTAGGGGAAGTTCGTGAGGCAGTGGGTAGAATGAAAGGGGGTAAGGCAGCTGCGATTGATGGGATAAAGATAGAAATGTTAAAAGCAGGTGGGGATATAGTTTTGGAGTGGTTGGTGCTATTATTTAATAAATGTATGGAAGAGGGTAAGGTACCTAGGGATTGGCAGAGAGCGTGTATTGTTCCTTTGTATAAAGGCAAAGGGGACAAAAGAGAGTGCAAAAATTATAGGGGAATAAGTCTGTTGAGTGTACCTGGTAAAGTGTATGGTAGAGTTATTATTGAAAGAATTAAGAGTAAGACAGAAAGCAGGATAGCAGATGAACAAGGGGGCTTTAGGAAAGGTAGGCGGTGTGTAGACCAAGTGTTTACAGTGAAACATATAGGTGAACAGTATTTGGATAAGGGTAAAGATGTTTTTGTGGCATTTATGGATTTGGAAAAGGCGTATGATAGGGTAGATAGGGGGGCAATGTGGCAGATGTTGCAGGTGTATGGAATAGGAGGAAGGATGCTGAAAGCAGTGAAGAGTTTTTATGAGGATAGTGAGGCTCAGGTTAGAGTGTGTAGGAGGGAAGGGGACTATTTCCCAGTAAAAGTGGGCCTTAGACAAGGATGTGTGATGTCACCGTGGTTGTTCAATATATTTATAGATGGGGTTGTAAGAGGTGTTGGGCTAAAAGATAAAGAAGCAAATACAAAGTGGGAGTTGTCACAGTTGCTTTTTGCTGATGACACTGTGCTTTTGGGAGATTCTGAAGAGAAGTTGCAGAGGTTGGTGGATGAATTTGGTAGGGTGTGTAAAAGAAGAAAATTGAAAGTGAATATAGGAAAGAGTAAGGTGATGAGGATAACAAAAAGAATAGGTGACGAAAGATTGGATATCAGATTGGAGGGAGAGAGTATGGAGGAGGTGAATGTATTCAGATATTTGGGAGTGGACATGTCGGCGGATGGGTCTATGAAGGATGAGGTGAATCATAGAATTGATGAGGGAAAGGGTGAGTGGAGCACTTGGAGTCTGTGGAGACAAAGAACCTTGTCCATGGAAGTAAAGAGGGAATGTATGAGAGTATAGTTATACCAACGCTCTTATATGGGTGTGAAGCATGGGTGATGAATGTTGCAACGAGGAGAAGGCTGGAGGCAGTGGAGATGTCATGTCTGAGGTCAATGTGTGGTGTGAATATAATGCAGAGAATTCGGAGTTTGGAAATTAGGAGGAGGTGCGGGATTACCAAAACGATTGTTCAGAGAGCTGAGGAGGGGTTGTTGAGGTGGTTTGGACATGTAGAGAGAATGGAACGAGACAGAGTGACTTCGAGAGTGTATAAATCTGTAGTGGAGGGAAGGCGGGGTAGGGGTCGGCCTAGGAAAGGTTGGAGGGAGGGGTAAAGGAAGTTTTGTGTGCGAGGGCTTGGACTTCCAGCAAGCATGTGTGAGCGTATTTGATAGGAGTGAATGGAGGCATAGGGTTTTTTAATACTTGACGTGCTGTTGGAGTGTGAGCAAAGTAACATTTATGAAGGGATTCAGGGAAACCGGCAGGCCGGACTTGAGTTCTGGAGATGGGAAGTACAGTGCCGGCACTCTGAAGGAGGGGTGTTAATGTTGCAGTTTTATAACTGTAGTGTAAAGCACCCCTCTGGCAAGACAGTGATGGAGTGAATGATGATGAAAGTTTTTCTTTTTCGGGCCACCCTGCCTTGGTGGGAATCGGCCGATGTGTTAATAAAAAAAAAAAAAATTCTGCAACATTGCAAGCTCTTGGTGATGTGTTAATAATAATAATAATAATTGCAACACGGAAAGCCTAGAACTATCATCCAACTTCGCTTGTTAGGTTAGGTAAGATTCGTCAAGACAAGTGTTTCCTGGCGCTGGTCTTAGTCAGATGATGACCCGCCGTTGGAGCTTTTGGTCATCTGACCGAGGCCTTCCGCTGGCTTACCGGTCCACTCCTTTAAAAATTATGGTCATAGTTATAACCATTTCTTTTTTCATTAACTTCGCCTGTGGTTATTTTGCATGTACTGAGACATGCATCAGCCAAGACGTCAGCTGGAGGGTTCATATGGTCTGAGGGCTGTCTTAGCCCTTCAATCCAACAACAACAACGACGTTTACTATCAAAATTTGTTAAGAAAAGAATTTGGATTTTTATTATGATAATGGATGCGCCAACCCTAATTATTGTAAGTATAGTTATTGCCTTCACTTGCTGGTCAGGAGGCATACGATATAGAAAAGCAGTGTGGCCAGAAACCTAGCGTATAGGGTGGAAAAGCATGACATCCCAATGAATAGATCACATTGCTAATAATAATCTTTATTTCTACACGTACATGTACAAGGTATACAGGCCTAGCCGACATTAATGACATATTACTATATAGAAATCCCCTTGTTATGCAGAGCATTTTGGGTAAATAAGGTCAATTTTGTTCCCAGGATGCGACCCACACCAGTCGACTAACCCTCAAGGGAAGTTCCTTGACGCTGGTGAGGGGATCTTGATCTAGGGAATTGGATCTAAGCTCAGGTTTCCTGAATTGAACATGAACACCTTCCATCCCCCCATACAATACAATAGAGCGAAAAAGAAATGTGAAGGACTTGGGAGTGATAATGTCAAGAGGATCTCGCCTTTAAAGACCACAACAATGTATCTACCTTACCGGCTAGGAAAATGATAGGATGGATAATGAGAACCTTCAAAACTAGGGATGTGAAGCCCATGATGACACTTCAAATTATACTCGTTCTCTCTAGGCTGGAATACTGCTGTACACTAACGGCCCCCTTCAAGGCTGGCAACATTGCAGACATGGAGAGTGTACAAAGAACTTTCACAGCACACATAAGTACGATAAAGCACCTAAATTACTGGGAACGGTTGAAGGTCCTTGATCAGTATTCCCTGAAACGCAGGCGAGAGAGATACGTGATAATATACACTTGGAAGGTCCTGGAGGGATTGGTACCAAACCTGCACACGAAAATCACTCCCTATGAAAGCAAAAGACTTGGCAGGAGATGCAACATTCCCCTGATGAAAAGCAGGGGCGCCACGAGTACACTGAGAGACAACACCATAAGTGTCCAGGGTCCAAGACTGTTCAACTGCCTCCCAGCATACGTTTGGGGGATTACCAATAGACCCCTGGCTGTCTTCAAGAAGGCACTGGACAGGCACCTAAAGTGCCAACCGGGCTGGAGTTCGTACGTCAGTTTGTGTGCGGCCAGCAGTAACAGCCTGGTTGATCAGTCCCTGATCCACCATGAGGCCTGGTCTCAGACCGAGTTGCGGGGGCGTTGACCCCCGAAACCCTCTCCAGGTAAACGTGTGCTGTATAATCCTACGGGTTTAGTGCTCCCCCATGATTATAATAATACTGATAGGTGAACATGGACAGCAGTTGTCTTAAGGAAACATGTCCTAGTGCTTTCACCCGTACCAGGGATCGAACCACGGACTTGTGTGTGTGAGCTACTGCTTTATTGGGTTACCTTACCTGGAGTATACCTGGAGGGGGTTTCGGGGTCAATGCCCCCACAGCCCAGTCCTAGGTTTTCAGATTCACAATTTATTTCCACCTGATACACTGCACGGAAATGGGCTATACTTTATAATGCATATAGAAAGCCCATGGTTATGCAGAGCATTTCAGGTTGAATCTATGTACTATTATACTTTTCATATTCCCATAACATTTGTGTGCCCCAAAACCACTGTAAAAAAAACAAATGGAATGCTATATAGGTAAAACCTAAATGAAAACCTGCTGACAGTCCTTTCTAACATAATTAAACAAGTTATCTTCTGCTGAGTGTAAAACTGGAATTTTTTAGTGTAAAACAGTTTTGCCCTCTCAAGGGGCTTGATGGTAGGAATTGAGCAATTCCTTCCCTTTCCTGGATCAAACCTGATTGTCTTCCTTTTCCCCAGACACTGTATAGCATTTTGGGGATGGTTGTCTGATAGGCTGAGCCTTAATTGAATAATTTAATCTAATTACTACACTGTGCTAAAGAATGAAGGTGATCTCGCCAACATTTATAAGTCGTCAGTTCATCAAGCAAAGTCTGATATTTTTTCTATTGGCAAGGAGCTCTCACATACAGTATATAAATTTAGTTAGGTTAGGCTAGCAAGCGCTAGCCTAACTTAACCTAGCATCAACCTAAGCAATGTTTTTTGATAACTCTTAGTTATATTTAAATAAGTCATTGAACCTGCCTTCTAGATAACTCTTTAATATTGGAAATTTGAAAAGTCAGTGACTTCACCATACATAAAGTTGAGTGACCAACTTTTCACAAATAAAATACTGTAATAATGTACTTAACATTTTATTCAAAGTAAGATTTACATTAGTTTTATATATGCTGACATTTTAACCCTTTGACTGTCGCAAGCCCATTTCTGAAACTGTCATTCTGTCGCAAAATATTCTAAAAAAAAATTATTTTTCTTATGAAATGATAGAGAATCTTTTCTCGATGGTAATGACACCAAAAGTACGAAATTTGATGGAAAAATTACGGAATTACACTCTTGCAAAGTTAGCAATCTCGGCAACAGTGGTACCCCAACTTACGATATTAATCCGTCAGAGAGGGCATATTTTAAGGCGAAACAATCGTTACACGAATCAATTTTCCCCATAAGAAATAATGGAAATAAATTTAATCCGTCCAAGACTTCCAAAAGTAGTTAAATAAAATATTTTTTAGAACTTTTTGACATTAAATAATACAGAATTTAATAAAGAATACCTAAATACACATGTAAATATTGTACAATAACATGTCACTTACATTTATTGAAGAGTTGTTGATGTGTGGAGGACGGGAGGAGGGAGAAGGTGGAGTAGTATGCTAGTGTTTGGAAGGGAATCCTTCCATTAACACTGCAGGTACCAAGTTCTTTTCTGGGGTTACTGGCCTTTTCTTTGAATGCTACACTCCCTGCATGAATGCTACACTCCCTGCATGAATGCTACACTCCCTGCATGAATGCTACACTCCCTGCATGAATGCTACACTCCCTGCATGAATGCTACACTCCCTGCATGATGCTCTCCATGTCTACACTCCTGCATGAATGCTACACTCCCTGCATGAATGCTACACTCCCTGCATGAATGCTACACTCCCTGCATGAATGCTACACTCCCTGCATGAATGCTACACTCCCTGCATGCCTACTACACTCCCTGCATGCCTACTACACTTCCTGCATCCTTGCTACACTCCCTGCATCCCTGCTACACTCCCTGCATCCCTGCTACACTCCCTGCATCTTTGCTACACTCCCTGCATCCCTGCTACACTCCCTGCATCCCTGCTACACTCCCTGCATCCTTGCTACACTCCCTGCATCCCTGCTACACTCCCTGCATGCCTGCTACACTCCCTGCATCCCTGCTACACTCTCTGCATCTTTGCTACACTCCCTGCATGCCTGCTACACTCCCTGCATGCCTGCTACACTCCCTGCATAAATGCTACACTCCCTGCATAAATGCTTCACTCCCTGCACATTCTTTACCACAGGCTTGGCACTAGGAGCTTTCTTGGGGCCCATGGTGGCTTATTTAGCAGTTGCAAGCACTAAAAACAGTGGAATAATGACAATATACTGGTATGAATGCGTGGGTGTGGGTGGGTGGTCGCTCTCACTTGTAAACAATAGCACACTGACGCTCCCTGGAGTGCGCGCTCAGCTGGGCGCCAAGCGGACACGTCCGGTACGAATGTCGTTAGACGAAGCAAACATCGTAAGTCACAGTCAAATTTCTTACGTTATAAATATCGGTTATCGAAAATAACGTAAAATGATAACATCGTAAGTCGGGGTACCACTGTATATGCATTGGCGATTTCGCTGACTTTGAGCCCTGTTTTCAGCCAATTCCATTGTTACAGTTGACCAAACTCATAGCTATTTCTTTAGAACTCCATTTGTTCTATCAATTGAGTACACGAAACTGCCCATTTACCGATTTCAACTATCCAATAAAGTGGTCAGAAATTGGCAATTTGGCCAATTTCATGCAAATTAAGAAAAATGCCAATTTCAAAATAGGGTCCAGAATAAACAATGCAGACATTCCTGGCACTAAAATAACATTTTCTTTGTTCATTAGTCACGTCTCCAGGCCCCTCTTATATTACTCTTGCTTTCTATTTTGATTTTTTATTCACACAAAAAATAGAAGATTTACTGTTATGCAGACCACTGCATTATTGTAAAAATGGTATAAATAATATCAGTGCACTTGTGAAAGAATATTAGACTTACCAGTTGACGTGTATTGGATACGTGGCATGATTTGTTTACTCTTGAACATTGGCAAAAATCGAACATTTCCGCTACTTTGAGCTCAATTTCAAGGTCGTTTTCATCATGAAACTAATCAAAGTCATCTCTATTTCTGTAATATGTTTTCCATTCTATCAAATGAGACCAAGAAAACGAGAATATAACCATAAATACTGTACTATATGAAAATACACCTCAAAGTCTGCGTTTTAATCCAAAAACACGGTCGGAGTTTTTTTTTCTCATTATGCACTGCGTGGTGCAGGATTTTTTTTATACAGCGCATACTGACTACACAGACCCATTCTCTCACATGTGGGCTTACTAGCTTTCTCCCGCTTGATTTGAAGCCGCTAGAATTTAGGCGTATTAATACGTCTGAAACACTGGCTCGTAAGACGTATATATATGGCCAAAACAGTCAAAGGGTTTATTTATATACAATGACTGCATAATCACAGCATTATTATAAGTACAGCTTATCTATTCTTTATGTATTGAGAGAACTCTGACATTTCCAAGTCACTGACATTAGCAACTTACCCTCATGGTAGGTCAGTGACTATAAAATGTATTGATGCATTATCCACTACGAATTCATTAATTTATAAATTATTACCCACAAAGTGAAAGAGGCACTGTAAAGGACAGATGAGGATGTTGCGGTTTGGAAGATCATCTGAACTGTGATATCAGCATGCTTTTGGCAAGACAGTTAAATGAATAACAGTAAATGCATTTCCTCTTTTTTAGGGGGAAGAGGATTACCCTACCTCAGTAGGAGATGGCTACTGTGTTAAGTGTAGCAAGATACTGACCTAGATCTCAGTTTATATCATATGCAGTGATCATGTCTTGCAATTTCAAGCTTCTATATTTTGTTTTGCCGACAGTATGTATATGATTTGTTAATGACCATTAAACAACATACAGATTTGCTTCAGTAAGATAAAAAAAAAACATAAACGTATATATAGTAAAAAAAGTGGTAGAACTAGACAGTGGTGACCAGGATCTATATAAGTTAATTGTATATTACAGTATACAGTGGACCCCCGGATTTCGTACTGCTCCCAACTCGAACAATTATGTAAGTGTATTTTTGTAAGTGCTTTTGTAAGTATATTTTTGGGGGTCTAAATGGACTAATCTAATTTACATTATTCCTTATGGGAACAAATTCGTTCGGTAACAGCACTCGAACAGCATTCTGGAACGAATTATGGCCGATAACCGTGGGTCCACTCGACAGTGTGTAGAGAAGAGAATAAACACACTACAACACTAGATCATAAAATGTAATTAGAGGCAGTACTTAAATAAGAGTTAATACCATGAGCAGGGGGTCAAAATATACAGATCAATTAATCTGTATTTCTATCTTCATGTGGGTTATTATTGAGCATGTCACTAAAATTTACAGAATTATTAAAAAATAAATACTATGTGCAGGACTTGTTGTCATTAGTGTATGGTTAAATGTAAATGTAGTGATATGTATTTAAATAATGATAAGACTGAGGGTGATGTATCCATTTCAAATGGTATATAAACTATCTAGACTGAAATGTGCAGTCTTTATGGAGGTGAGTTCTCTCACACAATTTGTGTTGCTGCTAAGTAAACTTGCCCCTTGGCACATATTCTACCATCCTCCTATAATTTGGAGTCCACACCATTCTTTCCTCACACTCCAACAGCACGTCAAGTATTAAAAACCATTTGTCTCCATTCACTCCTATCAAATACGCTCACACATGCTTCCTGGAAGTCCAAACCCCTCGCACACAAAACCTCCTTTGCCCCCTCCCTCCAACCTTTCCTAGGCCGACCCCTACCCCGCCTTCCCTCCACTACAGATTTATACACTCTCGAAGTCATTCTGTTTTGTTCCATTCTCTCTACATGTCTGAACCACCTCAACAACCCCTTCTCAGCCCTCTGAATAATAGTTTTGGTAATCCCGCACCTCCTCCTAATTTCCAAACTCTGAATTCTCTGCATTACAGTGGACCCCCGAGTTACGAACACCCCGGAAATCGTACAATTATGTAAGTATAATATTGTAAGTGCTTTTGTAAGTGTAATTTTGGAGGTCTGAAATAGACTAACCTACTTGACATTATTTCTTAAGTCAGTAAATTCATTCGGTACTGGCACTTGAGCAGGCTTCTGGAATGAAGTTTTTACGTTACTCGGGGGTCCACTGTATATTTCCACCACACATTGACCTCAGACATGACATCTCCACTGCCTCCAGCCTTCTCCTCGTTGCAACATTCATCACCCATGCTTCACACCCATATAAAAGTGTTGGTATAACTATACTCTCATACATTCCCCTCTTTACTTCCATGGACAAAGTTCTTTGTCTCCACAGACTCCGAAGTGCATCACTCACCCTTTTCCCCTCATCAATTCTATGATTCACCTCATCCTTCATAGACCCATCTGCTGACATGTCCACTCCAAAGTATCTGAATACATTCACCCCTCCATACTATCTCCCTCCAATCTAATATCCAATCTTTTATCACCTAATCTTTTTGTTATCCTCATCACCTTACTCTTTCCTATATTCACTTTCAATTTTCTTCTTTTACATACCCTACCAAATTATATATATATATATATATATTAATATATATATATATATATATATATATATATATATATATATATATATATATATATATATATATACAGTGGTCCCTCGGTTTTAGTGCACTCCAAACTCGAACATTTATGTAAGTGTATTTTGTAAGTGCTGTTGCAAGTGTATTTTTGGGGTATGAAATAGACTAACCTACGTGACATTATTTCTTAAGGAAGTAAATTGTTCGTAATGGCACTTGAGCAGCATTCTGGAATGAATTTTCGGTGAAACCGAGGACCACTGTGTATATATATATATATATATATATATATATATTATATATATATATATATATATATATATATATATATATATATATATATATATATATATATATATATATATATATATATATATATATATATATATATATATATATATATATATATATATATATATATATATATATATATATATATATATATATATATATAATACATACATACATACATACATACATACATACATACATACATACATACATACATACATACATACATACATACATACATACATACATACATACATACATACACACACAGTGGTACCTCGGTTAACGATGGTCCCCAAACTCGCCCTTTTATGTAAGTTTATTTTTTTAAATGCTTTTGTAAGTGTATTTTTGGGGGTCTAAAAGGACTAGACTATTTTACATTATTCCTTATGGGGATAAATTCGTTTGGTAATGGCACTTGAACAGCATTCTGGAACGAAAAAATATCGTTAACCGAGGTACCACTGTATATCACAGTGGACCCCCGGTGTTCGTAATTCATTCAAGAATGCTGTTCAAGTGCCGTTACCAAACGAATTTGTTCCCATAAAAAATAATGTAAATTAGCTTAGTCCTTTTCGACCCCCAAAAATACACTTAAAAAAGCACTTACAAAAATACACTTACATAATTGTTCGAGTTTGGAGCAGTACGAACACCGGGGGTCCACTGTATATGTATATACTACATATATGTAGTATATAATTTGTTATTCTATCATAATAGCTGAATAGATTGGACGTACAGTACGGTATTGTACAGGATTTTGCTAAACCAAAAGTACAGTGGACCCCCGAGTTTCGTAAAAACTTCACTCCTGAAGTCTGCTCAAGCACCATTACCGAACGAATTTACTCCCTTAAGGAAAAATGTCACGTAGGTTAGTCTATTTCAGACCCCCAAAAATACTTTTCCACAAGCACTTACAATATTATACTTACATAAATGTACGATTTCCGGGGTTTACGAAACTCGGGGGTCCACTGTAAACTGTTTGATAGTAGGATTGTTCTCCAGGCTTACTTAAATCTTTCATGTTTGTAGGATATAGTTCACACTATAGTGATCCCATGCCTTTCTTTTTACAAATTGTATTTATAAACCATACAAACCAGCTAGTTATAACAAAGTTTTTGAACTTAATATATTCCATGTTCATTGCAGGAAACGGATGATCTACAATATGAAGAGGAACTTTTACGTAACCCTTTTTCAGTTAAACACTGGCAACGATACATAGAACACAAAAAAGATGCTTCGTGTGAACAGCTTAACAAGGTCTATGAAAGATCATTACTGCAGATGCCTGGTAGTTATAAGCTTTGGCACCAGTATCTGAGGTAGGTATGTGCTTTAGACTTGATACACACACTACCAGAATTTTACGTTGTGTGTACTGTAGTAACATGCTATCTATAATTACCTATTTGTAGTTACAAGAGTAGAGCTATGCTTCTGTTACCTCATCTTTTTTTACATAATGGCTGTTTCCCACCAAGGTAGAGTGGTCCAAAAGAGGAAACTCATTGATCATCACTCACTCAATAAACTGTCTTGCCAGAAATGCAAACATCACACTTCAAATAACCCTCCACACTGCAACATCCTTACCCCTCCTTCAGAATGCAGGCACTGTACTTCTCACCTCCAGAACTTTAGTTTGACCTTGCAGTACCTGCACACAAACTGCTGTAAACTGTTATCCAATTTGAACATGCATTATGTGTTGAATTTCCCCTCATGAATTTGTTCATGCTTGAAATTTTACAGAATTTTTAATATTTGTTATTCTCTTTTAGACTAAATTAACATATATTAAACTATATCTCCATATAGGAGAACGAAACTAAAAACTTGTAAAATCTCAAACGTATACTTTCCTGCAAACATTTAAAAAGCTGGAAGATGGGCTGACTCCTTAGCCTTATTCCACTTATCAACAATTTTGTAAATATATGTGGTACTTTCTGAAATCTCTTCACACTTCTGCAGTTTAAAAATGTTTGCTCTTGTCCTTGCTGTTACTAGTTCCAAAAGATTTATATTCAAAGCACAGATGAACTTAGAGGTATAATTATCATGTAGCACTTCTTCCTCTTCTATTTTCCAGCAAGGGCAAATTAATTTTTTTTGCATTTACAGGTGTTCCTCACTGTATGCGATAGATGTGTTCCTGGGTGATGGTGCATAGAGCTGAATCACATATAGTGAACCCATTATAATGTGTAATGTATAGGGGTTCATCCTCAGACTTTGCTAATTCCATATACTGTATATTTTTTCTCATTTAGTTTTTTATCAAATGCATACACACTTTGTCAATGTTCATTTCATGCATGTATGAAGGCCTCACATTTTTGGGGTATAAGATTGGCCAAGAACTGTAGATTTATTATTTACGTTGTGTTAGAACATGAGCTGTTGGCTCACTGGGCAAGTTGTGGAGGGTTGTTGGTGAGGCAGGGTGATGGGTGGGTAACCTGCAAGCCGTGGAGGGATGCCTCAGCTCCTGCTTATGGGGAAGATGGAGGTGGGTTGGCTGGGACCCCAGGAGGGTGGTCTCTCCTGGATGAGATGGTGACCATGTCACTCACTGCATCATCCCTCACTCATTGCCTCTCTCATTCACTGCCTCTCACTCGCTGCCTTCTTAACTCACTGCCTTCTTTACTCACTGCCTCCTTCATTCACTGCCTTCCTCACTCACTGCCTCACTTCATCACTTCCTCCTTCACTTACTGCCTCCTTCACTCACTGCTTCCTTCACTCACTGCCTCCTTCACTCTATGGTTCCTTTACCTCACTGCCTTCCACCCCTACATATTTACTGCCTCCCTCGGTGTTAGTAAGGGTGGGAAAGGACAGGCTCAAGAGGCCTGGACATGTTTAGTGGGTGAGGTGCATGACATGATGCAATATCATCTCTCACTCACCACTGCCTTCAACACACTACATTAGTTTGAGTGATATTTAATGTGATATTGGTTAAATACAGTGGTACCTTGGTTTTCGTCGATAATTCATTCCAGAATGCTGTTCGAGCGCCGTTACCGAACGAATTTGTTCCCATAAGGACAAATGCAAATTAGATTAGTCCGTTTCAGACCCCCAAAAATACACTTACAAAAGCACTTACAATAATACACTTACATAATTGTTCGAGTTGGGAGCTGTACGAAAACCGAGGTACCACTGTATTAAATTGGGCTGAGTGAAAACGCACGGCAACCACTCTCTCCAGTCGCATAAGAGTGAATTTTTACTGCATGTAGTGAATTCTTGGTAGAAATAGGGTCACCACTTTGAAGCGAAGTCATACAAAGGGATTCTGCGTAAATTGAGCAAACCTAATATTTCTTGACTCTGGAATTCATTTTATTTCATGCAAATGAATGTATATTTTGTGTATATTCTAAACAATTTCTCTAGTATACTGGTATACAGTATGGAAACATTTGAAAAATTGCATTTTCCCCATTACAGTTACAGTGGAACCCCGGTTTTTGTCCGGTCCAGTTATCGCACAATTCAGTTTTCAACCACTTTTCTTGGCGAAATTTTCCCCCTGTTTTCGTACATCCGCTCAGAAATCGTCCGTACCAGACGCGTCCGCCTGCCCGCAGAACGTGGCCGCTCATATGTTCATGACTCAGTCTACCTTTGTTACTCGTTCAGTGAGCATTACTTTGAGGAAGTCCATGGGGTTGGAGGTGAGTGGCCAGGATGTGGAAGAGTTGTTGGACGACTACAGGAAACTGCTAACCACTGAAGAGCTGCAAGACCTTCATTTGGAACAGCAACAGACCTTAGCTGAGGAAATTCCTTCAGAGGATGAGGAAGAGAGAGGGAAGAATGTGCCTTCTTCAGCGATTAAGGACATTTGTGCAAAGTGGAGTGAGGTGCAAAGTTTTATGGAGAAATATCACCGTAACAAAGCTGTTGCAAACCGTGTTAGCAACATGTTCAATGACAATGTCGTGTCTCATTTTAGGCAAATCTTAAAGAGACGCCAGAAACATGCCTCTCTGGACAGATTTCTTGTGCGACAGGAGTCCAGTGACTCTCAAGCTGGTCCTAGTGCCAGTAAAAGACAAAGAAGTTAAGTAACCCTGGATAGGGCTTTGATACCTGAAGTTTTTATGGAGAGGGATTCCCCTTCCAAACAATAACCTCTCCTCTGATGTAAAATGTTCATTTATCCATTTCATTAGTGCTTTATATTTATTTCTCATTGTTTTCTGTATGTAAAACTATAGTTATTCTCTATAAAATTTATTTTTTGTTAACATTTTTGGGTGTCTGGAACGGATTAATTGGATTTACATCATTTCGTATGGGAAATATTACTTCAGTTTTCGTACAAATCAGTTTTTGGCTGACGTTCTGGAACAGATTAAAGACGAAAACCAGGGTTTCACTGTATTTATTTTATTGTAAAATGTATAAGTACTGTATTTATTTTATGGCTTCTTTCAGACTAAGAATGCAGCAAGTTAAGGGCCGATGCATCACAGACCCAGAGTTCGAGAGTGTTAATAATACTTTTGAACGTGCCTTGGTATTTATGCACAAGATGCCTCGTGTATGGATAGATTACTGCCAGTTTTTAATGAATCAGAAAAAGATAACAAGAACTAGGAAGGTAGGTTTCTTTAACTTTTTTTGTAAGATAAGAGATAAGATAAGATTTACTTTGGATTTTAACCCCAGAGTGTTATCCACCCAGGATAACCCAAGAAAGTCAGTGTGTCATCAAGGACTGTCTGTTTGTCTTATTTCCATTGGGGTCCTCAATCTTGTCCCCCAGGATGCAACCCACACCAGTCGACTAACACCCAGGTACCTATTTGCTTCTAGATGAACAGGACAACAGGTGTAAGGAAACACGTCAAAATGTTTCCACCCTGCCGGGAATTGAACCCAGGCCCTCCGTGTGTGAAGCGAGAGCTTTAACCACCAGGCCACTGGGGCCACTATTTTCATAAAGTAGCAATCCTTTTAAATTGGGTACAGTTATGGTGCACTATCGTATATTGGGGTTACTGTACAGTAAGTGGTCTCCTGAGGAGAAGTATTAATTTTTTAGTACATTTTTCAACAACTGTTAATAAGTTTGCTGTACGTATTTATAATAAAAAAAATATGAAATATCAATCATTAAGTTGGCTTGTTAAAAGAATTAACTCTCTTTCCATTTTACTGAATACTGTACCTTATTTTTCACTGTGGTAGCATTAAAAATGAAGGTATAAATGTTTGCAATAAGGCTAATGGAATTCTTGGCTTCATATCAAGAAGTACAAATAAGGCCTAATTTCGTTTATGTTGAACAGTTCATAATACAGATTGGACATAAATGCTCTGGAAAACATACAGAGAAAGATGACAAAGTTGATCCCATGTTTCAGAAATCTTTCTTTTGAGGATAGACTGAGGGCACTGAATCCACATTCTTTGGAAAAGTGTAGTTTAGAAGGGGGATATGATTGAAGTATACAAATGGAAGACAGTAATAAATAAAAGGGATATAAATAATTTGCTGGAAATATCTAATCAAGACATGACTCATAACAATGGGTTCAAGTTGGAAAAATTTAAATTTAGAGTGGATATAGGAAAGCACTGATTAGGTGGTAGAGTTGTGGATGAGTGGAACGAACTCCCAAGTATCCTCATTGAAGCAAGAACCTTAGGCAGCTTTAAAAATAGGTTGGACAAGTACATGGGTGGGTGTGGGTTGTTGAGTTGGACCTGTCTAGCATGGGCCAGTAGGCCTGCTGAAGTGCTTCTTCTTATGTTCTTGTGAAATATCTAGAAATATGTAAAACCTGTTTTAGGTAGTAGGTTGGTAGACAGCAGCCGCCCAGGGAGGTACTACCGTCCTGCCAAGTGAGAGTAAAACGGAAGCCTGTAATTGTTTTACACGATGGTAGGATTGCTGGTGTCTTTTTTTCTGTCTCATAAACATGCAAGATTTCAGGTACGCCTTGCTACTTCTACTTACACTTAGGTCACACTACACATGCATGTACAGGCATATATATACACACCCCTCTGGGTTTTTTCTTCTATTTTCTTACTAGTTCTTGTTCTTTTCCTCTTATCTCCATGGGGAAGTGGAACAGAATTCTTCCTCTGTAAGCCATGCGTGTCGTAAGAGGCAACTAAAATGCTAGGAGCAAGGGGCTAGTAACCCCTTCTCCTGTATACTATATTACTAAATGTAAAAGCAGAAACTTTAGTTTTTCCTTTTGGGCCACCCCGCCTCGGTGGGATACGGCCGGTTTGTTGAAAGAAGAAGATGCAAAACCTGTGTAGAGGATTGCATTTCTTAGTACAGAGCTTTTTTCTTGTAGTATGGATGTACTGTATGTATATTTCTTGTTGTGCAGATGTTTTTGTCAATTTTAATAAATAATACTATTGTACAACAAAATGGTTTCCTTTCAGACATTTGACCGTGCCCTTTGTGCTCTGCCAATTACTCAGCATAACCGCATATGGCCTCTGTACCTCAAGTTTGTTATGTCTTATACTATTCCAGAGACAGCTGGCAGAGTTTGGAGAAGATACCTAAAGGTACAGTATATTTTCTTTATAAAAGCTCAAGTTTACAGTAAGTCTATTGTAAATTTGCATAAATGTGGCACAATTTGCAGACAACCAAGAGTTCATGTGCTTGTAAACTCTCATAATGTATTTTACTTACCTGGAAATTTTTGCAAAATTATATAGCAGGGAAAATTGTCTAACATAAAAGACTTTTTCCACACTCACATAAGATTGTAATAAGCAAAATTGTGTTTTTGATGAGTTCATTTTAGGGGACTTGCCTATTCCCATCAAAGATTTAATATTTGCATTTTTAGTAATGAAAGTAAGGCAGTCATTACCAACTTCGAATGAAGTGACAAACATAAAATATGTGAAAAGAGTGAAGACTGCCTTCAGCAAACATGTACAAACAAGAAAGTATAAGGCCTGTACAATAAATTAAACTTCGACAAAAACATCAAACACAAATTAAAAAATACACTCAACACACTCTCTTGGGCTGATTATCACAATAATAATTAGCACCAGAAATCATAACATGCTACAACCTCAGGCAACACTTCATTACTGTTCGAAGTTTTAAAACTGCTGAGCATACACTGGTACAACTATGAGAGAATTGACAGGTTATCCTAACAGTCCGAAATCTCTTGATTAATTATCCTATTGATCAGAGAACACAGCTTTTGATACCTTGATATGCTGACTGCTCACCCTGCTCTCTGACAGTCCCATTTTTAATGTGGAGAGACTATTATTTCTTAACTGACATTGTACTGCTACATCAACTGTGATGTCCCATCCTTTCTACTCGTGTCTTTCCCTTAATATCTGCATCTCTTCCACTTCTGTCATGCAGTGAAGTAAAAGAGATGGTGGAGTGGTTCTGCACATTCCATGAATATAATAACAGCACATTTTTAGTTTACATGCCATTTTTCAGAAGAATAATACTACACATTTTGTATGCTGATTCAAGGATTATTGTATTTTTATTGTGGATAATGAATGCTCTGGGGTATTTGGATGTGTGTGGGGGTGTGTGTATGGGTATGTGTGGGGGTGTGTGTATGGGTATGTGTGTGGGTGTGTACTCACCTAGTTGTGGTTGCAGGGGTTGAGTCACAGCTCCTGGCCTCTCCTCTTCACTGGTCGCTACTAGGTCACTCTTCCTGCTCCATGAGCTTTATCATACCTCTGATGTATGGATGTATGGATCCTGCCTCCATTACATCACTTCCCAGACTATTCCACTTCCTGACAACTCTGTGACAGAAGAAATACTTCCTAACATCCCTGTGATTCATCTGAGTCTTCAACTTCCAATTGTGACCCCTTGTTGCTGTGTCCCATCTCTGGAACATCCTGTCTCTGTCCACTTTGTCAATTCCTCTCAGTATTTTATATGTCATTATCATATTCCCCCTATCTTTCCTGTCCTTCGGTGTTGTCAGGTCAATTTCCCTTAACCTCTCCTCGTAAGACATGCCCCTTAGCTCCGGGACTAGTCTTGTTGCAAACCTTTGCACTTTCTCTAATTTCTGTACATGCTTGGCTAAGTGTGGGTTCCAAACTGGTGCTGCATACTCCAATATAGGCCTGACATACACAAGGTACAGGGTCCTGAACGATTCCTTATTATTGCGGCACCAGAATGGGCCTCAATGTATATATTTTATGTACATTTCCATTTTCTATAATTTTATATTGCCGATATTCTCGATAATAGCTAAATCGTTAATATCGTGCTTTATACTATTATTGGACTATTATTTGACCTATTTGACTTATATTTGACTTAGCTTTTATTTGAGTAGGATGTAACATTATAAATTGTGCTCATGTTTGTAGTAGCTGCCTTGGAGTTGGCAAACTACCGATTATGACACTAGGCTTGTTGTACTGCCGGCGCCTAGTTGCTGGGAGGAGTCACGTGATTCCACCTGAGGTGGGTGGCTGCTCCTCCTTCCTCGAGAGCACTACGCAGCTGGACATCGTTGTGTCAACACATCTCTCCAGTCTCTGCTTGTTTTCTCGCCATTTAGACTCAGTGTGGTAGAGTATGTATTCGGTGGTGAGACGAAACATACTTCTCAGGACTCTGTGTAACTCTGTTCACAGAGGATAGACTAGACAGTGATTTTCGACGTTTTTCTGGGTTGTGTGTCACATTGACACTGAGACAACTCAGGTCTCTAGCTACCGCTCCTGACCAAATTCGATAAGGCATCTGTGCACCGCCACAGTTTGGGATTGTTTATGCTGAACCTAGCTTCAGTAGAAAGGGAGTTTTGTGACTGTTTTGGAGGATCTATGGATGGTCCCCAGTTAGGGTCGATTTTCTATCTCCTGGTTTCTGACGCTGTGTTGCTGTTGCCTGTTATATTGCTGTTCTGCGAATTGGTCATTTTACTGGTCAATCAAGCTGTTCTGATTGTCAGTTTGTTAGAAAAGCTAGCTTATGAGAAGTTCAGTCGGACACTGGTTGAGTCGAGTCTTAGAGTTACCTGGAGCTAACACTTGATGGTGTACTCCACCTCTCTGTCTTTCTGAGTCCCTTCTGTCTCCTCTGTGAACACTTCTTTGAATCTCATGTTGAGCTCCTCGCATACTTCTCGATCGTTTCTTGTGATCTTCCCTCCTTCCTTCCTCAGCCTGATTACTTGGTCCTTGACTGTTGTTTTCCTCCTGATTTGGCTGTACAACAGCTTCGGGTCAGATTTGGCTTTCGCTGCTATGTCATTTTCATGTGTGTGTGTGTGTACTCACCTAGTTGTGGTTGCAGGGGTCGAGTCTCAGCTCCTGGCTTCGCCTCTTCACTGGCCGCTACTCAGCCACTCTACCCGCTCCATGAGCTTTATTATACCTCTCCTTAAAGCTATGTATAAATCCTGCCTCCACTACATTTGTGTGTGTGTTTGTGTGTGTGTGTGTGTGTGTGTGTGTGTGTGTGTGTGTGTGAGAGAGAGAGAGGGAGGGTATGTGTGTGTTTATTTTTGTTTGTTACAGAAAGTTCTGAATAACAGAAATTAGACAACTTAGGACAAACAATCAAATTAAAAAAAAATTCCAGTTAAACTTTTGATTTTTTGCACTTTACAAGCTTAATTAAATTTAATTTCTGAGTTTTTGTTATTAGTAAAAAAAATAAAATTTCAGAGATTATTCAAAACTCAAAATTTATTTTCTAAATTTGGGAAAACTTGGAATAACAGAAAAATGAGAGAGAGATTACGATTTTTTTTTTATCTTTTCTCAGCTATGTCCAGAAGATACTGAAGATTACATAAGCTACCTCATATCTATTGGCCGACTGGAAGAAGCAGCCAAGAAATACGAATGGTGTGTTAACACAGACTCCTTTACTTCGAAATATGGCAAATCTAAGCATCAGTTGTGGTCTGAACTCTGTGAACTCATCTCCAAAAATCCTCAGGTAATATTATATATACTACACTATATTATTTGTGTGTGCATGTGTGTAATTACTTACTGATCATTTGTAGGTGCAGAAACAGAGTTATACTTGTGTTTCTGTAGCTTCAGTATTTGATCGTCTTCTTCTTATTCAACACACCGGCTGCATCCCATCGAGGCAGGGTGGCTCAAAAGGAAAAACAAAAGTTTCTCCTTTTAAATTTAATAAAACACACAGGAGAAGGGGTTACTAGCCCCTTGCTCCTGGCATTCCAGTCGCCTCCTACGACACGCATGGCTTACGGAGGAAGAATTCTGTTCCACTTCCCCATGGAGATAAGCAGAAATAAACAAGAACAAGAAAATAGAAGAAAACCCAAAGGGGTGTGTATATATACTATGCTTGTACATGCATGTGTAGTGTGACTTAAGTGTAAGCAGAAGTAGCAAGATGTACCTGAAATCTTGCATGTTTCTTCTTTCTTTCAACAAATCAGCCATTTCCCACCAAGGTGGGGTGGGGTGGCCCAAAGAGAAAAACAAAAGTTTCTCTTTTTAACTTTAGTAATGTATACAGGAGAAGGGGTTACTAGCCCCTTGCTCCCGGCATTTTAGTCAACTCTTACGACACGCATGGCTTACGGAGGAAGAATTCTGTTCCACTTCCCCATGGAGATAAGAGGAAATAAGAACAAGAACTAGTAAGAAAATAGAAGAAAACTCAGAGGGGTGTGTATATATATGCTTGTACAATGAATGTGTAGTGTGACCTAAGTGTAAGTAGAAGTAACAAGACATACCTGAAATCTTGCATGTTTATGAGACTGAAAAAAGACACCAGCAATCCTACCATCATGTAAAACAATTACATGCTTTTGTTTTACACTCGGCAGGATGGTAGTACCTCCCTGGCTGGTTGCTGTTTACCAACCTACTACCTAGGTATTTGATCTATCATATAATTAATATTAATAGAGTTGTAGCACTTAATACCACCACTTGTGTCGCATTCCATTGTTTTATTGTACCACTTATTGTGAAGAATTATTTTTCTAGTATCATTCCAGCAGCTGTTTCTTTTTTTCAATTTATCATTTTGGCGTCTTGTTTTCCTAATTGGTGTTGATAAATTGTAATATCCTAGGTAGTAGGTTGGTAGACAGCAACCGCCCAGGGAGGTACTACTGTCCTGCCAAGTGAGTGTAAAACGAAAGCCTGCAATTCTTTTATGTGATGGTACGATTGCTGGTGTCTCATAAACATGCAAGATTTCAGGAATGTCTTGCTACTTCTCCTTACACTTAGGTCACACTACACATGCATGTACAAGCATATATATACACCCCTCTGGGTTTTCTTCTATTTTCTTACTAGTTCATGTTCTTGTTCTTATTTCCTCTTATCTCCATGGGAAAGTGGAACAGAATTCTTCCTCCGTAAGATATGCGTGTCGTAAGAGGTGACTAAAATTCCGGGAGCAAGGGGCTAGGAACCCCTTCTCCTGTATATATTACTAGATGTAAAAGGAGAAACTTTCGTTTTTCCTTTTGGGCCTCCCTGCCTCGGTGGGAAGCGGCCGACGTGTTGAAAGAAGAAAGATCTCCATGGAGAAGTGGAACAGAATTCTTCCTACATAAGCCATGCATGTCATAAGAGGCAACTAAAATGCCAGGAGCAAGGGGCTAGTAACCCTTTCTTCTGTTTACATTACTTAAGTTAAAAAGAGAAACTTTTGTATTTCTTTTTGGACCACTCTGCTTCAGTGGGATATGGCCAGTTTTTTGAAAGAAGAAAGAAAGAAATTGTAATATATTTTTCTTATCCAGTTATGATTTGAACTTGTCCCATTGTAATATTCCCATATTGTAATTTGAGTAAATTTACTGTTTGCTATAATATATAAAAACAGATATACAACTTTAACAAACTACGATCTATTTGCCTAGTATTAAGTAGTCTGTAAGCCATTAAATTTAGTCTGTCCATAATGCCATGGCATGATAGTGACTCTCTTTGCACTGCAACTCATTATTGTAATTGCACACTGTAAACTATCTATGTAAATATGAATCCCTACAACAAATAACATTGTAAACGTGCAAAGAAATAAAAATTTGTATTTGTATGTAAGTGGTTATCATGCTGCCTCTTTTCCTCCTATCACCCATGGAGGACTTTTCAAGTGTTTTTTGCCTTTCATTATAACTCAGTCTTTTTTTTTTTTTTTTAGCTCCTAAAACCATATTTTTTACTCTTGCTAGCTTATCCACATTTTATAGGCTTTGACCTACAAAACATATGTTGTGAACAACTTTTCTGAATTTCTCCATTACTTCCCTGTGCATGTCTGGAAAGACTGATTGGTGGTAGACATATATTCTTGTTTTTGTGTTACCCTGAATCAGTGGGAAATAATCAGTGTGATATGAATATTACGAAGAGAATAAAGAGTGAGGTGATTATTGTGAAAGGTATTATAACTCGGGGAATGGAGAATGGGTTGTTATGATTTGTTGTCCATTTAGAAAGGATGGAGAATGTTAAGGTGGCCAAAAGGATATATAAATCTTGGGTGGATGGAAAAAGTTGTTGGACAAGCCCCTGGAAGGGTTGCAAGGAGAGTGTGAAGGAGGTTTGAAAGGTATGAGCTTGCGCAGCCAACAGGCATGTATAAATGTATTGGATCAGAGTGAGCAGAGACAAGTTTTTTGTCAGTATTTGATGTGCTCTTGGAATGTGAGCAAGGTAACTATTAGGAAAACTGCTAATTGGATTTTGAATCCTGGAAGTGGGAGATATATTGTGCCTGCTCTTTTAGAGGATGGGTGGGATGTTGCAATGCCATGGATCAGTTGGATCATGATGTCCATGTACTTCTGGAAAGATAGTCAGGGAATTAGTGATGGTAAAGGTATTTTTCTAATTTGAATCACCCTGCCTTAAGTGGGCAATTGCTGATTTGGTAAAAATCAAGATTAAGAGTTGTTGAATTGTTATATAATTGCTTAGTTAAATTGTACAGCACCTTTGTTATTGATGCTGATGTTTTCACATTATTGATGAATTATAGAAAGTTCTGAGTAACTAGAATTGACACACTTGTTATTCAGAAAAAATCTTGAAAGAAATTCCAAATTTTTGCTCTTTAGAATACAGTACAGTATGCAGAAAAGTCCAAGTCCAGGAGATAATCCCTAATTCATAATTCTGTAATTTGGAGAATTGTGAATTAAGAGACATATGCTAAACTGGAATTTTGCCCATACAGTACATTATTCGGCAAACTCTGAATTTTGGAGAATATTTTTAAATTACACTAATTATTTATTTGCAAGATTTCAGGTACATCTTGCAACTTCTACTTATACTTAGGTCACACTACACATTCATGTACAAGCATATATATACACACCCCTCTGGGTTTTCTTCTATTTTCTTACTAGTTCTTGTTCTTATTTCCTCTTATCTCCATGAGGAAGTGGAACAGAATTCTTCCTCCGTAAGCCATGAGTGTCGTAAGATTCGACTAAAATGCCGGGAGCAAGGGGCTAGTAACCCCTTCTCCTGTATATATTACTAAATGTAAAAGGAGAAACTTTCGTTTTTCCTTTTGGGCCACCCTGCCTTGGTGGAAAACGGCCGACATGTTGAAAGAAAGAAAGAATTATTTATTTCCAGACCGTGGAAGAATTCTTAATAATAGGGTTCCAAATAAGAGATGAGAACTGTATATTATTTGACTGATTTGTGAAGCTCCCCATACTCACACTCTTTCAATCATCCAGGAAACCAGTCTTAAAAATGCGGAGGCAATCATTCGTCATGGTCTTCAACGTTACACAGATCAAGTTGGTATGCTGTGGAACTCTCTGGCAGAATTTTACATCATCAGTGCTCTGTTTGAAAGAGTAAGTATTAAGCTTCATATTAAACAGTAAATTTTATTGAACGTTTTCACTTTGCAAAAGATGTATGTATTAGGTAGTGGTGAGGTTGAGATAATTATGGTAAATAGTTGTTTTTGAAAAGCCTGTATTGCATACATCATTTATACCAGGTCTAAGGCTAAAAACTGTAGAAATAAACTGCTTTATTGTAATTCATTATTAAAATAAAATAACATCAAAAGATTATCACTAACTGGTTATTTATAGATACTGTAAATAGAGTATAATACAGTACTGTACATATGTATGGCATATATAAGCAGTTAAAACTCACTAAATTGGTAGGCTTTTAAGCAAGCTACTTGCTTAACCCTTAAACGGTCCAAACGTATATATACGTTTGTACTGTTACTGCCCCGAATATTTTGAAAAAAAAAAAAAATTATATAGAAATAAAGAGCACATTTTTTTAAGTGTTATAGGATAAAAAAAAAATTTAGGGTCAGTAGTTACCGAGATATGAGACAGAGAAGTTGGCACTGGATGCTCACCTGACAGCAACAGGAGTCCTGCCGCGTGCAGAATTTTTGCCGATATACCTTTTTTTCTCATTTTTTTATTATTTTATATAATTTTTATGTTCTGATAATTACAATTTATAGTAGTTCTTGTGATTTCATAGCCAATCTTTGTTCTGACACTAATATGTATTAGGTACTGAAATTGTACTCTAATAATAATAATAATGATAGTGCATAATAATAATAATAATAGTACATAATAATAATAATAATAATAATAATAATAATAATAATAATAATAATAATAATAATAATGATGATAGTGAATAATAATAAGAGTTGTGTTGCTGCCTTATCTCATCTGATCTCCACTAATGATGACTGGTGACATTTGATGAGGGGGTGAACGTAGTCTTATCTTTTCTTTTCAGTCCAGTAATTACAGTGATGACATTTGACGAGCTTACACTGCTTCCCTTTATTTGTTATGCAAACCTGTCTGTCTGTCTGTATCTGTCTGTCTTTCTGTCTGTCTGTGTGTCTGTCTTTCTGTCTGTCTGTGTGTCTGTCTTTCTGTCTGTCTGTGTGTCTGTCTTTCTGTCTGTCTGTGTGTCTGTCTTTCTGTCTGTCTGTGTGTCTGTCTTTCTGTCTGTCTGTGTGTCTGTCTTTCTGTCTGTCTGTGTGTCTGTCTTTCTGTCTGTCTGTGTGTCTTTCTGTCTGCCTGTGTGTCGTCTCCTTTCTCTCTGCTTGTCTCAGAGTAGTTCATAAACCAACTGGTATTACACAGATCACAAGCACATTATATCACTTTGTCTTGATTTTTTTAGTTATCCTAGGTAATTTACACTATGTATAATTGTATTTACATATGTGTTCCTGTGAAATAGAGACAGATAGAGACAAAGAGACAGATAGATACAGACAGACAGACAGACAGAGATAGACAGCCAATCAGGTACCCAGCTGACCAGCCAGCTGCTGGCCAGCCAGGTGACCAACCAGCTGCTGGCCAGCCAGGTGGCCAGGCAGGCAGCCGGCCAGCCTGCCGACATCACTTTCCACTTAACCCTTTCAGGGTTATTGACGTACTAGTACGGCTTACGTGCTGGGGTAATTGACGTACTAGTACGCATAAATTCTAGCGCCTTCAAATTAAGCGCGAAATGGCTGGTAGGCCTAGTGGTGAGAGAATGGGTCTGCGTGGTCAGTGTGTGCAGTATGAAAAAATTCGGGGAGCCAGTGGTGCATTGTGGGAACGCCATGTTAGTACACATTCTTCACCATGCCTGGCGGTAAGAAACTCCTCACTCCTCGGCGAATTGGGACAATTCTGTTCCCCAGTGACAGTTCTAACACCGATGGGAGTGTCAGTGGTGATGAGTTTCAAGGTTTTGAGGCAGTTGTGACCGAAACTAATGACCATAATACCAGTAATATTGAGGAAAACCCAGACGACCCTCAGCCTTCCACCTCCGGTGCTGTGGCATCTTGTTCACGCTCAATTGTACCAGAACAAAAGAGGAAACTGTTATTTACTCATATCCCAGACTCTGATGTGAGCAATGGTGATGATAGTGATAGTGAATATGAACTCCAAGCTCTTCAAAACAGTTCCAGTAGCAAGAGTGGAGTGGAATATTCTCCAGTGAAGCGTCAGTATATACGACGGTATATGCGCTCTGGTAGCATGCCATATGCTGTTCCAAGGGGAAGGAGTACATCTCGGAGTACATCCCGTGGGCGTACAACAGGAAGTGATAGTGAAAATGACAATGATAGTGTTGCAATTGGAATGAGAAATGCGCAAGCATCTGTTAGTGGTAGTGGTGGTGGTGCCAGGCGCGAGGCACCAGCAGTGGACCATGCTGGCACCGACGCCGATGAGTCAGCTCAGCTACAACAAAGCCAACCCTCACCCACCCACCAACCCCCACAACCACAACCTCCACTTCCACAACCCCCACAACCACAACCTCCACTTCCACAACCCCCACAACCACAACCTCCACTTCCACAACCCCCACAACCACAACCTCCACTTCCACAACCCCACAACCACCTGTAAATATCCAGTACCCACCAGCAGACCGCACCTGGGATTGGCAAGAAGCTGACAATTTTATTCCCAGTCCCCATCAGTTTGATGAAAGTCAATGTGGAATACGCCCATCTTGTCCACTTGGGAACAATGCCACTGAACTGGAATGCTTTGAATTATTCTTTGATCAACCTCTGATGGATATTATTGTCAGGGAAAGCAACAGATACTACGAGTACACCATGGCAAACACAATACTTTCACCAACATCACGCCTCAACAGGTGGAAAGAGACAACTGTGGCTGAGATGTATCTTTTCTTTGCCACAATAATGGTTATGCCACATGTTTATAAGCACAGTGTCAAATCATACTGGTCGAAAGACCGCCTGATTGCAACACCAGGTTTCAGTGATATAATATCAGTGAATGAATTTGTGCTACTGCTAAGGATGCTACACTTCTCAGACAAAACCACCCCTGACAGAAACGACAGGTTATATAAGATTAGAAATGTGTTTCTGTATCTGAAAGAGAAATTCAATATGCATTTTTATCCCTTCAGGAAGCTTGTTATTAACGAGTCACTGATTCTGTTCAAAGGTAGACTGTCGTTCAAGCAGTATATACTACCAAGCAAGAGGAAACGCTTTGGTATAAAGTTATTTGTGCTTTGTGATTGCTCCAGTGGTATTGTATTGGATATTATTGTGTACACTGGAAGTTATACATTGTAAGATACCAGGAGGTTATTGGGTATCTCTGGTGATGTGGTTAGAACAATGATGGAACCTTATCTTGGTAAGGGGCATATATTATATACAGTGGTACCCCGACTTACGATGGTCCCCAAACTCACCCTTTTATGTAAGTTTATTTTTTTAAATGCTTTTGTAAGTGTAATTTTGGGGGTCTAAAAGGACTAGTCTATTTTACATCATTTCTTATGGAGATAAATTCATTTGGTAATGGCACTTGAACAGCATTCTGGAATGAAAAAATATCGTAAGTCGGGGTACCACTGTACTGATAACTGGTACACAAGCCCCTCCCTCAGTGATTTTTTGCGAGTGAACTTGACAGATGTGTGAGGAACAGTCCGTGAAAATCGTAAGCATAAGCCTAAATTCAATGCAGGCACTCGTAGAGGTCAGGTGCAGGCGTTTGCTGCCAATGACATCATGGCATTTCGGTGGCATGACAAACGAGATGTCACACTGTTGTCATCTATTCACCCTAACGAAATGACAGACACTGGCAGGGTGAGTAGAGAGACCGATGAATCCATTCTAAAATCTGCAGCTGTGATGGATTACACCCTCAATATGCGATTAGTGGACAAATGTGACATGCAAATTGGGTTTGCTGATTGTGTTCGCAAGAGTTACAAGTGGTACATAAAACTCTTTTTTCACATTCTGGACATTACCATGCTCAATGCTTATAATATTTATAAGTTGAAGACCACAAACAAACCACCATATGGCGAATTTTGCTTGTCTGTCATCAGACAAATAATATTCAAGTACCAAGGAGCAACACCTGCAATAGAAACCCGCCCAACACCAAGTCATCAACATCTAAACTCTCGTCTGAGGCCTGGTGGTGAACACTTCCTAATAAAACTGCCTGCTACTGCTTGCAAGAAAAAGGCTCAGAAGAGGTGTTTTGTCTGTGCACATACAAAAAAACGCCCACAACAACGCAAAGACACTCGCTTTATGTGTGTGGAATGTGGAACACCACTGTGCATGGAACCATGTTTCAGAGACTTCCACAGGCTGCAGAACTTCTAGAAACATGTCCAGTGACTCTATGTATGTATATATATGATTGAACAATATAAATAACTAATATTTGTTATTGTAAAAATTTGTAAATACTTTGTGTAAACAAATTAGTGAAAGAAACTTCATGTGAATATTGTGTAATAAATAGTGAGTGAATATTTGAAAAACAGCACTTATATTGGTCTCACAGGCCATAAAAGTTATTTGAAATAAAAAAAAAAACATTCGATCAGAAAACAACTCCAAGAAAGAAAAAAAAATATTACCGGGTGACCGGCAGTCGGCGATGTTGCCGACACCGGTTCCATTTTTGTCAATTTCAATTCTCTATATCTCGGTGAGTATTGATCGCAAGAATGTATTTTTTAGCCTATTATATTTAGAAAAAAAAAAACTATCATTTCATAAAAAAATTTTTTTTTTTTTTTTTTTTTTTTTTAAATTCATGGACCCTGAGGACGAGATTCGGAGATCCCCCTTGGACCCTGAAAGGGTTAAAAGGGTAGTGTTAATATGACAAGACATCAGTGAATCTATGGTGTTTGCCGCCCTGTTTGCTCAAGCTGGCGCTCAATTTAACTGGTGCTCCCACAAGGTACTAAGTGGTCCCAGATTTTTTTTAATATGGCGCACACCGAGTGTTAAGACCCATTCTATGCTGACCAGGCATCTCAGGCCAATCGGGCCAAATTTGGAGGCAGGAAAAATATAACGTATATGTACGTTTGGGGCAGTAGCAGTACTAACGTATATATACGTTTGGACCATTTAAGGGTTAAAAGCCTATCAAAAGCCTGGATGATAACAGCAAAATAATAGAGTACTGTGCTGTTCATAAGGTTAGTGTTAATTAGGAATTTACAGGTTAATGAAATAAGATGTGGAAAAAGACACTTATGTACAGTTCAGGACATTTATTAAAGAAAACGTTTCGCCACGAGTGTCTTTTTCCACATCTTGTCGGTATCACCATACCATTTCTCCAATGAAATAAGAGTCTGGGTTACAGTTGCAACATATTAAACAATAAATGGCACTAAATTGTTGCTTATTTTTCATAATATTTCAGGCAAGAGGGAAGCTGGAAAAATTACAGTCAGTAAAGAATAAAAATAAAAATACCATGACTGGTACAATTCACGAATAACCCACCTGGATCTTTGTGACTTGACACTGATCCAGGATGGACTGAAATTTCACCATAAGTTTCTTAAGTGCAGGTTATTTGTATATTAGTGTATACACAGTGTTATTGGTGTACTGCATCTAAAACTAAAAAGTACATATGATGATAAAGTTGTATTCTTAGGATAAAACAACTAAGCAAAAATAATTCTAAGTTTGTAACTGGGTAGTGGGTGTGTGGAGAAGAGGGCAGGGGTTGAGGAGGGTAGAAGGACTTGAGGCAAGAGAAGGGGGTTGAGGTGGTTGGTGGGCAAAAATGATTTATGGGGTGTTGGGTGGGTTGAGTTAGTAGGTGAGCTTTTCTTTTATTTCAATAACATTAATTTTTCTTTGTTCATTTAACCCTACAACTAAAAAGTGATCTGATATATCTGTGGCCCCTCTATAAACATGTACAACCTGAAGTCTACTCAACAGTCTTTTATCTACCAATACATAGTCCAACAAACTACAGTGGACCCCCGGATTTCATCAATAATTCTGTCCAGAAGGCTGTTCAAGTGCCGTTACCGAACGAATTTGTTCCTATAAGGACGAATGTAAATTAGATTAGTCCATTTCAGACCCCCAAAAATACACTTACAAAAGCACTTACAAAAATACACTTACATAATTGTTCGAGTTGGGAGCAGTACGAAATCCGGGGGTCCACTGTACTGTCATAACGCCCTACATCATATCTTGTATACTTATTTATCCTCTTTTTCTTAAAATATGTATTACCTATAACTAAACCCCTTTCTATACAAAGTTCAATCAAAGGGCTCCCATTATCATTTACACCTGGCACCCCAAACTTACCTACCACACCCTCTCTAAATGTTTCTCCTACTTTAGCATTTAGGTCCCCTACCACACTTACTCTCTCACTTGGTTCAAAAGCTCCTATACACATTCTCTTAACATCTCCCAAAATCTCTCTCTCTCTCTTCTCCAGGTGTATTCACGCTTATTATGACCCACTTTTTGTATCCGACCCTTATTTTAATCCACATAGTCCTTGAATTTATACATTTATATTCCCTCTTCTCCTTCCATAACTGATCCTTCAACATTATTGCTACCCCTTCCTTAGTTCTAACTCTCTCAGATACTCCTGACTTAATCCCATTTATTTCTCCCCACTGAAACTCCCCTACCCCCTTCAGCTTTGTTTCGCTTAGGGCCAGGACATCCAACTTCTTTTCATTCATAACATCAGCAATCATCTCTTTCTTATCATCCGCAGTACATTCACGCACATTCAAGCATCCCAGTTTTATAAAGTTTTTCTTCTCTTTTTTAGTAATGTATACAGGAGAAGGGGTTACTGGTCCATTGCTCCCGGCATTTTAGTCACCTCATACGACATGCATGGCTTACGGAGGAAAGATTCTTTTCCACTTCCCCATGGAGAATAGAGGAAATAAAGAAGAACAAGAGCTATTAAGAAAAAGAAGAAAAACCAAGATGTGTGTATGTACGTATATATGCATGCCTGTGTAGCGTGACCTAAATGTAAGTAGAAGTAGCAAGATATACCTGTTATCCAGGGTGTTTATGAGACAGAAAAAAGACACCAGCAATCCTACCATCATGTAAAACAGTTACAGGTCTCTGTTTAACACTCACTTGGCAGGACGGTAGTACCTCCCTGTGTGGTTACTGTCTACCAACCTACTACTATATGGTATATATACCTGGAGGGTGTGTAAAGGTAGAAAGTTGAAAGTGAACATAGGTAAGAGTAAGGTGATGAGGGTATCAAATGATTTAGATAAAGAAAAATTGGATATCACATTGGAGGGAGGAAGTATGGAAGAAGTGAATGTTTTCAGATATTTGGGAGTTGACTTGTCAGCGGATGGGTTTATGAAGAACAAGGTTAACCATAGAATTGATCAAGGAAAAAAGGTGAGTGGCACATTGAGGTATCTGTGGAGATAAAAAACATTATCCATGGAGGCAAAGAAAGGAATGTACAAGGGTATAGTGGTACCAACACTCTTACATAGGTGTGAAGCATGGTTTGTAAATGCTGCAGTGAGGAGGTGGCAGGAGGCAGTGTAGATGTCCTGTCTAAGGGTAATGTGTGGTGTAAATATTATGCAGAGAATTTGTAGTGTGGAAATTAGGAGGAGGTGTGGAGTTACTAAAAGTATTAGTAAGAGGGCTGAAGAGGGGTTGTTGAGGTGGTTTGGTCATTTAGAGAGAATGAAACAAAGTAGAATGACTTGGAGAGTGTATAAATCTGTAGGAGAAGGAAGGAGGGATAGGGGTCATCCTCAAAAAGGTTGGAGGGAGGAGTAAAGGTTGTTTTGTGGGCGAGGGGTTGGACTTCCAGTAAGCGTGCTTGAGCGTGTTAGATAGGAGTGAATGGAGACAAATGGTTTTTGGGACCTTATGAGCTGTTGGAGTGTGAGCAGGGTAATATTTTGTGAAGGGATTCAGGGAAACCGGTTAGCTGTACTTGAGTCCTGGAAATGAGAAGTACAGTGCCTGCACTTTAAGGAGGGGTTTGGGATATTGGCAGTTTGCGATATTGGCTGTCATATCTGAGCGCCTCTGCAAAGACAGTGATTATGTATGAGTGATGGTGAAAGTGTTGAATGATGATGAAAGTTTTTTCTTTCTTTTTGTGTTTTTCTTTCTTTTTGGGTCATCCTGCCTCGGTGGAAAACAGCCGACATGTTAAAAAATAAAATACCTGGAGAGGGTTTCGGGGGTCAACACCCCCACAGCCTGGTCTGTGACCAGGCCTCATGGTGGATCAAGGCCTGATCGCCCAGGCTGTTATGTACTGTTGGCAACACATAAACTGACATACGAACCACAGCCTGGCTGATCAGGTAATGACTTTAGGTGCTTCTCCAAAGCCTTCTTGAAGACAGCTAGGGGTCTATTGGTAATCCTCCTTATGTATGCTGGGAAGCAGTTGAACAATCTTGGGCCCCTGACACTTATTGTGTTGTCTCTTATCGTGCTAGTGGCACCACTGCTTTTCATTGGGGGATGTTGCATCGCCTGCTGAGTCTTTTGCTTTCATAGGGAGTGATTTTCATGTGCAAATTTGGTACTAATCCCTCTAGGATTTTCCAAGTGTATATAATCATGTCTCTCTCACCTTCATTCCAGGGAGTACAGGTCGAGGAAATTCAACCGTTCCCAGTAATTTAGGTGTTTTATCGTACTTATGTGTGCCATGAAGGTTCTCTGCACATTTTCTAGGTCAGCAATTTCACCTGCACTGTTAGTGTGCAGCAATATTCCAGCCTAGATAGAACAAGCGACCTGAAGAGTGTCAACATGGGCTTGGCATCCCTAGAAAGTTTGTAAATGTTATTTTATTATATTTATTTTATTATTTTGGTTTTCTAAGGCTATGTATAATGAATACTTATAATATTACCATTATTTCAGAATGTATTACTCATCAAAACATGGAAATTATTCGCATTGTTTGACTGTACTGGGTTATCCTGGATTATACCTAGTGTGCTTTGTGGCAGAATTCCACTGTTAGTATCATGAAATTGTAATAAATTTGGACTGAATAAGTCATCTTTGAGCCACTTGCACACCCTGTTTGTTGGTGGAGAAGCTGGTGGTGGAACAACAGTTCCTGGTTCCTTTGTTTACTTTTGCTAGTGAGGCATACTAGTATGTCAGACATACAGTCATCCCAAGTAGTTAAACACAATACATTGTGTGGACCCTGCTGGCCTTAGATTTTTTCAGATGTATGAATAGATGAAGAAGACCCCAAAGAGTTGTCTTGAGGTAAAAAATATTGGCAGGTGTCAGATTTGTGGGTACAAAAAATGGTGCATACTAGTATGTCAGACACAGTACCAGCACCTCTGTACTAGTATGTCAGATGCAGTTAAAGGGTTAAATGAAGAAGTGTATTTCTGTACTATACAGTACTTAAAAAAAAGTGTTCACAGTGTGCTGTATGTATAACAAAATGGATAGCATAAGTGGTATTTAAACAGTAGTGTTCATGCACTGCTAACCTTGACAAAAGAGTATTGGAAAGCTCTCATACTGATACAATAGCATACAGTCTAAGAAGGAAAGGAAGAGAGGGAAATAGGGAGTGTGAGAGAGGAAGGAGAGAGAAGGGGAGGAGGGAGAGAAGGAATTTCCTTAAATATTCAAACTGTGTTACCAGAATCATGCATACTGGAAAGATAATGGTATAAGATATTGATATGATGGTAAAAGAGACAAATGCGATATTATGTGATCCTTTATTGACGATGTTTCACCCATCCATTATGCTTTATTAAGTCACAAAGAGATAATGCTGGAGAGGAAAGCTGAGTATGTATAGGGAGATGCTGTGAGGTGAGGTAGGTCATCGCAGTACTCCTGAACTATTGCTATGTTTTTCGTATCTGCGGTTGCAAATTCCTAGAAGAATGCTCTTTCCTCGAACAAGTCTTTTCCAAACTTATTACTCACAACATTTCATCAGTGATTGCAGATGCCATGCACATAATAACATCACTAACTCACCCAGACGAGCTGCTACTGAAAGAAGATATGTAGTCCTACCTGACAACTCTGTTGTTAAGCACATCTCCACTACTCTCTCCAACATTAGTAAGCCTAGTTTCCTGTATAATTGATGAATTGGTTAAAACTTTAAAATACTATAATGTTTACTTTATAACCTTTTCAGGCTCGAGATGTATATGAAGAAGGGCTAAGAAGTGTGATGACAGTGCGAGATTTTACCCAAGTGTTTGATGCTTATGCTCAGTTTGAAGAATTAATGCTCAAAAAGCGTATGGAAGAAGTGGGTGCCGAAGTTGATGAAGAAGATGAAACTGATCTAGAATTAAGGTATAATCATTTTGTTTTTGACATTAAGGACATTATTATTAAATTGGGTTGTCTGAATGTGCGTGGATGTAGTGCGGATGATAAGAAAGAGATGATTGCCGATGTTATGAATGAAAAGAAGTTGGATGTCCTGGCCCTAAGCGAAACAAAGCTGAAGGGGGTAGGCGAGTTTCAGTGGGGAGAAATAAATGGGATTAAGTCAGGAGTATCTGAGAGAGTTAGAGCTAAGGAAGGGGTAGCAATAATGTTGAAGGATCAGTTATGGAAGGAAAAGAGGGAATATAAATGTGTAAATTCAAGGATTATGTGGATTAAAATAAGGGTCGGATGCGAAAAGTGGGTCATAATAAGCGTGTATGCACCTGGAGAAGAGAGGAGTGTAGAGGAGAGAGAGAGATTTTGGGAGATGTTAAGCGAATGTATAGGAACTTTTGAACCAAATGAGAGAGTAATTGTGGTAGGGGACCTAAATGCTAAAGTGGGAGAAACATGCAGAGAGGGTGTGGTAGGTAAGTTTGGGGTGCCAGGTGTAAATGATAATGGGAGCCCTTTGATTGAACTTTGTATAGAAAGGGGTTTAGTTATAGGTAATACATATTTTAAGAAAAAGAGGATAAATAAGTATACAAGATATGATGTAGGGCGTAATGACAGTAGTTTGTTGGACTATGTATTGGTAGATAAAAGACTGTTGAGTAGACTTCAGGATGTACATGTTTATAGAGGGGGTACAGATATATCAGATCACTTTTTAGTTATAGCTACAGTGGGAGTAAAAGGTAGATGGGATACAAGGAAAATAGAATCAGTAAGTAAAAGAGAGGTGAAGGTTTATAAACTAAAAGAGGAGGCAGTTAGGGTAAGATATAAACAACTATTGGAGGATAGATGGGCTAGTGAGAGTGTAGGCAATGGGGTCAAAATGTATGGGGTAGATTTAAAAATGTAGTGTTAGAGTGTTCAGCAGAAGTTTGTGGTTACAGGCGAGTGGGTGCGGAGGGAAGAGGAGCGATTGGTGGAATGATGATGTAAAGAGAGTAGTAAGGAGAAAAAGTTAGCATATGAGAGGTTTTTACAAAGTAGAAGTGATGCAAGGAGGGAAGAGTATATGGAGAGAAAAGAGAGGTTAAAAGAGTGGTGAAGCAATGTAAAAGAGAGCAGATGAGAGAGTGGGTGAGATGTTATCAGCAAATTTTGTTGAAAATAAGAAAAAGTTTTGGAATGAGATTAATAAGTTGAGGAAGCCTAGAGAACAAATGGATTTGACAGTTAAAAATAGGAGAGGAGAGTTATTAAATGGAGAGTTAGAGGTATCGGGAAGATGGAGAGAATATTTTGAGGATTTGTTAAATGTTGATGAAGACAGGGAAGCTGTGATTTCGTGTGTAGGGCAAGGAGGAATAACATCTTGTAGGAGTGTGGAAGAGCCAGTTGTGGGTGTAGGGGAAGTTCGTGAGGCAGTGGGTAGAATGAAAGGGGGTAAGGCAGCTGGGATTGATGGGATAAAGATAGAAATGTTAAAAGCAGGTGGGGATATAATTTTGGAGTGGTTGGTGCTATTATTTAATAAATGTATGGAAGAGGGTAAGGTACCTAGGGATTGGCAGAGAGCGTGTATTGTTCCTTTGTATAAAGGCAAAGGGGACAAAAGAGAGTGAAAAAATTATAGGGGAATAAGTCTGTTGAGTGTACCTGGTAAAGTGTATGGTAGAGTTATTATTGAAAGAATTAAGAGTAAAACAGAAAGCAGGATAGCAGATGAACAAGGGGGCTTTAGGAAAGGTAGGGGGTGTATAGACCAAGTGTTTACAGTGAAACATATAGGTGAACAGTATTTGGATAAGGGTAAAGTTGTTTTTGTGGCATTTATGGATTTGGAAAAGGCGTATGATAGGGTAGATAGGGGGGCAATGTGGCAGATGTTGCAGGTGTATGGAATAGGAGGAAGGTTACTGAAAGCAGTGAAGAGTTTTTATGAGGATAGTGAGGCTCAGGTTAGAGTGTGTAGGAGGGAAGGGGACTATTTCCCAGTAAAAGTGGGCCTTAGACAAGGATGTGTGATGTCACCGTGGTTGTTCAATATATTTATAGATGGGGTTGTAAGAGAAGTGAATGCGAGGGTCTTGGCAAGAGGTGTTGGGCTAAAAGATAAAGAAGCAAATACAAAGTGGGAGTTGTCACAGTTGCTTTTGCTGATGACACTGTGCTTTGGGAGATTCTGAAGAGAAGCTGCAGAGGTTGGTGGATGAATTTGGTAGGGTGTGTAAAAGAAGAAAATTGAAAGTGAATATAGGAAAGAGTAAGGTGATGAGGATAACAAAAAGAATAGGTGACGAAAGATTGGATATCAGATTGGAGGGAGAGAGTATGGAGGAGGTGAATGTATTCAGATATTTGGGAGTGGACATGTCGGCGGATGGGTCTATGAAGGATGAGGTGAATCATAGAATTGATGAGGGGAAAAGGGTGAGTGGAGCACTTCGGAGTCTGTGGAGACAAAGAACCTTGTCCATGGAAGTAAAGAGAGGAATGTATGAGAGTATAGTTATACCAACGCTCTTATATGGGTGTGAAGCATGGGTGATGAATGTTGCAATGAGGAGAAGGCTGGAGGCAGTGGAGATGTCATGTCTGAGGTCAATGTGTGGTGTGAATATAATGCAGAGAATTCGGAGTTTGGAAATTAGGAGGAGGTGCGGGATCACCAAAACGATTGTCCAGAGAGCTGAGGAGGGGTTGTTGAGGTGGTTTGGACATGTAGAGAGAATGGAACGAGACAGAGTGACTTCGAGAGTGTATAAATCTGTAGTGGAGGGAAGGCGGGGTAGGGGCGGCCTAGGAAAGGTTGGAGGGAGGGGTAAAGGAAGTTTTGTGTGCGAGGGGCTTGGACTTCCAGCAAGCATGTGTGAGCGTATTTGATAGGAGTGAATGGAGGCATATGGTTTTTAATACTTGACGTGCTGTTGGAGTGTGAGCAAAGTAACATTTATGAAGGGATTCAGGGAAACCGGCAGGCCGGACTTGAGTTCTGGAGATGGGAAGTACAGTGCCGGCACTCTGAAGGAGGGGTGTTAATGTTGCAGTTTTATAACTGTAGTGTAAAGCACCCTTCTGGCAAGACAGTGATGGAGTGAATGATGATGAAAGTTTTTCTTTTTCGGGCCACCCTGCCTTGGTGGGAATCGGCCGATGTGTTAATAAAAAAAAAATAATTATTATTCTTTCAACACGTCGGCCGTTTCCCACCGAAGTGGGGTGGCCCAAAATGAAAAACGAAAGTTTCCCATTTTACATTTAGTAATATATACAGGAGAAGGGGTTACTAGCCCCTTGCTCCCAGCATGTTAGTCGCCTCTTACGACACGCATGGCTTACGGAGGAAGAATTCTGTTCCACTTCCCCATGGAGAATGATTATTATTATTATTATTATTATTATTATTATAGTGAATGAAAGCTCACAGGGATCCCGGAAACGGGAACCTGCTCGCGCCCACCGGCGGTGGTCCGGGAAAGAGTTTTCTTTTCTGTTTAAGGCGCCGTGACCCTCAAAGCCATCCGCTGTGAGAGAGGGTGTTGGTAAGACGGTGTGCCATAGAGCGCCGCGGTTCTTGCGGCGTCCCGCGCGCCACCGCCGGTCCGTGAAAACGCGAGGCAGGTCAAAACTCCGGCTGAGTCGGGACCACTGTTGCTGCTTGCTCAGTGCCCGCTAATGGCCCCTATTTCGGTCCTGTGCGTACCCATATCCGCAGCAGGTCTCCAAGGTAAGCAGCCTCTGGACGATAGATTAATGTAGGTAAGGGAAGTCGGCAAGTTAGATCCGTAACTTCGGGATAAGGATTGGCTCTGAGGGTCGGGCCAGTCGGGCCTGTGCAGGAAGCGGGCCTGGGCTCGGGCGCAGGACTGGGCGAGGCGAGGGAACATCAGGCAGTCGTGTGTCACAACAGCTGCCTCCCGAACCGAGCTCGGACCGGCGTGTCTCCGTGTCCCTTCCGTGGAATGTGCTAGGCTGCGTGGGCGTGTGTAGTTCTCGGGGGGGTGGGGGCGGGGGGCGTGGGCGACGGCAATGGCGACAAACTTGAGTCCTGGAAATGGGAAGTACAATGCCTGCACTTTAAAGGAGGGGTCTGAGATAGTGACAGCTGGGAGGGACTTTTCTCAGCTGTAGTATCTGAGCTCCTCTGCAAAGACAGTGATTATGTATGAGTGTGGTGAAAGTGTTGAATGATGATGAAAGTTTTTTCTTTTTGGGGATTTTCTTTCTTTTTGGGTCACCCTGCCTCGGTGGGAGACGGCCGACTTGTTGAAAAAAAAAAAAAAAAAAAAATAGTTGTTTCCTTTGGTAATGAAATTACAGTGGACCCCCGGATTACGTTATTATTTCGTTCCAGAATGCTGTTCAAGTGCCGTTACCGAACGAATTTGTTCCCATAAGGAATAATGTAAATTAGATTAGTCCTTTTAGACCCCCAAAAACACACTTACAAAAGCACTTACAAAAATACACTTACATAATTGTTTGAGTTTGGAGCAGTACGTAATCCTGGGGTCCACTGTACCTTTTTGGATTAAACCTCTTAAATTTTCGCATGATGTGGTGCACCCTGTTACTAATGGCAGTGTAAGTTCCTGGTGGCTACTTTGGGAACTAATTTTTCTTGATGTAGGGTTATTATCTGCAGAGTATATCTTGACAACAAATTGACTGATCTTCACTAAGCCTTGTATATTTTTTCTCTGGTACCAAGCAGTACCAGTCCCAGTTTTTTTAGTACAGCCATTCTTCTGCAGATTTAAGGTTTTTCTCAATTTGGAATACTGTATCTCAAGAACCTATAAGATGAGCTGCTGTGTATCTTCCAAGCATTTAATGTCAAATATTCATTTTAAGAAGTGACATGACTAGGTCTGAGTGGAAGCAGTTTGTTAGAAGGAAATTAATAAGTCAAATGCTACAGTCACTACAGTGATCAGTTCAGTATCTACCTAGTCATAATTTAGCTGTAGCTAAATGTGGAAAATTTGGTGCCTTGAGTTGTGGAAAAGAAAAGTATTTTCAATTGGGGAAAAGGGAATGCTCTAAGTTGTAGTGGACGAGATGTTTTAATTGAGCTGTGGAAAGTAAAGTGCTTGAGCTTGTGGAAAAAACTTTTAGCTGTGGAATTTTTTTTTTTTTATTATTATTAACACATCGGCCGTTTCCCACCAAGGCAGGGTGGCCCGACAAAGAAAAACTTTCATCATCATTCACTCCATCACTGTCTTGCCAGAGGTATGCTTACACTACAGCTACAAAACTGCAACATTAACACCCCTCCTTCAGAGTGCCGGCACTGTACTTCCCATCTCCAGGAATCAAGTCCGGCCTGCCAGTTTCCCTGAAACCTTTCATAAATGTTACCTTGCCTACACTCCAACAGCACGTCAAGTCCTAAAAACCATTTGTCTCCATTCGCTCCTATCTAACACGCTCACGCACGCTTTCTGGAAGTCCAAGCCCCTCCCACACAAAACCTCCTTTACCCCCTCCCTCCAACCTTTTCTAGGCTGACCCCTACCCCGCCTTCCCTCCACTACAGATTTATACACTCTCGAAGTCATTCTATTTTGTTCCATCCTCTATATGTCCAAACCATCTCAACAACCCCTCCTCAGCTCTCTGGATAATAGTTTTGGTAATCCCACACCTCCTCCTAATCTCCAAACTACGGATTCTCTGCATTATATTCACACCACACATTGCCCTCAGACACATCTCCACTGCCTCCAGCCTTCTCCTTGTTGCAACATTCACAACCCATGTCTCACACCCATACAAGAGTGTTGGTATAACTATACTCTCATACATTCCCCTCTTTGCTTTAATTGTAATCATTTTAATAAATCTCAAAGCAAGATAGGCTAAGTGCATGTAGATAAACTGTAATATTTTTTACAATTTGTCAAATTGCCCAAATTATAAAGGTGGTTATTCAGTAGTTTTTTTTAATCTTTCCTTGTAAACATCATAGTTTTTTTCACTGCAGGTTGGCAAGATATGAAGATCTTATGCAACGGCGACCACTCCTACTCAATTCAGTTATGCTGCGGCAAAATCCACATAACGTTTTGGAGTGGCAGAAGAGGGTAACACTTTATGAAGGAAAGCCAAAAATGGTGAGTTTTTACTGGTTTCTTAGTTATTAATTTTATTTTGGAGATATGAAGTATACTATCATATGATTAAACAGTTAATAAAATGCTCTGGTGTTTAACTTGCAACCCAGGCAAGGAGAGAGATATAGCCAGGTTTCTTTGCACCTGCTGCTTCTATTCATCTAGGAACAAATAAGTACCTAGGTGTTTGTTGAATATTGTGGGCTGCGTCCTTTGAGTAGTATACCATAGCAAAGGTCAGGCTTTGAAATAAGCTGAGTTAGGAGTAACATCACTAAACCTATAAAGATGAACTTGTGTAAAAAAACAAACAAACAAAGGCTTCTTGAGGTTGTACATGAATGGCACAGGTAGTTATACATATTGTGTTTGATCATTCTTGTTTCTTATGGGAAATGAAGGATTGATGGTAAATATAGCACAAGTGTATTCTGTGAAGAAGAGGACTGATAACTAGTGCAAGAATATGTGTACAGTGAGATGAATGGTAAGGGATGTGAGCATAATGTACAAATATAATAAACTTTAATATTGCATTAACCTTTCTCTGTCTTGTACATCTATCTACATTATTGATGCCAGGATTGCTTACGTAGATCTACATTTTGAGCTTAGCTCCCTCAGATAAGTTGTGAGCGGTAAATTTTGACCTATATGTGTGAGAATAGATCTGTGCGGTGAGTGTACATCACATAAAAAAAATTCATGCCACACACAGTGCATGATGGGGAAAGCAAAACTCCAGCCTTGTGTTTGGTTTGAAATACATAGCCATTTTGAGGTATTTTCTAGGATGTCTTTTAGGGGTTATTGGCTGTTTTTTGGTATCATTTGATAGAATGGAAGATCTGCTACTGAAATAGAGATCATTTTAGTTAGTTTCAGGATCAGCAGTATTTTGAAATAAGGCTCAAATTGGTGGAAATATTTGATTTTTTATGATTTTCTGGAGGATGGTAAGGCCCCTCTACACCCCCCGGTCTGTTTTATGGGCTTTTACTAGATCTGATTCAAATATTTGGATGCTGTAAACCATGACCAATCATTCTTGGTTGTATTTTTTAATGAGAAATAGGATGAATCTTAAATTTTTTGTTATAATGAATTCAAAATGGAGGGCAAGTGTAATATAGGAGAAGCCTGAGAACAAGATTATTGAACAGAGGAAATGTTACTTTATTGCCTGAATGTCTACATTATTTATTTTGGACTATTTTTAAATAGGAATTGTTTTAATTTTGTGTAAAATTGGCCAAATTACCGACTTCTGTACTTCCCACCTCCAGGATTCAAGTCCGGCTAACCAGTTTTCCTGAATTTCTTTATAAATGTTACCTTGCTCATAGTCCAGTAGGACATCAAGTCATAAAAACCACTTGCTTCCACACACTAACACATTCACATATGCTTCCTGGATGTCTAAGCCCCTCACATACAAAACCTCCTTTACTCCTCTAACCTTTCCTAGGATGGCCCCTACCTTGCCTTTCCTTCACTACAGATTTATACTCCCTCCAAGTCATCCTATTTTGTACCATCCTCTAAATGTCCCAACCACCTTGACAGCACCTGCTCAGCCCACTGGATGATACTTTTAGTAACCCTGTACCTCCTCCTAATCTCCAAGCTGTGAATTCTCTGCATAATAATCACACCACACATTGCCCTCAGACATGACATCTCCACTGCCTCCAGCCTCCTCCTTGCCGCAACATTCACAACTCATGCTTCACACCTATGTAAGTGTTGGGACTACTATACTCTCATACATTTCCCCTTTTTGCCTACATGGGTAACATTCTTTGTTTCCACAGATGCCTCAGTGAATCTCACCTTTTTCCTCTTGTTAATTCTATGATTCACCTTGTCTTTCATAGACCCATCTGCTGACATCTGCATTCTCCCTCCCTCCAATCTGATATCCAATTTTTCATTACCTAAATTTTTTTGTTACCCTCATCACCATGTTCTTCCCTATACAGTGGAACCCCGGTTAACGAAAAAAATTCATTGCAGAAGCCTGCTCAAGTGCCATTACCTAACGAATTTACTGCCTTAAGAAAAAATGTCATTTACGTTAGTCTATTTCAGACCCCCAAAAATACACTTCCACAAGCACTTACAATATTTTTTTATTTTTTTATTAACACATCGGCCAATTCCCACCAAGGCAGGGTGGCCCGAAAAAGAAAAACTTTCATCATCATTCACTCCATCACTGTCTTGCCAGAGGGGTGCTTTACACTACAGTTATAAAACTGCAACATTAACACCCCTCCTTCAGAGTGCAGACACTTTACTTCCCATCTCCAGGACTCAAGTCCGGCCTGCCGGTTTCCCTGAATCCCTTCATAAATGTTACTTTGCTCACACTCCAACAGCACGTCAAGTATTAAAAACCATTTGTCTCCATTCACTCCTATCAAATACGCTCACACATGCTTGTTGGAAGTCCAAGCCCCTCGCACACAAAACTTCCTTTACCCCCTCCCTCCAACCTTTCCTAGGACGACTCCTACCCCGCCTTCCCTCCACTACAGATTTATACACTCTCGAAGTTATTCTGTCTCGTTCCATTCTCTCTACATGTCCGAACCACCTCAACAACCCCTCCTCAGCTCTCTGGATAATAGTTTTGGTAATCCCGCACCTCCTCCTAATTTCCAAACTCCGAATTCTCTGCATTATATTCACACCACACATTGACCTCAGACATGACATCTCCACTGCCTCCAGCATAATTGCACGATTTCCGGGGTGTTCGTTAACCGGAGTTCCACTGTATTTTCTTTTAATTTCATTCTTTTACATACCCTCCCAAATTTTTCCACCATCGTTTACAACTTCTCTTCAGATACAGCATACAGATCAGATACACCTGATACAGCAACAGTTGATCAAATGATTGTCGCTTGTGATAAGGAAATTCTGTTTTTTCTCAAAGCCAAAAATTAATTGACCTATAGAGCAAATACTAACATTTACATCAGTGAAGAACTACGTTTGTGGAAGAAAAAGTTGGTGCCATATTCATGGAAAGGACTGTGTGGCAGAGAAAAAAAAATCATTAAAGTTTCTAATGTACAAGTGTAGCAAGGTAAAGAACCATAATGGATACAAAGGACACCCTTCATTTACAGTGGAACCTTGGTTCTCCTACTTAATTCATTCCAGAAGGCTGTTCGAGTGCCAGTCTGTTCAAGTACCGAACGAATTTTCCCAACCAATTTTCTTTTTAGTTGGCTGTTATCACTAAGCTTCTTAGGCCCCATAGTGACTAATTTATATAAATAATATAAAAAAACACCAAAAAAATGGGAAGAAACACAAAATAGTTTACTGCGAATTTCTGGTAGGTCATGTTTGTTTGGTCGAGTGCCAAGCAAACAGTCAACTACCGAGCAATTTTTTTGCCAAAATGTTCGAATACCAAATTGTTCGAGTACCAATGTTCCACTGTATTTTCTTTTAAAGTGTAAATGTTCCATATTTTTACAAAGAAAAATTATATGTTTTCTATTTCCCTCTCACAGATTGTTGCTACATACATGGAAGCTGTAAAAACAATTGACCCAAAACAGGCTACAGGAAAGCTGTTTTCACTTTGGGTTAACTTTGCCAGGTTCTATGAGGAAAACAACCAAATTATAGATGCACGAATCATATTCCAGCGTGCTACCGAAGTGGCATATGTTAAGGTGGATGATCTAGCCAGTGTTTGGTGTGAGTGGGCCGAGATGGAAATCAGACATGAGTGAGTGCTTTTCTTAAACTGTATCTTTTTTATCTTCAGTAATGATTTATTAATGAGTTTTCTTCATACATAATATGACTATCATAAAAAAAAAAAACATGGAATGGGTGGGGGTTTCAACCCATAGCAAGGGAGTCCTAAAACTCCAGGCCAGTGAGTAAGCTTCCTGGCCAGCTGGCAGTATTTTTAAGCACTTTAAAGGAGGGGTTTGGGATATTGACAGTTTGGAGGGACATCTAAACTGTTGTGTCTGAGTGAATGATGATGAAAGTTTTTTCTTTCCTTTTGGGTTTTTCTTTCTTTTTGGGTCACCCTGCCTCTGTGGGATATAACCAATGTGTTAAACAAAAATGTATATTGGAAATGGAGAATGACTGATAAGATTGAAGATTGGTGTGTGGTCATAAAGTTGGTTAGGAGAAAATATATAATATGCAGTATATTGTGATATTCTGACCTGAAGAGGAAGATGGATTATAACCCCAAAAAAATTTGTTCTGCCTTTTCCCTTATAGATTATCATGAGGAGTATGAACAGGAGTTGAAATAAACAATTTGCAGTGCTCTGCACTACCCCCACGTTGTTTTGATCTTTTGTCCATAGTAAATGCATTCATCTGTTAAGCAAGAACATGTGACCACCTTACATTCGGTATCCTTGGATAATGACTACCCTACATCTATCCTTGTATAGTGACTACCATATATCTGCTATCCTTTTATATTACTCCATCATGCCTCATGCATATAAGAATAGAAGGAGAGTTAAACATCTACTCCTAAAAGGCAGTGTCCAATGAAGATGGCTGAAAAGAGGAATTGTTTTGTGTGCTTGCTTGTAGTGATTCATATGTCACAATTGTCAGATGTTTATATACTGTATCAATGATCCAACAGTTAAGTGTTAAGGAGGAGATTAGAGTCATTGTAGCATTGTAGTTTAAGTTATTCTTAATACCAGTATTGTGAGGATGGTAACACAGCTTGGTAAGTGGAATGAGAACAGGCAGTAAAGGAAGACACCATTAGATAGCTATCATCCTCATCAACAGAACTTTGGAACATTGTAATGTCATCATTACAAGTTCACATGTGGTGAGCTCACATTATTTTGGTAAGAATTTGTGAAATGTAGATGTATCTAATTTTGGATTTTGGTTATGAATATTGAATTTTTATTTAATTATTTTTTGCAGATGCATTGATAATTTGTAAATGATCATTGGTGCATGTATAGAGGGCTCATATTTTTTGGCAAAAATCAGTCACTTGGCATTGAGGGCCTCATATAACATTTGGTTAAGGAAGAACAGTTGTTAATTTTAACAAAATTATTCTCTAATGTACCCAAATAAGATTTTTTGGGGGGGTTGTCTGATGTGTAATTGTGTGTTCATTTACATTCTTTGCTTATAATTTACTTTAATGTATATGCATGTCTGACATTCACTATTTTTTTTTTTTTTTTTTTTTTGCAATTTCACCAAAATTAGTTTTAAACAATACTTTTGTTTCATTTAATTATTATAATACAATTTCTCATATTTTTTGTTCCTTTTGGCATTAAATTTTTCTATCTTAAATAATCATTGCTTTTTTGAACCTGCAATTCATATCTACATTTCAGCAATGAAGAAGAGGCTTTAAAGCTTATGAAACGTGCAACAGCACCGCCACCTCACAAAGTTGCTTACAATGATGAGTCAGAGCCTGTGCAGAGGCGAGTATACAAGTCCCTTAAGCTGTGGTCAATGTATGCCGACTTGGAGGAGTGTCTGGGTACTTTCAAGTCTTGTAAAGCTGTATATGATAGAATCATTGACTTGAGAATTGCTACTCCACAAATTATTATAAATTATGGAATGTTCTTACAGGTATGTAACTCCTTGGATAATTTTTTACAAAAATGCATGCATTTATTATATTTACTTTTTTAGAGATTTCACTCAAATTCTGCTTCTTTTATTGTACCCTATATGAAAAAAATAATTTATCAAGCTCAGTAAAAATATCTTGAGATTTCTTATTAAAACAAAAGTAGAATAGGAGAATATCAATTAGAGCTAGTGTTACACTCCTAAAAATTAGTTTATAATCTAAATTTGAGCTAACTTATCTGAAAAACATGGGAAAAATAGGGTTATGTTCCAGTGACCTCCAGAATGCTAAAAAAAAAATTAAAGCTTACTAATGTATCAAAAATAATAAATTTTTATCTTGCCTTATAGCATAGTTGAGGTTGTTTGTTGACTTGGAAGTGTGTATGACAAGGGTTGATGTAGCACTTTATGGCTGAGCTGGATGGCCATGGTTTTTGTGGAAGCTAAGTTGTTAGCACATTTTTCTTGATTGCTAACATACGTTCTTGATGGCATATTATTTAATCATAGCCCTGTCTCATCAGCATTAAACACTTGCTCAGGATTGTTACAGTTCTTGGAAATCACTTGCACAAAGTCAGCAGGGAAATTTCCCGTAGCAAAACGATTAGCTGACACAATCTCACCACTAAATTTTATGGGCTTTTTAAAACTTTTAAATAATTCATTAGTAAACATACATTACTGTAAAAGCTTTACTTACATATTACACAGTTTTATAGTAGATATAGCTTTGTACTGTACAGGGGACCCCCGCTATTCGAACACTCCAAAACTCACCCTTTTATGTAAGTTTATTTTTGTAAGTGCTTTTATAAGTGTATTTTTGGGGGTCTGAAAAGGACTAATCTAATTACATCATTCCTTATGGGAATAAATTCGTTTGGTAACAGCACTTGAACAGCATTCTGGAATGAGGGTGAGTTTAGGAGTGTTCGAATAGCGGGGGTCCACTGTATATAGTAATCTGAGCATTAAGTTTGGTCGGGCCCCTCTCCTATTTTTCTCCTCAATCCACACATTCAGTAACGTTACAGTTTTACACATTTTGCTTGTCTGGCACCTCAGCATCACTAGTATTTCTTATAGGTGCCATGGTTAACCCTTTCAGGATCCAAGGCTATTTTTGGAAGGGGTGCACCAGTGTCCAAGAATTTAAAAAAAAAAAATTCTTATTTTTTTCTTATGAAATGGTAGAGAATCTTTTTCTGAAGGTAATAAAACAAAAAGTACGAAATTTGATTGAAAATTGACGAAATTATGCTCTCGCGAATTTTGATGTGTCAGCGATATTTACGCATTGGCGATTTTGCCGACTTTTACTCCCATTTTAGGCCAATTACATTATTCCAGTCGACCAAATTCTTAGCTACTTCACTAGTATTACTTCTATTCTATCGATTGAGCACAAGAAATCGCCCAGTCAACTGTTTCAACTACAAAATAAAGTGATTGGAAATTGGTAATTTAGCCAATTTAACTCAAAGTTCAAAATATTCCAATTTCAAAATAGGGTGCATAATAAACAATGCAGGCATTCCTGGCACTAAACTAACATTTCCTCTGTTCATTAGTTACGTTTTCAGTCTTTACAAATGAATTCCATTTTGATTTTTTATTCACATAATGAATTTTTATTCAAACCAAAAAATGGAAGATTTACTGTTATGCAATATTGTAATAATTGTACAAATAATATCACCACATTTGTGAACGTACATATATTAGACCCACCAGCTGGCGCGTATTAGACGTGTGAGGTCATTTGTTTACTCTTGAACATAGGCAAAAATTTAACATTTCTGCAATTTTGAGCTCAGTTTCAAGCCATTTGCAGTACTAAAACCAATCAAAATCATCTCTATATCTGTAATATATTTTCCATTCTATCAAATGAGACCAAGAAATCGCAAATACAACTAAACAAAGTATACGAAAAAACACTGCCAAGTTGCTGTTTTAATCTAAAATTGCGGTTTCAGTTTTTTTTCTCTCATTATGCAATGTGTGCTGCAGGATTTGTTTTATGTGGTGCACACTTACCACATAGATGCATTCTCTCATATCTAGGCCCAAATTTGCCGCTCAAAGCTTATCCGAGTGAGCTGAGCTCATGACGTAGAACTACGGTTTGGACCCTGAACTCAAAGCCGTAGAACTACGGCACGGACCCTGAAAGGGTTAATATCCTGAGACAAGATGGGGTCATGAAAAGATACAGAATCATTTGATAAACACAGTCACTACCACATGGAATGCTTCTAGAAGGCAACTGTTGGTGTGGATGGCAGTGTTGGTGGGGGGAGGTGCAATGCCTCCACAAACAGAATAATCACCTATAGACCCAATGCATTGGAAAGGAGCAAAAAACCACTTTAAAAGACTGCAGTACCAATCATCATTTTCTTGTACCATGGCTTTTTGGTTGCACTTTTTCAATACTAGATGGTTGTGTTTTTTTCAGTGTTCTAGTTGCTTGTCTTTTTAATATATAGGTGCCCCTTGTTTTAAGCTTTAGATATATTCCTGTCTCATAACAATTGCAGTAAGCTCAATTAGGCCATGAACACTTAATTCCACATAGTAAGAATCTTTAATACATGTTGCAAACCATATTGATCACATAGCAAATGTATATCGCACATATAAAATTAGTGCTAGAAACAAAGTATGCATCACATAATAGTGAAGTCGTATAAAGCAAACCTACATAAATCAAGAGAAATCTGTACATATTAAAATCTTTTGCAATGCACAGATTACTGGGTTATGCTCCAGACACCTTTAAATTTGTTAGTTAATTTTTTTTATTTTACCATTGAACTAGGTAGAAATAAGTCTGTATGACTTATATTTTGTTAGTTGTCATTTGAAGTATTTGATGAGTGTAAGGTTTACGTAGGCCTACTGGGCAAAATTGGATGTTGCTAAGGTTAATCAGCTAACATTGGCATCATAAAAGCTACAGTTCCTACAAAATTTCACCAAACAAATAGGAATTCAATACTCTTATAGTCCATTCAGTCTGTTGTTTGAACCTAAACAAATTGCAAAAGTAATTTCTGTAATAATACACAAATAACCTGCACATAGGAGAATGAAACTTATGACGATGTTTTGGTCCAACTTAACCCATTACCTAGACACACACAAGTGTGAAGGGAAGGGAGCCAGTACAGCCTCTCCGCACTTAGCGGCATACTCGTTTACCGACGACTCGGACTTACGACGGGCTCTCTGACCAGTATGCTTACCTAAATAATGTACAGTGGACCCCCGCCTAACGAGCAAAATTCATTATATTTATAGCAGGTAAATCATAAACTCTCAGAATTCAAAATTTCTGTTTGTATTTTCTGAATCACAGTGTAACAAAATTGTGCCATGTGAAGTCATGTTATAAGAGGGTATACTGCAATTATATGTTATATCCTATATGTATGCAAATTATATTTGCAATTTTAGTATGTATTTTTCCATATATTATTGTAGAAGTTTTTTTAATGCTTTAATCTGAACATTCCTTGTTACCAATACTAACTTTAGGAAGATCATTTCTTTCAACAATTGCTGAGCTTCATGTGCATCATACATAGTGTTGTTGCTGAATGACTCATTCATTTTATGCATTGTATTTGATTATTTAGTGGAAAACTTATAATTCTCTCTTATACTTTTAGGAAAACAACTACTTTGAAGAAGCATTCAAAGCATATGAAAAGGGCATCTCCTTGTTTAAATGGCCATATGTATATGATATTTGGAACACTTACCTCACTAAGTTTCTTGAACGTTACACGGGAACCAAGATAGAACGTGCTCGAGATCTTTTTGAACAGGTGAGGAGCGAGCAATATGTTTACTTAATTGTTAATGTGTAAAAACTCATAATCAATGTTGTCTTCAGCTGTTATATTAAAGTAATTTATTTGATTCAAATTAGCATTCCAAATATTATAAAGAAAAATAAAGGAAATGCTTTGTGAAAAATTGCTTTGATTTAGTACCTAGTGGTTCCCAATATTCCTTTTAAAGCTTGCATTTCCTACATAAAAATTTAACTTTTTTTAATGTCAAAATATATATTTATTATTGGTATCTTGGAGGAGTGAATTATTTTTAATGTTTTGCAGTGTCTCGAAAAATGTCCCCCAAGCTATGCTAGAAATCTGTATCTCTTATATGCTAAGATGGAGGAAGAATATGGTTTAGCAAGACATGCAATGCAGGTATACAGCCGTGCTACCAAAGCTGTACCACCTGAAGAAAAACTGGCCATATACAACATTTACCTTCAGCATGCTCAACAGATTTATGGTGTTACAAAAACGAGAGAAATTTATCAGGTGAGGAATGGCTTAAATATTGGCATTTACATCTGTAACATTTAAAGATTATCCTTTATAGTGATAAATGCAAATCTTTTCCAAGTACAGTATTGTTATACTTGGTTCATCATGCTTATTGTATGCATAATTTAAAAATGTTGATAGTCAAAGTGTTAGATTTTAAAATAGTATAAAGTTTTTCTTTTCTATAATTGTGTGTATTGATATTTGTGGGTAAGAACATAGAATTGTGATTGAATGTCTTCTGATCATGATTTTAATAATATGAAAAAAGTATATTATAGTTTCATTAGTCTCACACTTCTTAGGCAGATTCATGACAGTCATTTTAAACTACCGGGTATTTAGTTTTGGGGTCATAATATAGTGGTTAATTTTATTTAATATTAACTATGCCTGTCACGGGATTGAACTCAATTTTTTATTTGTTATTGACTAGGTGTTTCAATTTATCAGCATTGGCTAATTTTGATAAAATTGGTATAGGTAGAAGTCTAAAATTAAGTATTAATATTGGTAGGATTTTGATGGTAAAGTATCAGCAGTTATCAGCTATTTTTTTATAGTACTGGTATCAGCAATAAAATTATTTTCATCCCATCACTAGTTATGACTGTATGAGATTGATTTTCTTTTCCCATGACATTGCCAATTTTCTCAATATTTATACTACAGTACAGTATTGGTATGGATGTGCTTAAATTGATTCAGTTTATAGTACAGTGGTACCCCGGTTTACGTAATTAATTCATTACAGAATGCTGTTCAAGTACCGTTACCAAACGAATTTGTTCACATAAGGAATAATGTAAATTAGATTAGTCCTTTTAGACCCTCAAAAATACACTTAAAAAAGCACTTACAAAAATACACTTACATAATTATTCGAGTTTGGAGCAGTACATAAACCTGGGGTCCACTGTATTCTGCTTCTGTGCGTAATCTTCAGATCAAAGTAATTCTAATCTTAGGATTACAGTCAACCCTTGGTTTTCGTGTGTCTCAGTTTTCGGTGATTTTGGTTTTCGGGCACTTTTTTCGTGGAAATATTGTCTTAGTTTTCGTTGATGGTACGGAACCTGTCCAGTGCCCAGCGCACATACAAAGCCCGCAAGCCCACCTCCCACGCACATTCTCAGGCATTGTAGCATTGTTTCTGGTTGAGTGAACATTATCCTGCGAGTTCATACAAAACATTTCTTAACAATTCATTGTTTTTGGCCCTTGATTATTGTGTGACTGCTAAATAAGCCACCATGGGCCCAGAGAAAGCTCCTAGTGCCAGTTTTTTGGTAAAGAAAGTGAGAAACACGATAGAATTTAAGAAAGAGTGTAGCAGGCATGCAGGGAGTGTAGCAAGAAAGCAGGGAGTGTAGCAGGGATGCAGGGAGTGTAGCAGGTATGCAGGGAGTGTAGCAGAAAAACAGGGAGTGTAGTAGAAAAGCAGGGAGTGTAGCAGGAAAGCAGGGAGTGTAGAAGACAGGGAGGGAGTGTAGCAGGCATGCAGGGAGTGTAGCAGGCATGCAGGGAGTGTAGCAGGAAAGCAGGGAGTGTAGCAGGCAGGCAGAGAGTGTAGCAGGCAGGGAGGGAGTGTAGCAGGCAGGGAGGGAGTGTAGCAAGAAAGCAGGGAGTGTAGCAGGCATGCAGAGAGTGTAGCAGGAAAGCAGGGAGTGTAGCAGACATGCAGGGAGTGTAGCAGACATGCAGGGAGTGTAGTAGGAAAGCAGGGAGTGTAGCAGGCAGGGAGGGAGTGTACTAGGCAGGGAGTGTAGCAGGCAGGTAGGGAGTGTAGCAGGCAGGGAGGGAGTGTAGCAGGCAGGGAGGAAGTGTAGCAGGCAGGGAGGGAGTGTACCAGGCAGGGAGGGAGTGTAGCAGGCATGCAGGGAAGTGTGACCCCGGATAAGGACTTGGTACCTAAAGTCCTTATGGAAGGGGATTTCCCTTCCAAACAATAGCCTCTCTTCCCTCTCCCCTTCTCACTGTCTTCTATCCAGCAGCATCAGTCTTCAATAAAGGTAAGTATCATGTTGAATGTTCATTCTTTTGTGTATGTAAATCTATCTTTAAGGCCCCTTCCCCCCAAAAAAAAAAAAAAAAAAAAAAATTAATACTTCTGAGTGTCTGGAATGGATTAATTGAATTTACATTATTTCTTATGGGGAAAATGGTTTTGGTTTTCGTCAATTTTGGTTTTAGTCGATCCCTCTGGAACGGATTAAACACGAAAACCAAGGGACCACTGTATTAGGAAAACAATCTACAGTATTTTAACCCTTTCAGGGTCCAGAGGCCAAATTTCAAAGTGCACCAGGGTCCAAGAATTTAAAAAAAAAAAATATGTTATTTTTTCTAATGAAATGGTAGAGAATCTTTTTCTGAAGGTAATAAAACAAAAAGTATGAAATTTGATGAAAAATTGACGAAATTATGCTCTTGCGAATTTTGATGCGTCAACAATATTTATGCATCAGCGATTTTGCCAACTTTGACTCCCATTTTAGGCCAATTACATTATTCCAGTCGACCAAATTCTTAGCTATTTCACTAGTATTACTTCTATTCTATCGATTGAGCACAAGAAATCGCCCAGTCAACTGTTTCAACTACAAAATAAAGTGATCAGAAATTTGTAATTTAGCCAATTTAACACAAAGTTCAAAATATTCCAATTTCTAAATACAGTGGACCCTCGGTTAACGAATACCCCGGAAATCGTGCAATTATGTAAGTATAATTTTGTAAGTTCTTGTGGAAGTGTATTTTTGGGGGTCTGAAATAGACTAACCTACGTGAAATTTTTCCTTAAGGGAGTAAATTCGTTCGGTAATGGCACTTGAGCAGACTTCAGGAGTGAAGTTTTTACGAAACTCGGGGGTCCACTGTAGGATGCAGAATAAACACTGCAGGCATTCCTGGCACTAAACTAACATTTCCTCTGTTGATTAGTTACATTTTCAGTTTTTACAAATGAATTCCATTTACATTTTTATTCACATAATGAATTTTTATTCAAACCAAAAAATGGAAGATTTACTGTTATGCAATATTGTAATAATTGTATAAATAATATCACCACATTTGTGAACGTATATTAGACCCATCAGCTGGTGCGTATTAGACGTGTGAGGTCATTTGTTTACTCTTGAACATCGGCAAAAATTTAACATTTCCGCTACTTTGAGCTCAGTTTCAAGCCATTTCCAGTACTAAAACCAATCAAAATCATCTCTATTTCTGTAATATGTCTTCCATTCTATCAAATGAGACCAAGAAATCGCAAATACAACTATAAAAAGCATATGAAAAAACACTACAAAGTCGCTGTTTTAATCGAAAATTACCATCTCAGTTTTTTCTCTCATTATGCACTGTGTGCTGCAGGATTTGTTTTATGTGGTGCACACTTACCACATAGATGTATTCTCTCATATCTAGGCCCAAATTTACCGCTCACAGCTTATCTGAGTGAGCTGAGCTCATGGCGTAGAACTACTGTTTGGACCCTCAACTCAAAGCCGTAGAACTACGGCACAGACCCTGAAAGGGTTAATAAAAGTATTTACACGTGGATAAGCTACTAGATAAGCTACACACAGAGGAGGCACTAGAACATGGAAGACTTGTATGAGATGATTGTGATTTAAGGTGAATGTACTTATGACCATTGGTTAACACAGTAATTACGTTCCTAAAATTGGTGTGTAACCAAAAAATCATGTAAAATGAGCCAAAGAACATTTGGCAAAACTAGGATTACATTCCTTAGATCCCCCAAAAAAGCCAACCAAATTTTTTTGTCTCAAAATTATTAAAATCAATGATGATAATAATGTAATAGTAGGCTGATGTAGTTATGTGTTGTAGTTAATACAACATTTATAGCTACAAAAGTTTCATAAATATTAATTTTAGTTGCCGGTGTATGTGAAAATTTAAAAGGAGTGGAGAGGGATGATGTAGCCCTACTGGGACCTGGAAGGTTGCAGGTTGTTGGCTGAGTGAGGTTTTTGTCAGCACAATATTTTTTAATAGCAGGGCAAAAATGAGACTTACACCACTCTGTAAATGCTGCTTTGTTGCCCATACTTTCATATTTGCATGCCAGATTACCAGGAAATCATCTTTCTTGATGTTTTCTAAAACTCTTGGGTTGTCAGTTATACATTTAGAGTGGCTTCAGCTTGAAATCCCCAGCTGCTTGTCAGACTTTGGCTGGTTTGATTCTTGAACCTCTCTCCTCATCTCTTGAGATGGATGTTCTTCATGGCTTATGTTTCCAGTAAAGTGGAGTTTCATCCACATTAAATACTTGCTTTTAGTTCAGGGTGTGGCAGACGTATTAGCATCAGCACTTGCTCCCTAACCACTGAACACTAGGTTAAGGAAATTACTACATTTCTTGAATCTTACAAACTATCCCTTATGAGCATTGAAAGTAATGTATTGTGCATCCTCTTGAATAAGCTTAAGGCCTTTGTTTAAAGAGTCAGGATGTTGTTCTGGGTCTGATCCTCAGTCAACATACTGAGATGCAGCTCCATATCTTGTAACAATTTATTTTGTCTGTGTTTCACTCTACCAGAAGTTACACGAGTTGTATCACCAGCACTTTCAATAACTGGCTCACTTTTCAGAAGGATGGACACTATACAGTAGATTAAGTCAAGCTGTTTGGCTCTGTTATATGGTTTTTCTCCAGCATCCACAGACTAAAAAATGTCTAATTTAGGTCCTAAAAATAATGCGGATCATTTAGCACGTATGTTGTCAAAGGTGAAGCGTTCAGTCAGCTGTAGAGAAAACTGAAGAAATACCAAAAGTGTAGAAAAGTGTGCACACATGGGGGAGCTTCTACTTTTATGTTTTCTTGTGAATTTTCATGAGGGCTTGTAAGTCACAAGAATAACAGTGGGTCAGAAGCGAGTACCTAGTCTCAAGAGTAGGCCTTGTGGCTAGCAAGTGACTCATGCACCATATGTTGTTGATTTGTTGGTTATGCCTACCTGATTGTGGTGCAGGAAATCATTGCTGATCGAGGCAATGCTCCCCATACACTGTGTATGTTTGTTGGTTATGCAAGGAATTAAGTCACTAATGTAGGTGGAAAATTTGCACCCAATAAAGTTGGTCATTAAATGGAGAAAGGGTCCTACTTTTTTTTTTTGGTCTTTAATTGAAATTCCACTAAGTGAACTTTAGTCAAGTATGGTGGGGAGGGTCACTATACATTGGGAACAAAAAAATTTTGGCTTATGCTAGAATGTTTTCATTTAATAGTTTATCTTCTCTTTGATTCTGAGTTCGAATATACTTCTCTTTACTCCAAGTTAGGGCTATATTTGTTAAAATCTACATTAACTTTGATATAATTTAATGAATTTCACAAGGCAAAATACAGTGTACACCCTTCATATAATGAACTTTTCAAATTATGGACAAAATTTACTAGTTAAATTCTACTTTTAACTCCTTTATTTTAAATGTTTATTTTTAACAGAACTAAAGTCCAGTTATCTGGACGTGAGTTCTGGAGGTGGGAAGTACAGTGCCTGTGCTCTGAAGGAGTGGTGTTAATATGTTGCAGTTCTTTAATTCTAGTGTAGGTACGCCTCTGGCAAGACAGTGATGGAGTGGGAAACAGCTGATGCATCAATAAAAAAAATATTCTGATATGACAGACATTTGGACAGTCCTCCTCTATTAGTCCATTATATTGAGGGTTTACTGTATGTTTTAGTAAAATTAATAAATAATGTAATGCTTTTTTAATTTTTAATGCACAGGAGGCAATTGATGACCTTCCTGATGAAGGTGCACGAGAGATGTGCTTACGTTTTGCTGAGATGGAAAGAAAGCTGGGTGAAATTGATCGTGCTCGAGAAATTTATGCCTACTGCAGTCATATATGTGACCCTCGCATTACTGCAGAATTTTGGGCCAAGTGGACAGACTTTGAAGTGGCCCATGGTAATGAAGATACCATGAAAGAACTTCTTCGCATCAAGAGGTCTATGCAAGCTAAATATAATACACAGGTTTGATTATCATTACAGTGTAATATTTTTAAGATGTGCATTGATTTTGCAAACAAATTGGTAGGAAATACTGATATAGTTTAAATCACTGCATTTATAATGTGTAAGAGAATTAAGGTTTTATTTTTTTGTCATAATACTATACACAGTTTTGTAGAAAACTGTTGAAAATGTGATTTGTGCAACATTCAGTTTTTTTTTCCTGTAGGTGAACATGATGTCTGCACAAATGTTAGCATCTGCAGATACAGTTGCAGGAACCGTTTCTGATCTTGCCCCAGGCGCTAAGGATGGAATGCGCATGTTGGAGGCTCGTGCTGTAGCTATGAACCAGATAGAAGAACAGAATCCTCAGGCAACACATGCTCCTGCAGGTACTTATTATATATGCTAATTAGATACTGAAGATAGCAGGATGCCTTATTTAATTTTTTTCATTTCTCCAGTTTTATCTTTTGTAGGTAATAGGGTGGTAGACATCAATAACTCAGGGAGGTAATATTGTCTTGCCCAATGAGTGTGAAACAGAAACCTGTTAATTGTTTTACACTCCGGTAGAATTACTGGTATCTTTTCTCTCATAAGCATGTAAGATAATAGTTACATCTTACTACTACTAATAACACCCAGTATATACTGTGCTATATGTGCACCTGTACATGTATTTGAGAGGGTGAGTGGCTGTCAACAAGTTTTGCTGAGAAAAAAAAAAAAAAAGTTTTGGAGTGAGATTAATAAGTTGAGAAGGCCTAGGGAACAGATAGATTTGACAATTAAAAACAGAAGAAAAGAGTTATTGGATGAAGAGTCAGAGGTACCAGGAAGATGGGGGAATATTTTGATGAATTGTTAAATGTTGATGAAGAGAGGAAAACTGTGATATATAAAGACAAAGGGGACAAAATAGAAAGTATAGGAATTATAGGGCAAATAAGCTTATTGAGTATACCTGGTAAGGTGTATGGTAGAATTATTATTGAAAAAATTAAGGGTAAGATGGAGAGCAGGATTGCAGTTGAACAAAGAGGCTTCAGGAAGGGTACAGTATGTGTAGACCAAGTGTTTACATTGAAGTATATAAGTGAACAGTATTTAGATAAGAATAAAGAAGTTTTTACTGCATTTATAGCTTTGGAAAAGGCATATGATAGGATGGATAGGGAAGCAGTGTGGCAGATGTTGCAAACGTATGAAATAGGTGGTAGATTATTGAAAGCAGTTAATTTTTACAAGAATAGTGAGGCTCAGGTTAAAGTATGTAGTAGAGAGAGAGATTATTTTCCAGTAAAAGTAGGCAGTAGACAGGGATGTGTGATGTCACCATGGTTGTTAGATATATTTATAGATGGGGTTGTAAGAGAAGTGAATGTAAGGGTGTTGGGGAAAGGTGTGGGATTACAAGATAAAGAATCTAAAACAAAGTGAGAGTTATCACAGTTACTTTTTGCTGGTGATATTGTGCTTTTGGGAGATTCTGGAGCGAAGTTGCAAAGGTTGGTGGATAAATTTGGGAGGGTATGTACTAATACGCAGGTGTGGGTACTGTGTCCCACATACTAGTACACACCATTTTTTATACCCATAAATCTGCCACCTGCCAATATTTTTTACCTCAGGGCAACTCTTTGGGGTCTTCTTCCATCTATTCATACATCTGAAAAAAATCTAAGACCAGCAGGGTCCACACAATGTATCATGATTAACTACTCAGGGAATGACTGTATGTCCGACATACTAGTATGCCTCACTAGTGGAAGTAAACAAAGGAACCAGGAGCTGTCGTTCCATCACCAGCTTCCCCACCAACAAACAGGGTGTGCAAGTGGCTCAAAGATGTCTTGCTGAGTCCAAATTTGTTACAATTTCATAATACTAACAGTGAAATTCAGTCATAAAGCACACTAGGTATATAACCCAGGATAACCCAGTACAGTCAAACAGTGTCAATGTTTTGATGAATATTATACGCTAAAATAATTGTATTATAAGTATTCATTATACATAGCCATAGGAGACCAAAATAGTATAAAAATATAGTAAAAAACATAAGTATATATGCCATATATATAACCCAGTAAAGTCTAATAATATTACTACTAATATTATTTCCATGTTTTGAGGAGTATTACACTGATACAGTTGTAATGTTATAAGTATTCCTTGTACATAGCCTTAGAAGACCAAAATAGTTGAAAAAAATAAAATAAAAGCCAGTCATACCAATTATTCCAAGTGAAACATTGTTTGAAATGCTAAAACATCTTGAAACATGTCTAATATTATAAAAAAAAACTAGTATATATAATGTTAAACATTAAAAACAATTAAAAAACAGAAAATCATATATATTAGCATCAATAAATTATAAAATGTAAACACTGCAGGTGCTTTAATGCAGCTGTTGCTGATTAGTGATCATTTTTTTCACCAACTTCTACACACCATAGAATTGTAAGTTTTTATCATATTTCACTCATTTTCATCTTATTCAATTCAGAAAAACAAGCTCTATCGATCTTTAAGAAAAAAAAAATATTTTTCAAAATCTTCCCCCACACACAGAATTTTTTTTCCAGGATCTCCCACAATTAAAGGGTTAAAAGTGAACATTGAAAAGAGCAAGGTGATGAGGTTAACAAATAATTTAGGTAATGAAAGGAGTGAGTATGGAGGAAGTGAATGTGTTCAGATATTTGGAAGTGGAACTTGTCAGCAGATGGGTCTATGAAAGACAAAGTGAACCATAGGATTGACAAATGAAAAAAGGTGTATGGTGCATTGAGGAATCTGTGGAGACAAAGAACATTATTCATGAAAGCAAAAAGAGGAATGTATGAGAGTATAGTGGTACCAGTGCTCTTATATGGGTGTGAAGCATAGATTGTGAATGTTGCAGCAGTTTTGAACTGTAGTATTGATGCATCTGGTAAGACAGTGATGGAGTGAATAATGGTAAAAGTTTTCCTTCTTTTTTTGGGTCACCCTACCTCAGTGGGAGATGGCCAGTTTGTTAAAAAAAAAAAATACACACATTCTGAGTTTCCTTCTACTTTCTTAATAGTTCTTGTTCTTGTAGTGTTTCAATTAAATTTCATGGGGAAGTGGAATGTAATTTTTTCTATATAAGCAGTGCATGGACGTTTGAAATACCAAGACAAAAAACAAACAGAAGAAATAGTAAAACTGGATTGCTTGAATGGGCATGGTTGTAATAAGAATGAGAAGAAAGCATTTATTGTTAATGTAGTGAATGAAAAGAAGCTGATGTCTTAGCATTATTAAGTGAAGCAAAGCAAGTAGTGGGAGAATTTCAGCGGGGAGAAGTAAATGGGGCTAAATCAGGTGTATCTAAGAGAACTAAAGAAGAGGTAGCAGTATTACTAAATAATCAACTGTGATAGGAAAAGAGCTGTAATTGTTTAAATTCAAGAATTATGTAGACTAAAATAATTTTGAATGTGAGGTGTAGAAGTAATAGTAACTGTTTATGCACTTGGGCAAGAGAGGAGAGAGAGAGAGAGATTTAGGGAGGTGTCAAGCAAATATTGAGGGAGTTTTAAACCAAATGCAAAAATAATTCTTGTGGGAGAAACTGTGGAGGGCATAGTAGGCAAGTTTGGGGGGTGCCAGGGATAAATGATAAGGGGTAGGGCCACTAATTGCATAGAAAAAGGTTTGGTAATAGGTAGTATTTATTTTAAGAAAATGGGGTTAAATAAGTACTTGAGATATAAAAAAATGTTCAATGACAGCAGTTTATTTGACATCATACTGCATTAATGTCACAAAAATAAAGAAGTATAATAAATTTATCTTATCACAGGTGGTTCTAAAATAATGTTTGTCAGAGGCACGACCACAAAGCGGGATGAGGAGGTTGCTGATGCAGCACGTACTGCCAACCCAGATGAAATTGACCTGGATGATGATGATGATGATGATGATGATGATAAGGAGGATGAGGATGATGATGATGGTGAGTTTTGTTTTGAGTCAAATACTTTTCTTTAGAATTTTATGTGTAATTTAGGTGGCATGTTATTAAGTTTTCTCAATAACTATCAGTTTTGTTCTATGTACATATGTTGAATTAAAGCTTTTAGTTTTTATAGAAACAGTTTTGGAGTAAATGAGCCCTCAAAACCAACCACATATTAAAAAACATGAGGCTTTCTCCAATTATTGCATAAAAAATGTACACCTACACAGCTTAATGTCAAGATTTTTTTCATCTATTTCATACAATGAATCAGCCATTAATGACTGCTGCCATTCACAATTGTTTTATTTTAATCAAGGGAAAGTACTAAACCATTAGGGGGCCGTATAGCACCTGTGGAATGGAAAACATTAAATATTTTACAAATTTCACTTTTTTTTTTTTTTTTTTTGTATCTGTTCATGCTGTACATGTCATTATTGATTTTTCATAAACGTTAGCAATAAATATTTTTGTGTATTTTATACTTCCTCTTTGAACAAACCGGCCGTATCCCACCGAAGCAGGGTGGCCCAAAAAGAAAAAACAAAAGTTTCTCTTTTTAACTTTAGTAATACGTATATACAGGAGAAGGGGTTACTAGCACTTTATACTTTGTTATATATTATGTTATTCTGGAAGCTCATTTCCTTTGAGAACATGTTCCATTCAACTAATATTGTCATCCAGTCTTTTGTATACGTATAGACTCACTTCTGCTTTCCAAGAAGCCAGGTACTTTCTCCTTACTCTTAGCTACCTTTGCCTTAATTTACTTTATATGCCAACACTTTCATGCCTCATCTTAACTTGTTTTAAATTGCACTTTTTCCATTAAAGGTGATTTTGGAAGTTTGTTGTGAAATAAAAGAGTGGATTAATGTAGACAGTACAGTTGAAATTTATAATATACATACATAAAACCAGGAGCTTATCACAGTATTTTTTCAGATCTTCCTCAACAACGAGAAATACCATCAGCAGTTTTTGGCCAGCTGAAGAAGGAATAAGCTAACAATAAAGAATATGCATTTCAGTATTTTTTAATAAAGAGTAAAAGAGGTTTGATGATTTTTATTACACCAAATTTGTAATGTAAGTTCACTCATTGGACTCCAGTATCTTTAGCATTACAGTATATATACTCATGGACCATACAGTGCCATATAACAGAGGTGAAAAAGATAACAGACAAAGCGATGGAGGTGCAGATGAGAGCATATCAGAAAGAAAGGGAAAGGGTCACAGGTGATGTAGCGAATTGGAGACAGAGAGCCTACATTAAGAGCAGGATTATTGGAGAGGGCTTTGTTATATATGAGCAACATTATTAGCAATGGCAGTGTGAACAGAAGCAACATCAGCAACAATAGTAGTATTGGCAACAACAGTGTCATTGGTGGCACGACAAGATGAAGCCCATTTTTTTGTCACGGTCAAAATGAAGTCACAGGCTATAAAGAATAGCAAATTTTGAGGAATAAGAAATATCCCAGCAATTTAGGATGAAAGACAAGGAAGGGTTGAGGCTATTCAAGTTTCATATGAGGAAAGGGAGGAAGGTATCAATCTTTTAACCAAGAGCATTTAACCTTTAAGTCATGTTCGGAACTCTGAACCTACAGGTAATAAGGAGATGTTTATCTGCGCCATGATTATCTAATTTCATTTATTATTTAACTAAGAGTATTTACCCAATATTTTAAATTCAGCACTGTTCAAATATAATCAAACTAATATTTTTTTTTTTTTTTTTCAACAAGTCGGCCGTCTCCCACCGAGGCAGGGTGACCCAAAAAGAAAGAAAATCCCCAAAAAGAAAATACTTTCATCATTCAACACTTTCACCACACTCATACATAATCACTGTCTTTGCAGAGGAGCTCAGATACGACAGCTGAGAATTGTCCCTCCCAGCTGTCACTATCCCAGACCCCTCCTTTAAAGTGCAGGCATTGTACTTCCCATTTCCAGGACTCAAGTCCAACTAAATCAATTAACTGGTTTCCCTGAATCCCTTCACAAAATGTTACCCTGCTCACACTCCAACAGATCGTCATGTCCCAAAAACCATTCGTCTCCATTCACTCCTATCTAACACGCTCACACATGCTTGCTGGAAGTCCAAGCCCCTCGCCCACAATACCTCCTTTACCCCTTCCCTCCAACCTTTTCTAGGACGACCCCTACCCCGCCTTCCTTTCCCTACAGATTTATAAGCTCTCCAAGTCATTCTACTTTGATCCATTCTCTAAATGACCAAACCACCTCAACAACCCCTCTTCAGCCCTCTGACAAATACTTTTAGTAACTCCACACCTCCTAATTTCCACATTCCGAATTTTCTGCATAATATTTACACCACACATTGCCCTTAGACAGGACATCTCCACTGCTTCCAGCCTCCTTCTCGCTGCAGAATTTGCAACCCATGCTTCACACCCATATAAGAGTGTTGGTACCACAATACTTTCGTACATTCCCTTCTTTGCCTCCATGGATAACGTTTTTTGTCTCCACAGATACCTCAACGCACCACTCACCTTTTTTCCTTCATCAATTCTATGGTTAACCTCATCCTTCATAAACCCATCCGCTGACACGTCAACTCCCAAATATCTGTAAACATTTACTTCTTCCATAATCCCTCTCTCCAATGTGATATCCAATTTTTCTTTATTTAAATCGTTTGATACCCTCATCACCTTACTCTTATCTATGTTCACTTTTAACTTTCTACCTTTACACACTCTCCCAAACTCATCCACTAACCTTTGCAACTTTTCTTTAGAATCTCCCATAAGCACAGTATCATCAGCAAAAGTAACTGTGTCAACTCCCTTTTGCATTTAATTCTCCATAATTTAATCCCACCCTCTCCCCAACACCCTAGCATTTACTTCTTTTACAACCCCATCTATAAATATATTAAACAACCATGGTGACATTACACATCCCTGTCTAAGACCTACTTTTACCGGGAAGTATTCTCCCTCTCTCCTACACACCCTAACCTGATCCTCACTATCCTCATAAAAACTCTTTACAGCCTTCAGTAACTTACTACCTATTCCATACACTTGCAACATTTGCCACATTGCTCCCCTATCCACTCTATCATACGCCTTTTCTAAATCCATAAATGCAATAAAAACTTCTCTACCTTTATCTAAATACTGTTCACATATATGCTTCAAAGTGTATGGAATAGGTAGTAAGTTACTGAAGGCTGTAAAGAGTTTTTATGAGGATAGTGAGGCTCAGGTTAGGGTGTGTAGGAGAGAGGGAGATTACTTCCCGGTAAAAGTAGGTCTTAGACAGGGTTGTGTAATGTCACCATGGTTGTTTAATACTATATTTATAGATGGGGTTGTAAAAGAAGTAAATGCTAGGGTGTTGGGGAGAGGGTGGATTAAATTATGGAGAATTAAATGCAAAATGGGAGTTGACACAGTTACTTTTGCTGATGATACTGTGCTTATGGGAGATTCTAAAGAAAAGTTGCAAAGGTTAGTGGACGAGTTTGGGAGAGTGTGTAAAGGTAGAAAGTTAAAAGTGAACATAGATAAGAGTAAGGTGATGAGGGTATCAAACGATTTAAATAAAGAAAAATTGGATATCACATTGGAGAGAGGATTATGGAAGAAGTAAATGTTTTCAGATATTTGGGAGTTGATGTGTCAGCAGATGGGTTTATGAAGGATGAGGTTAACCATAGAATTGATGAAGGAAAAAGGTGAGTGGTGCATTGAGGTATCTGTGGAGACAAAAACGTTATCCATGGAGGCAAAGAAGGGAATGTACGAAAGTATAGTGGTACCAACACTCTTATATGGGTGTGAAGCATGGGTTGCAAATGCTGCAGCGAGGAGGAGGCTGGAGGCAGTGGAGATGTCCTGTCTAAGGGCAATGTGTGTGTAAATATTATGCAGAAAATTCGGAATGTGGAAATTAGGGGAAGGTGTGGAGTTACTAAAAGTATTTGTCAGAGGGCTGAAGAGGGTTGTTGATGTGGTTTGGTCATTTAGAGAGAATGGATCAAAGTAGAATGACTTGGAGAGCGTATAAATCTGTAGGGGAAGGAAGGCGGGTAGGGGTCAGTCCTAGAAAGGTTGGAGGAAGGGGTAAAGGAGGTTTTGTGGGCGAGGGGCTTGGACTTCCAGCAAGCATGTGGAGCGTGTTAGATAGGAGTGAATGGAGACGAATGGTTTTGGGACATGACGATCTGTTGGAGTGTGAGCAGGGTAACATTGTGTGAAGGGATTCAGGGAAACCAGTTAATTGATTTAGTTGGACTTGAGTCCTGAAATGGGAAGTACAATGCCTGCACTTTAAAGGAGGGGTCTGAGATAGTGACAGCTGGGAGGGACTTTTCTCAGCTGTAGTATCTGAGCTCCTCTGCAAAGACAGTGATTATGTATGAGTGTGGTGAAAGTGTTGAATGATGATGAAAGTTTTTCTTTTGGGGATTTTCTTCTTTGGGTCACCCTGCCTCGGTGGGAGACGGCCGACTTGTTGAAAAAAAAATATATGCTTCACTGTAAACACTTGATCTACACATCCCCTACCCACTCTAAAGCCTCCTTGCTCATCTGCAATTCTACTCTCTGTCTTACCTCTAATTCTTTCAATAATAACCCTGCCATACACTTTACCTGGTATACTCAGTAAACTTATTCCCCTATAATTTTTACACTCTCTTTTATCCCCCTTCCCTTTATATAAAGGAACTATACATGCTCTCTGCCAATCCCTAGGTACCTTCCCCTCTTTCATACATTTATTAAACAAAAATACCAACCACTCCAGCACTATATCTCCCCCTGCTTTTAACATTTCTGTCATGATTCCGTCAATTCCCGCTGCCTTACCCCCTTTCATTCTACGTAATGCCTCACGCACCTCCTCCACACTCACATCCTGGTCTTCTTCACTCTTAAACGATGTTGTACCTCCCTGGCCAGTACATGAAATTACCGCCTCCCTTTTTTCATCAACATTTAAAAGTTCCTCAAAATATTCCCCACCATCTACCCAATACCTCCAGCTCCCCATCTACTAACTCCCCTACTCTGTTTTTAACTGACAAATCCATTCGTTCCATAGGCTTTCTTACCTTGTTTATCTCACTCTAAATTTTTTTCTTGCTTTCAGCAAAATTTCTTGACAGAGCCTCTCCCATTCTTTCATCTGCTCTCCTTTTGCACTCTCTCACCACTCTCTTCACCTTTCTTTTACTCTCCATATACTCTGCTCTTCTATTAACACTTCTGTTTTGTAAAAACCTCTTATAAGCTACCTTTTTCTCTTTTATCACACCCTTTACTTCTTCATTCCACCACTCACTCCTCTTTCCTCCTGCACCCACCCTCCTATAGCCACAAACTTCTGCCCCACATTCTAATACTGCATTTTTAAAACTATCCCAACTCTCTTCAACCCCCCCCCCCACTACTCATACTTGCACTAGCCCACCTTCCTGCCAATAGTTGCTTATATCTCACCCTAACTTCCTCCTCCCTTAGTTTATACACTTTACCTCTCTCTTACTTGCTGTTGCCATTTTCTTTTTGTCCCATCTACCTTTTACTCTAACTGTAGCTACAACCAAATAAAGATCTGATATATCCGTTGCCCCTCTATAAACATGTACATCCTGAAGCCTACCCATCAACCTTTTATCTACCAATACATAATCCAACAAACTACTTTCCTTATGTGCTATATCATACCTTGTATATTTATTTATCCTCTTTTTCATAAAATATGTATTACTTATTACCAAACCTCTTTCTACACATAGCTCAATTAATGGTTTCCCATTTACATTTACCCCTGGCACCCCAAATTTTCCTACTACTCCCTCCACAACATTTTTACCCACTTTAGCATTAAGATCCCCAACCACAATTACTCTCTCACTTGGTTCAAAACTCCCCACACACTCGCTCAACATTTCCCAAAATCTCTCTCTCTCTCTCCTCTACACTTCTCTCTTCTCCAGGTGCATAAACACTTACTATAACCCACTTTTCACATCCAACCTTTATTTTACTCCACATAATCCTTGAATTTATACATTTATATTCCCTCTTTACCTGCCATAACTGATTATTCAACATTATTGCCACTCCTTCTTTAGCTCTAACTCTATTTGAAACCCCTGACCTAATCCCATTTATTTCTCCCCACTGAAACTCTCCTACTCCCTTCAGCTTTGTCTCACTTACAGCCATTACATCCAGCTTTTTTTCATTCATAACATCTACAATCATCTCTTTCTTATCATTCGCACAACATCCACGCACATTCAAACATCCCACTTTGACGGTTTTCTTCTTTTTCTTTTTAGTAAGCTATACAGGAAAAGGGGTTACTAGCCCATTGTTCATGGCATTTTAGTTGACTTTTACAACACGCATGGCTTACGGAGGAAAGATTCTTATTCCACTTCCCCATGGATATGAAAGGAAAAGCAATAAGAACAAGAACTATTAACATAAAATCAAAGAAAACTCAGATGAGTGTGTATACATAAACGTGTACATGTTTGCGTAGCGTGACCTAAATGTAAGTAGAAGTAGCAAGACGTACCTGAAATCTTGCATGTTTATGAGACAGAAAAAAGACACCAGCAATCCTACCATCATGTAAAACAAATACAGGCTTTCGTTTTACACTCACTTGGCAGGACGGTAGTACCTCCCTGGATGGTTGCTGACTACCAACCTACTACCATGACATATATACAAACAATATAATACTAATACAGTGGACACCCGGTGTTCGTCCTGCTCCAAACTCGCCCTTTTATGTAAGTGTATTTTTTTAAATGCTTTTGTAAGTGTATTTTTGGGGGTCTAAAAGGACTACAGTGGACCCTCGGTTAACAAAAAAAATTCATTGCAGAAGCCTGCTCAAGTGCCATTACCGAACGAATTTACGTCCTTAAGAAATTATGTCATGTAGGTTAGTCTATTTCAGACCCCCAAAACTACACTTCCACAAGAACTTACAAAATTATACTTACATAATTGCACGATTTCCGGGGTATTCGTTAACCGAGGGTCCACTGTAGTCTACTTTACATTATTCCTTAGGGGAATAAATTCGTTTGGTAATGGCATTTGAAGAGCTTTCTGTAACAAAAAAATCACGAAAACCGGGGGTCCACTGTACAGTGGACCCCCGGCTAACGAACACCCCGGAAATCGTACAAATATGTAAGTATAATATTGTAAGTGCTTGTGGAAGTGTATGTTTGGGGATCTGAAATAGACTAACCTACGTAACATTATTTCTTAAGGAAGTAAATTCGTTCGGTAATGGCACTTGAGCAGGCTTCTGGGATGAAGTTTTTTCGTTAGCCGGGGGTCCACTGTTTACTGTAGGTATTTATTGTGGGCTTTTCAAGTTTCCTAGTCCTGGCCATTTAGGTGCCCCCTGAGTTTGCTCTTCCTGTGGGCCTCCCGAATTTTTTCTTGGTGTCTATTTTGGGGCTCCACAATCTGCTCTTGCTGTAGGCCCTCCCCAGTTTTCTCTTTGTGTTTATATAGGGGGGGCCGCCCTGTGGGCTTTCCAAGTTTTCTCGTCCTGGACATTTAGGTGATGGACAGCGATCCACCTCCCATCGTTACTCTTCACTCTTCTTCTCCATCTGCACAACTTTTTTCTTCGCAGCATTTCAATCCTTCACTGCATACTCATTTTCACTATCTCCACATGTGGACTTTACTAACCCTTCCTTTCCATAGATACATATTACTTCATATTTCCTGTATCTTTCCTTCTCAGTAGAATATCCGAGACCTCAGGGGTAACCAGGGTGAGCTCTCCCAGGTTTTTTCCTGTTTGTGTTTGTTTACAAGAACCCAAATTGCACTCCGCTGTTATCCATCCTGTCTCGGGCTGTTTTATTATATTCATCGGATCCTTTTCCCAATGGAACCTTTAATGAAAGTACACTTCTTGTATGCACCAGTATACCATACCATCAGATCTTTGTTCATACTTCGCTGCATTACACTGCAGCACACATCGCCTTGAATACTACATGGTATACGGTCTATTCTTTGTATCTCTCTCCTTCTCTGGCATTATCTATCCCAGATGTTGCATTTCTGGTTTCTTCATTACTGCCACCACTTATGCTCTTAGGCGATTTTAATGCTCATCATTTCCTCTGAGGGGGCTCACTGTAACTCGCGGGATTCAGTTCGAGGCTCTTCTGATTTCTCTTCCCCTCCATGTTTTAAATATGGGTGCTCCCACCCATTTTGACCCTTGTACTCAATCTCTCTTTCAACTATCTCTCAGTTTGTTCTTCATCAACCACACTAGACTTTATCTGGTCTGTATTCCCATTCGTATTCTCCACCTCCTCAGAGCCCACGCTGGCAATTTGACCAAGCGCATTGGGATTTGTACTTGCATCAAACTGCTTTTAGTGTGGACCCTTCTTCATCCTCTATTGATGAGCTGTTACACCTATTCGGGAACTCAGTTTTAACCGCAGCTTCACATTCTATACCCCAAACGTTGAGCAGGCACTCTCAGAAGTGTGTGCCTTGGTGGTCTCCTGTTTGTGCTCATGCTCATACGTTTGAAACAATCTGCATGGGGCAGATATCATTACAACAGGGCCACAGAGCGACCCCTTGATTTTAAGCATACGAGAGCAGTCGCCTGCCGTGTCATCCATGAAGCTAACTGCAATTGTTGGAGGACTTATGTTTCTACCACTACATACTTCAGCTTCCTCTATGAGTGCAGTCTGGAAAAAAAGTACAGAAACTGAGTGGCAAATACTCTCCAGACCTGGCTCCCGTTCTTCGGGTTGCCGGTGTCACTATAGCAAACCCTCTTGAAGTTGCCACCAAAATTGGTAATCATTTTGTCTATCTCCCAGGGGCTCCATTTATGCCCCTCGTTTCTTTACTCCAAGTCTGCCAGAGAGTTAGAGCCCTTAGACTTTTCTTCTAGCAGTCTTATAATGTGCCTTTTACACTTCTGGAATTAGAGTCAACACTTTCCTCTTGCTGATCATCAGCAGCTGTGTCTGACACCATTCACATTCGTATGCTCCAGCATTTACATCCATCAGCCCTTTCTGTCTTCTTATGACTATTTAGCCTTACTTGGTCGCAAGGAGATCTTTCCCAGATGTGGAAATCTACCGTTGTTCTACCTTTTTGTAAACCAGGTACTTCAGGACATGATGCCTCCTACTATCATCCCATTGCTCTTTCCAATGCAGTTTGTAAGGTGATGGAATGTCTTGTAAATAGATGTTTGATGTGGTATTTAGACACGATAGTCTCTCCACTAGTCAATATGGCTTTCGTAAGGGCTGCTCTACTATTTATCCCTTAATCTGTTGAGGTACATGTGTTCGTAATGCCTTTGCCAACGGCAGGTCATCATTTGACTAAGACTTGCATCAGGAAACACTTGTCCTGTTTTTTGACAAACCTAACCTAATAGGACCCATAGACATTATACTAGGCACAAAAATCTCTGACATTCCCTGTGACAGGCTAAATCTTTTTTTAAAAACTCAATGTACGTACATAAAAGGGCCCAAAATCTGGAACTCTTCCAGAAATCTCCTGAACCACTGACTTAGCTAGCATTTTTAAAACTACAGTTAAAAAAACACCTTATCTCCTTAACCAATCCCATCACATGCGTTTGCTCAATATCATAAACATAGGTAAAACATTATAATCAATATATACTTACTCTCAATATCTGCAATTCACTCAAATGTTAATCATTCCATTATGTCCGCCTTAGGTTAATAATCAAAACTGTAATTCCTGTCTACCAAACTTATTAAAGCCATATAGCATGAACTAATAGAATATTCAATTCTCTTGTATTCATTGTAAACTAACCTAACTAAACTAGTCATAAGTTTGCCTGAGATACTCCAATATAGGAGCTTTATTAGAAACTGTGTTTCATGCCAAGACAAAACCATTCTCATTGCTAAATTTATAAACTGTAATGCAGTCACCTAGGTCTAATATCGATATGCTCCATAACCTGTATCAATTTAGATTTAGATTTATTATTAGCCTGCCTGAAATGCCTAGCCATGCTAGGCATGATAGTGGCCCTCTTTGTAATTAGTATTCTATATGTAAATCACACATAGTAACCAATATCCCATATGTAAACCCCACATTGTAATCTTTACAGAGAAATAAACATTTGAATTTTGAATTTGAATAATTACCTGGAGACCTGGAGAGAATTCCAGGGGTCAACGCCTCTGCGGCCCAGTCTGTGACCAGGCCTCATGTTGGACCAGAGCCTGATCAACCAGGCTGTTACTGCTGGCCGCACGCAGTCCAACGTACGAACCACAGCCTGGCTGGTCAGGTACCGACTTTAGGTGCCTGTCCAGTGCCTGCTTGAAGACAGCCAGGGGTTTGTTGGTAATCCCCCTGATGATCAAAAGTTAAAAATTACTCCACTGTTATTACTTTATTAATCTTAAGTTAGTCTTAAGTTTGCCAGAAATGCTCTGCATATAAAGGGGCTTTTGGCTTTACACCCATTTGTTATACTCCTTTGTACAAACATCTATCATCCTGAAATAACCTTCTTATTCTTACTTTTATTCTAAGATACAGTAGAAATCAGTCATGATTATAGCCTTAAAAATTGAAACAGCTAAATAACTCAACTGTGTGAAAATCACTTACAATAAGAATAAAGTGAACCGAATATTTACATGAGCATTAAATAGAGAGGATTAGTTTACAATAATAGGTACACGAATATTAGCTGCACAGTTTTGGTCACCGTATTACAGAATGGATGTAGGTGCTCTGGAGGGCGTGCAGGGGAGGATGACTGGGTTGATCCCGTGTGTCGGAAATCTTGCCTGTGAGGATGGACTGGCGGCCCTGGATCTGCACTCTCTGGAGAGGCGTGGAGTTGGGGAGGATGTGATTGAGGTGTGTAGGTGGAAAGCAGGAATGAGTAAAGGGGATGTAAATAGCATGCTAAAAATATCTAGTATTGACAGGACACGCAGCAATGGCTTTAAGTTGGATAAATTCAGATTCAGGAATGATATAGGAAAGCATTGGTTTGGTAATAGAGTTGTCGATGAGTGGAACAAACTCCCGATTACAGTTATTGAGGCTAAAACGTTGTGTAGTTTTAAAAATAGGCTAGATAAATATATGAGTGGGTGCGGGTGGGTGTGAGTTGGTCCTGACTGGCTTGTGCTACTAGGTCGGATGCCGTGCTCCTTCCTTGGGTGAATGTGGCCTGGCCTGGCTGGGTCGGGGCATTGGCTTGGGCCAGTGGGAGACTTGGACTTGCCTCGCATGGGCCAGTAGGCCTGCTGCAGTGTTCTTTCTTATGTTCTTATGTTCATTAGGTACCTTTCTGAAGATATTTTCATTAGGTACCTTTTAGCTCTAATTGACTTGGCTCATGCTATGACAGCTTTGCCATGTGCAGACAATCCGTTCCACTTTTATTGTTGTATAATAAGAGGTGTTTGAGGCCTAACCACCTCCTGTAGTGCCATACTGGTTTTGGTTCCTAACCTCGACAACCTTCGCAGCGAGATATTCTGGACACTGCTTGTTAGCAATTTTATAAACATAATTTAACTTAAGATTGTTTTACTCTGTCTTCAACATTCAGCATATCCAGTTATTGTAATTCATCCTGGCCTATATGTTCTCTTGGACCCAGGCCCAGGATGAATCTCACCATCGTTCTGGGTGATTTGTAGTCTCTTTCTGGTTTAGCGCTTCTTTTGATTATAATAATAATACTGTAGTCTCTTTCATTATTTTTTTTTGTTAGAGTACCATGAAGAACAAGAATAAACTGCCCGAAATGCCTACGCATGCTAGTGGCCTTCTTTGTAATTAATATTTTATAATTATATATGTAAACCCCACATTGTAAGCTTTGCAAGGAAATAAACATTTTTATTTTCATTTTTCATTTCATAAGAGCTAGACGTAGGGTCCTGCAAGCCTCAGTAAGTAGACACTGTGCCTAAGCCCTGAGGAGGAACTTCAGCCTGGCATTCTTTTTTTTTTATTTTTTACTACATTCTTCACTGTTATTTCAGCGCTCTATGACCCTTGTGGGTTTCGCGCTTAGTTTTAATAATAATAATATTTTTATTTCGATGCATGTTACAAGTGTACATTGTTATTGGTAGTTACAATTATAAAACTGTAATGCAAGGAGAGCCACTGGCATGCCATGGCATGACAGTGCCATTAGGGGCAGCTTTTGATTATAACAATAATAATAATAAAATTCACTATCATTTGCCATATAAAATAAGAATGGAATTAATGCTGTTAATAATGATTGGGGTAATAATGATAAATCTTTTATTAATTGCATGAAACTGTAACAGTTGTAACATGAATAACAAAGAGGAGATAAATATTTATATTAATGATCCCCTGTGAAGTTTAACTACAATTTGCCGCGAAGAGTTAACAACAGCAGCAGTAGCAGCAGTAGCAGCAGGCGGGGGGTGAATCATACTGACTTGTGCCTGAAGCACTAAACTACGTTACAAGATGGATCTCTCAACGTATACTAGTAATAACCACTGTAATGTGTACGTGAATTCAGGTGTACCTGACGTGTGTAAGGAGGAGCCATGTGTGCTGGGCGTTGATGAAGCTGGCAGAGGACCTGTCCTAGGTGAGTCAATTGTTAGGTAAAAGTACACAAGTGCAAGTAATATGACATTTTATTGTGGCCGTTAGCGCTTCCTTTTGATTATAATAATTTATTAAGCCGTTACTTTGCCACAATAAAATGTCACATTAGTTGCACTGTGTCTTTTACCTAACATTTTGTCGGTAACTGTACCAATTAATACAACGAGTCTTAATTGTTACCTTGGTGTACTTTCAAGGAGGTGCTTCAGTGTCTGTGTATTATTAATCCTCGAAGAACTAGTAATCCAGGATAACCAAATAAAGCCAGTCTATCTTTTTTTCCATTGTGTAAATGTAGGTCCTTCCTCAGGATGCGACTCACAAGTGACTACCTCCATAGTATATTTAGTGTTACCCTCCAAGGAACTGGACTAATCCTTTCCTTTGGTCGAACCTGATTGCCTCCCATTCCCCAGGGTTTCTCCAGATTAGGATTAAAAAAAACACCTACTCACCTTAAACTAAATACTCATGCTACTCACCCTAAACCAAATACTCTTGCTGTAAACTACTTTCAAAAATGCTAAATATTATTTTCCTATAAGATAATTTCAATTCTTACTAATATGTTACTATTATGTTACCCCCTACTCACCCAAAACTAAATACTCATACTATAAATTACTTTCAATAATGCTCAATGTTATTTTCCTTAAGATAATCTCAATTTTATATTACCATCCTCCTAAACACTTGTTACAATTTAATATCATCATATTGTAACTTTTAACAGTATAATATCATCATATTGTAATTTGAAATCAAATATATAACTAGAATAAACTCAATCAATTTCTCTCAGACACTGAGATGTAATTCTGCAATTAATTTGACACAGTTTATAATGCTGTACATGTGTGCATATATCATTAAATTTAATTATCTTTTATGTAAAGTCTTGTAATGCTGTATTCATATTCTATATTCTTTTATTTACTATATTATTGGTTGAACTTTATTGGTTTAGCACTGATAATTGGATTGTGACCTATATAGTAACTTATTTACTCCATGCAGATGATCAGTTCTGTAACAGCTATTTTTTTTTAGTTGTAAGAGCATTACTATCTATACCATGATTTGAAGCAAGAGCACTTGCTTCAATTCTGTGTATCATTATCTAAATAATAATAATATCTTTATTTCTACAAGTACATGTACAAGGTATACAGACCTAGCTGACAACAATGACATACTATTAGTATATAGAAAGCCGCTTGTTATGCTCTCAGAGCATTTCGGGCAAATTAGGTCAGTTTTGTCCCAAGATGCGACCCACACCAGTCGACTTACTCCCAGGTACCCATTTTAATGATGGGAAACATAGACAACCGGTGTAAAGAAACATGAACAATGTTTCTACCCTCACTGGGAATCGAACCCAGACCCTCAAAATGTGAAGCGAGAGCTTTAGCCACCAGGCCACCTTAATAAACTCTGGTGGCATACTGTGGATTCTGCATATGTCTCTCATTAATAAACTTAATAGAAAAGCCATGATTTTTTACAATGCTATAATGGTTTGTAATTATTATTAAGGACAAGGGTTTATTATTTTTTAAGTGGTTCAGTAATGTAATACTGTGTATGATACAGGCAGACCTCTTTTAATATTGTGGATAAGTTCCCAGGACACAACTCCCTCGATATTTTATGACTGTATATAACCCTTTGGGGGTCACGAGGCCCTCTCCCAAACTTGTTCTCAGGGTCGCAAATTTTTCGGAAAAAAAAATTATTTTTCTTATGAAATGATAGAGAATCTTTTTCCGATCATAACGCCACCAAAATTTTGAAATTTGATGGAAAACTAACGGAATTATTCTCTCGCAAAATTAGCGGTATCGATGACATTTACGCATCGGCGATTTTGCCCACTTTGAGCCATATTTTCGGCAAATTCCAATGTTTCAGTCTACTAAAATTATAGCTATTTCGCTAGAATTTAATTTTTTCTATCAATTGAGTATAAGAAACCGCCAATTTACCGATTTCAACTACCCAATAAGGTGGTCAGAAATTGGCAATTTGGCTAATTTCACACAAATCTCAAAAGATGCCAATTTCAAAATAGGGTCCAGAATAAACGAGACAGACATTCCTGGCACTCAAATAACATTTTATCTGTTCATTAGTCATCTCTCCAGGCCCCTCTTACATTACTTTTGCTTTCCATTTTGAATTTTTATTCTCACAAAATACTTTGCGCTTAGTTTCAAGGTACAGTGGTACCTCGACTTACGATATTTTTTCATTCCAGAATGCTGTTCAAGTGCCATTACCAAACGAATTTATCTCCTTAAGAAATGTTGTAAAATAGACTAGTCCTTTTAGACCCCCAAAATTACACTTACAAAAGCATTTAAAAAAATAAACTTACATAAAAGGGTGAGTTTGGGGACCATCGTAAGTCGAGGTACCACTGTACTTGTCATCGTGAAACCAGTCAAAATTGTCTCTTATTTCTGTAACATATCATCCATTCTATCAAATGAGACTAAGAAAATGAGAATACAAGCATAAATACTACGTGTATACGAAAATAGACTGCAAAGTCGCTGTTTTGAACCAAAAACACGGTCAGTTTTTTTTTCCTCATTATGCACTGTGTGGTGCAGGATTTTTTTTATACTGTGCACACTGACCACACAGACCCATTCTCTCACATCTAGGCCTACCAACTTATTTCCACTTGATTTGAGGGCGCTAGAATTTAGGCGTACTAGTACGATGAAAACACTGGCGCGTAAGCCGTACTAGTATGGACGAAACCCTGAAAGGGTTAACAAAATAAATCCTTTATAATTTTTTCACCAAATTGTGTTAAATATGTTTTATCATATTGGCTGCCTTCCACTAAAGCAGGGTGACTCAAAAAATAAGAAACATTTTCACCATCACTCTATCACTGTCTTGCCAGAAATGTGTCATTACTACAGTTCACATGTCCCTCCAAACTGCAATATCCCCCACCTCTCCTTGAGAGTACAGGACACAATGCACAAATAACCTGCACATAGAAGAAAGAAACTTATGATAGTGTCACCCCCTTCCCCCTCTATCACTTTCTTTCTCTTTTCTTTTTTCTTTCTCTTTCCCCCTCTCCCTCCTCTACACTCCTTTTTTCTCTCCAGGTGCATAAACACTTAGTACAGTGGACCCCCGGTGTTTGTACTGCTCCAAACTCGAACAATTATGTATGTGTATTTTTGTAAGTGCTTTTGTAAGTATATTTGGGGGTCTAAAAGGACTAGTCTAATTTACATTATTCCTTATGGGAACAAATTCGTTTGGTAATAGCACTTGAACAGCATTCTGGAACGAATAAATTACAAACACCGGGGGTCCACTGTATAACCCATTTTTGCATCCAACCCTTATTTTAATCAACATAATCCTTGCATTTATACATTTGTATTCCTTTCCTTCTATAACTGGTCATTCAACATTGGTGCCACTCTTTCCTTAGCTTTTAACTCTCTCAGATACACCTGACCTAATTCCATTCATTTCTTCCCACTAAAAATCTACTATCCCCTTCAGCACCATGGCCTGGTGGCGAAAGCTCTTGCTTCACACGGTGAGGGTCTGGGTTCGATTCCCAGTGAAGGGGTGGAAACATTGGATGTGTTTCCTTAAACCAGTTGTCTATGCTCACCCATCAGTAAAATGGGTACCTGGGTGTTAGTCGACTGGTGTGGGTCGCATCCTGGGACAAAACTGACCTAATTTGCCCGAAATGCTCTGCATAACAAGCGGCTTTCTATATAGTAGTACGTATGACATTGATGTAAGCTAGGCCTGTATACCTTGTACATGTACTTGTAGTAAATAAAGATATTGCTTCCCCATGGAGCTGAAATACAATATAATAGTTTTTATTTCTTTATGCAGTTTACTTGTAATAAAACATTGGTTGGCACAAAAGAAGCCACTAGTATGCAATGCATTTTGGAAAAACTAATCATAATGCTTAAATGTTACTTAAGATTTAGACATACACTATTAAGAAGTTCTTGTACAGTTAACTACACTTATATGTACAATAAGAAAGGTAGCTTATGAACAATTTCAAAAGTATGACTTAATATTTCAAACTGATTCAATGGTCTTCAGTTTTGTGGAGTTTGAATAGAGATGAAGATACAGGAAGTACTTTAGTTAAAATAGAAATACAATGGGACAAGATGTGTTAAATAAGAACATAATGTTGAAATTTAACGTAGTGTCATTTTTTCATTGTGTAATAAATTTCAAATACATGCTTGAACAAAAATTATGCAAGAAAATTACCAATTTCTGTACCCCTATCCAACTCTTAGTAATAAATTTAAGTAAAGAGAACAAGAGCTAAATGGAGTAAATGCAGTGTGACCATAAAATCAACTGCACTAAACTATCAAGTAATTAGCACTAGTTTTGTTCATAATGGATTTATAACTGCTGTTTTAACTCAAGATAGTCATTGTCTTTTCATTCAGGTCCTATGGTCTATGGGATTTGTTTTTGTCCAGTGAACAAACACAGTGACCTCAAAGCTTCTGGTGTGGCTGACTCCAAGACACTGACAGAAGAACAAAGAGAAGATTTTGGCATAATTCACGAAAACTGTGACTATGTTGGTTGGTCACTTGAAGTTATATCACCTTTATATATTTCCAACTGCATGTACAAAAGGTAAGATAAGTTATTGTAACTCAGTATACTATGTATTGTAGTTAGAGTTGCATAAATACAAATTGCTTCTTTGCAAAATTGTTACATACAGTGGAACCCTGGTTTACGTAATTAATTCTTTCCAGAATGCTGTTCAAGTGCCATTACCAAACGAATTTGTTCCCATAAGGAATAATGTAAATTAGATTAGTCCTTTTAGACCCCCAAAAATACACTTACAAAAGCACTTACAAAAATACACTTACATAATTGTTCGAGTTTGGAGCAGTACGTAAACTGGGGGTCCACTGTACTTTATACTATATGTGCATACAGCACTGTGACTAGGAGAGTAAAAAAGAACTTGCTGCCATGTACTAGTACTGTAATATTCTTGAGTTCCTGTATTCAACCCCTATGAGTGTGCCTTACTTATATAATTAGTAGTGAGACATTTATGTATTGGTGAATATGCAGGTGAATACACAGATAATACATGGTATGTACTAGATTTTGCTCTTGCTCAGCTATTTTAGATTCAGTATGCCCCATATACTATGTGGTGTAATAATTTACTTTTTTCTTTGTTAGTCTCAAAATTCAAATCTTTATTTACTTAAACTGTAATACATATAATAAAAGTATTTTTTATTTATTTTAAGAGAGACTGCCTGAATTACCCTAAAGAAAGTAATAATCATAAGTATCATACTTTTTCAGACCAAAGGTATCATTAAATGAGGTGTCTCATAATGCAGCCATTGGCTTGATAAAACGTGCCATTGCCGCTGGAGTGAATGTGTCAGAAGTGTATGTGGATACTGTTGGCCCGCCAGAAAAGTACCAGGTTAGTGTGTGTGTTTTTAGAAGCCCTAGTACAATACTCATTTTATCATTACTGTGCATGTAAAAGTAAGACATTTTCAGTAGGCTAAATGTGTGAAATGGGTAAAATAGGCATTACAGTACAGTGCTTACTTATTCTTTATTGTTGGTGATTCCTTGAATTTGTACAATTCTTAGCATATTTTGATAACAGATAACCCTAGCCATGGCTAGAGTTACTAATTATAGTGGTACCCCGGATTTCGTACATCTCCCAACTCGAACAATTATGTAAGTGTATTTTTGGGGGTTTGAAACAGACTAATCTAATTTACATTCGTCCTTATGGGAACAAATTCGTTCGGTAACAGCACTCGAACAGCCTTCTGGAACGAGTTATTGACAAAATCCGGGGTACCACTGTATATAAGTAACTTGTCAATAGCCATTGCTACTGACAAGTTAATTCAAATGTCAGGTGAATTAATCAAGGGAGGGTGCAGGAATAATGTTTTTTTGTGACAGATTTTTATTTGATGCATGAAAAATTAAATGGAGAAAGACCAGAAATATTTAATAAGATAGCCAAGATGACTGTATGTCATAGCAATGGGCCTTCAGCTGAAAGTCCTTTGGCTTCATCTTCAAGTGCCCCAGATGTCCTCCCACCAGCATCACCGATCCATTATGAAACAGACAGTAATCCTGACAACCCTCATCTTCCAGACCTTTGTGATTAGCTCTACAGTTCCAGTAAAATTCTAAAATTTACTACTTAGGGAGTTGTAGTACTGCAGTATTCTTTTATGTACAATAATTAATAAACCTGTTTCATTTATAATAATATTCACTTTAAGTTTTCAGCAGACCATGTGGGTCAGAAGTGCATTGTTGAATTATTATTGGGATCTCTGTTTGTCTAGCTAAATCGATATTACCAGCAAAGCCAGGGAACCAAGGGTGTTGGAAAATCAGTGTTATACCTGTATACTCATATTTTAAGTTTTCTTTTAGGTACAATTAAATAGGGAAATGTACAGTAATTGTTTACCAATTTGTACTGAATTATGTTATTGATATTAATTAATTTTTCATTATAACAAAAAGTTTGTGATTTTCCCAGGCTAAATTGCAAGAGATTTTTCCTACAGTCAAGGTGACTGTTGAGAAGAAAGCTGATGCACTGTTTCCCTGCGTATCAGGTGCAAGTATTTGTGCTAAGGTGAGTACTATATTTAATAATGTAATGTTAATAAATTAAGAAAGTACATATATAATTTGTTCACTAACTATTGTCAGTCTTACTTTTTCTTCAGTTTCTACTACTGTTTTCAAATTTTAATTTTGTATTAAGAGGTAGAGGCTTGAACATTAGAAGCATATGTAAGCACATTAGATTGAAAGTGCATGATCTTTGGAATTTAATGCACTGCTGGGATATAGACGTAGTACAGTACATCATCAGTTATCTAGCAATTGATTATTTGGTGTTTAATATTATCCAATGGTCTTGTTTGCTGTACCACTTAGGATGGGCCAGATAATTGATGAACTACTGTCTTATTTATGAAAGGCATTTTAGAAACTGGCAAGCTAGACTTGGGATCTGGAGGTAGGAAGTCCTTTACTTTAAAAGTTTGGTAGGGATATGGTTTGATTAATCAATATGACCCTGATGTCTGTGCCCTTGTGGAAAGTCAGCTAAGGAGTGGAGTACAGTGGACCCCGAGTTTCGTAAGGTTCTTATTTTGTAAAAATCGTGTTTCGTAAGCTTTTTCAATTTCGTGAATCGTAAACTGGCTCGTGTTTCGTAACGTATTAGACCTGTCCGCCTGCTCTGGGCCTGCGCAGGACACCCGCCAGTGAAGCATTGTTTACCATCGAGGAAAATTACCCAGCGCGCTCTTTCAAACATTCACAATACATTTGGTGTCTTTTTTGGTGGTTTAGTGATTGTTACTGTGAAATAAGTCACCATGGGTCCAAAGAAGCTTCCTAGTGGCACCCTTGTGGTAAAGAAAGTGAGGAACACCATCGAACTGAAGAAGGAGATAGTAGAAAAATATGAGAGTGGCGACGTCTGAGTGATCTTGCCAGGATGTACAAGAAAACCCCATCTACTATCAGCTCTATCCTGGCAAAGAGAAATGAGATCAAGGAAGCTAATGTTGCAAAAGGGGTTGATATGTTAACGAAAAATAGATCAAAAACAGTGGATGAGGTTGAGAAGTTGTTGTTGGTGTGGATCAATGAAAAACAGAGAGCGGGTGATAGTATTTCCATGGCAATAATTTGTGAAAAGGCAAGGAAGTTGCACGCAGATCTTGTCAAGACAATGCCTGCAACCAGTGGTGAGGCGAGTGATTTTAAAGCCAGCATAGGCTGGTTTGTGACAGGTTTAATAAACGTAGTGGCATACACTGTGTTGTGAGGCATGGTGAGGCAGCCAGCTCAGACAAAAGTGCAGCTGAAAAGTTTGCGAGTGAATTTAAGGGGTTCGTAGAGGCTGAAGAATTCCTCCCCAACAAGTGTTTAACTGTGATGAAACAGGCCTGTTTTGGAAGAAAATGCCCAACAGGACCTTCATTACTCGGGAGGAAAAGGCACAGCCAGGACACAAGCCTATGAAAGACAGACTAACTCTTATGATGTGTGCCAATGCCAGTGGTGATTTTAAAGTGAAGCCTTTACTGGTGTATCACTATGAAAATCCAAGACCCTTCAAGAAACACAGTGTTGACAAGAATAATTTGTGTGTGCATTGGAAAGCTAACACCAAGGCATGGGTCACTACGGAGATTTTCAAGGAATGGGTGACTGGAGTGTTTGGCCCTAGTGTGAAGAAATACCTCCTGGAAAAGAAATTGGGACTCAAGTGCCTCCTGGTACTGGATAATGCTCCTGCTCATCCTCAACTTGCAAGAGTTGTTGTCTGACAAGTTCAATTTCATCAGAGTGAAGTTCTTGCCTCCTAACACCACTCCTCTCATCCAGCCCATGGACCAGCAGGTCATTGCAAACTTCAAGAAACTGTACACCAAAGCAGTGTTTCAGAAGTGCTTTAATGTGACCAATGACTCTGAATTGACCCTAAGAGAGTTCTGGAAAATCACTTCAATATCGTGATTGCATATGCCTTGTATATAAGGCTTGGGAGGAAGTGACTTCCAGGACTTTGAACTCTTGAGACCACTGTGACGGATTGTGTTGAAAAGAGGGATTTTGAAGGATTTGAGGTTGACCCTGACCCTGACGACACTGTGCCTGTTGTGGAAGATATTGTGGCATTGGGGAACAGCCTGGGGTTGGAGGTGAGTGGTGAGGATGTGGAAGAGTTGGTGGAGGAGCACAGGGTAGAGCTAACAACTGAAGAGCTGCAAGAGCTTCATCTGGAACAGCAACAGACCACAGCTGAGGTTATTGCTTCAAAGGAGGAGGGAGAGAGAGGAGGAGGTGCCTTCTTCAGTGCTTAAGGAGATGTGTACAAAGTGGAATGAGTTGCAGACATTTATTGAAAGACACCACCCTGACCAAGCTGAAATGAGCCTTCTGTGCAGCCACTTCAGTGACAGAGCCATGTTGCACTTCAGGAAAGTGTTGAAAAGTCACCAAAAACAGAGGACTGTGGACAGTTACTTTACCAGGCAGGGGTCTAGTGACTCAAGCTGGTCCTAGTGGCATTAAAAGACCAAGAAGGAAGTAACCCCAGAGAGGGACTTGTTACCTGAAGTCCTTTGGAGGAGGATTCCCCTTCCAACCACTAACACCCTGCCCCTGTCATCAACCCTACATTCCAGATGCCTGCAACTTTTCAATAAAGGTAAGTAAATGTATATACATATATATATATATATATATATATATATACACACATATACATACGTACATACATACATACATATACAGTGGTACCTCGAGTTACGATGGTCCCCAAAATCGCCCTTTTATGTAAGTTTATTTTTTTAAATGCTTTTGTAAGTATATTTTTGGGGGTGTAAAAGGACTAGTCTATTTTACATTATTCCTTATGGGGATAAATTCGTTTGGTAATGGCACTTGAACAGCATTCTCGAACAAAAAAATACCGCAACTCGAGGTACCACTGTATATATATATATATATATATATATATTCTTTTCTTTCTTCAAATCGCAGCCATTACAAAAATTACCGTTGGCTGGTCAGCCCTCCTTCCAAATCTACAAAAGGGTTGGAACAAACCAAAAATGCGAACCCAAGAAAGTTTCCCATTTTACATTTAGTAATATATACAGGAAAAGGGGGTTACTAGCCCCTTGCTCCCAGCATGTTAGTCGCCTTACGACACGCATGGCTTACGGAGGAAGAATTCTGTTCCACTTCCCCATGGAGATAAGAGGAAATAAGAACAAGAACTAGTAAGAAAATAGAAGAAAACCCAGAGGGGTGTGTATATATATGCTTGTACATGAATGTGTAATGTGACCTAAGTGTAAGTAGAAGTAACAAGACATGCCTGAAATCTTGCATGTTTATGAGACAGAAAAAAGACACCAGCAATCCTACCATCATGCAAAACAATTACAGGCTTCCGTTTACACTCATTTGGCAAGACGGTAGTACCTCCTGGGTGGTTGCTGTCTACCAACCTACTACCTAGGATATATATATATATATATATATATATATATGCTGGTGGGCTATCAAAATCTTTTTTTTTTTTTTTTTAGTACTACTGTAGAAACACCCATTATCTTTAAAATCCTTTAATGTGAAGCACATTCAGTCCTGATTAATATTAAGAGGGACCTCAACCAAGGGCTTGCTTGCCCTCACAAACTTTAACAAGTAACTACAACTAAGAATGCAGCATGAAATTAGGTCAAGAAAAATATGTGAAACAATTTTGATAACTCAAAAGCCAGCAATATACGTAGATCATTTTTCTTAGTATGCATTAATTTTTAAATAGAGACGTGTAAATAAAAAAAAAAGGTAAGTACAAAGAATGAGGCTAATCACACGGCATTGTGCCAGACTCTGTAGGAGTCCTTTGGGTTTAGTGCTTCTATGTGAATGTAATAATAGTAACCTGGCATTGCTTAATAAATTTTAGTTAATTATATAGGGAGGTTACGCATTAATGCTGCATTAGTTAAAAATTATGAGCTGCATTGATAGTAATTTATGGACATACTCTGACACTCTTTAACTGGCATGATAAGTAAGATGTATTAAAAAAAATTAAAATTTTGATCACACTATAATGTTCTAGGTTGCCCGTGACAGAGCCTTGAAAAAATGGGAATTTCCTGAAGGAATAGAAATTGACAATTGGGGGAGTGGATACCCAGGAGGTGAGTCAATTGAATATTTTCATACAACCTGTAAGAGTATTATTGTTATTATTCTTTCTTTTAACACACTGGTTGTATCCCACTGAGGCAGGGTAACCTAAAAAGAAAAATGAGTCTTTAGTAATTTATACAGGAGAAGGAGTTACTAGCCCCTTGCTCCCGGCATTTTAGTTGCCTCTTATGACATGCATGGCTTACAGATGAAGAATTCTTATCCACCTCCCCATGGAGATAAAAGGAAACAAAAAAGAACAAGCACTATTAAGAAAATAGAAGAAAACCCTGATGAGTTTGTAAATATATATGCATGTACAGGGATGTGTAGTGTGACCTAAGTGTAAGTAGAAGTAGCAAGATATACCTCATATTCTGCATGTTTATGACACAGAAAAAAGACACCAGCAATCCTACCATCATGTAAAACAACTACAGATTTCCATTTCACACTCACTTGGCAGGACAGTAGTAGTACCTCCGTGGGTGGTTGCTGTCTACCAACCTACTACCTAGGATTATTATTATTATTATTAATAATAGGGGGCAATGTGGCAGGTATATGGAATAGGAGGTAGGTTACTGAAAGCAGTGAAGAGTTTTTATGAGGATAGTGAGGCTCAGGTTAGAGTGTGTAGGAGGGAGGGGGACTATTTCCCAGTAAAAGTGGGCCTTAGACAAGGATGTGTGATGTCACCGTGGTTGTTAAATATACAGTGGACCCTCGGTTTTCGCCGAAAATTCTTTCCAGAATGCTGCTCAAGTGCCATTATCAAACAAATTTACTTAAGAAATAATGTCACGTAGGTTAGTCTATTTCAGACCCCCAAAAATACACTTGCAAAAGCACTTACGAAAATACACTTACATAAATGTTCGAGTTTGGAGATGACCGAAAACCGAGGGACCACTGTATTTATAGATGGGGTTGTAAGAGAAGTGAATGCGAGGGTCTTGGCAAGAGGTGTGGGGTTAAAAGATAAAGAATCAAATACAAAGTGGGAGTTGTCACAGTTGCTTTTTGCTGATGACACTGTGCTTTTGGGAGATTCTGAAGAGAAGTTGCATAGGTTGGTGGATGAATTTGGTAGGGTATGTAAAAGAAGAAAATTGGAAGTGAATATAGGAAAGAGTAAGGTGATGAGGATAACAAAAGATTAGGTGATGAAAGATTGGATATCAGATTGGAGGGAGAGAGTATGGAGGAGGTGAATGTATTCAGATATTTTGGGAGTGGACATGTCAGCAGAGGGGTCTATGAAGGATGAGGTGAATCATAGAATTGATGAGGGCAAAAGGGTGAGTGGAGCACTTCAGAGTCTGTGGAGACAAAGAACTTTGTCCATGGAAGTAAAGAGGGGAATGTTTGAGAGTATAGTTATACCAACACTCTTATATGGGTGTTAAGCATGGGTGATGAATGTTGCAACGAGGAGAAGGCTGGAGGCAGTGGAGATTGTCATGTCTGAGGTCAATGTGTGGTGTGAATATAATGCAGAGAATTCGGAGTTTGGAAATTAGGAGGAGGTGCGGGATTACGAAAACTATTATCCAGAGAGCTGAGGAGGGGTTGTTCAGGTGGTTCGGACATGTAGAGAGAATGGAACGAGACAGAAAGACTTCGAGAGTGTATAAATCTGTAGTGGAGGGAAGGCGGGGTAGGGGTCAGCCTAGGAAAGGTTGGAGGGAGGGGGTAAAGGAGGTTTTGTGGGCGAGGGGCTTGGACTTCCAGCAAGCATGTGTGAGCGTGTTAGATAGGAGTGAATGGAGACGAATGGTTTTTGGGACCTGACGAGCTGTTGGAGTGTGAGCAGGGTAACATTTTGTGAAGGGATTCAGGGAAACCAGTTAATTGATTTAGTTGGACTTGAGTCCTAGAAATGGGAAGTACAATGCCTGCACTTTAAAGGAGGGGTCTGGGATAGTGACAGCTGGGAGGGACTATTCTCAGCTGTCGTATCTGAGCGCCTCTGCAAAGACAGTGATTATGTATGAGTGTGGTGAAAGTGTTGAATGATGATGAAAGTATTTTCTTTTTGAGGATTTTCTTTCTTTTTGGGTCACCCTGCCTCTGTGAGAGACGGCCGACTTGTTGAAAAAAAAAAAAAAAAATTTTTTTTTTTTTAACACATCAGCTTTCTTGCACTGAGGTAGGGTGACCTGAAAAAGAAACGTTTTTAGAAAGTTTTTCTTATTACATTTAGTTATTTATACAGAAGGAGTTAGTAGCCCCTTCCTACTGGCATTTTAGTCACCTCTTGCGACATGCATGGCTTACAGAAAAAAGGATTCTTCTCCACTACCCCATAAGTTTATTATATATTTTTTTTCAACAAACCAGCTGTATTATTATTACATCGTGCTAAACCTATGTGTGTCGTTCAGACCAGAAAATTGGGAAGACTGTTAACTGTTTGAAGACTCGACTTGTGTAACTAGGGTACTCCTATTTGACAGGAAAACTAGATGTATTTTGGCCAGTGTATCGTTCAAGAAAGGTATCTCTGCATTCTTTCCCAAGGCCCCTCCACCTAAATGCAAGTGAAAGGAATACAGCCTCTCCTCACTTAACGACCTACTCGTTTACCGATGACTTGGACTTACGACGGGTTCTCTGACTAGTATGCATACCTAAATTATGTATATTAGAGCTGATTTCCTCTATTCTGTTTATTACTATATATACTTATAAAAATATACTAAAAATGTTATAAATGGTGCAAAGGTGACATTAAAACAATATCAAACATGGTTGACACAAACCCACTACCATTATAGTATGCTCCTTGCTTAGCGATGAATTTGTTTACCAACAGGGTCTTAGGAACACAACTCCATCATTAAGTGAGGAGAAGCTGTAGTGCAGAGTAGTAATAAAGTTTTAACACAGAAAACATAATTTTTTTTTAACACTGGCAGTCTTCAGCTGTGGCAGAGTGACCCAGAAAAGAAGAAACAAAACAGATAAGGATTCTTCTCAACTTCCCCATGGAGATAAAAAATATGTCTGCTTGTGTATATGCATGCATGTATGTATGTACATCTGCATATGTATGTGTGTATAAGAATATGTATATGTATTGTGTGCATGTATGTATATGCTAGGGGTGTGCTAAAATTTCTGTATTGGTACTTGTATTGGCTAATGTTAGTGGTATTAGTATTGGCAGAAATTTTGGTATCCCATACCTGGTATGTACACTTATTTTGTTGGGGTATGCCAAAGTATTGGTATTGGTAAGTATCATCTAATCTTGATGGTATTGTCCCATCCTTATTATTGTGTGTATGTATGTACAGTACATTGTATGTAAACATGTAAGGATATATACCTGTATATATATACACATATGCACGTTTACATGTGCATGTATGTGTACATGTATGTCTGTGCATATGCATGCATGTATGTGTGCTCTTAGGAAAAATCCGATAATGATGCCTCTTTTGGTCTTAGTATCTTAACTAGAATAGAAGTGTGTAAGATCATTTTTGTTTGTAGGTTTTCGGTAAACTTGAAATCTTAGATTGTTATCTACTTTGTGAATGAGGACGTCTAGAAAGGGTAGTTTGTCATTGGACTCTTCTTCGAGTGTAAATTGGATAGCTGGTTCAAATGCGTTGAGCCTTGCCTGAAAATGTACATAGGTGGATAACAAAGTTGATTCCTTGTATTGGAAATCTTCCCTATGAGGATAGACTGAGGCCCTGAAACTGCACGCTCTAGAAAGGCGTAGAATTAGGGGGGGATATGATTAAGGTACAGTGGTACCCCGGTTTACGATGGTCCCCAAACTCACCCTTTTATGTAAGTTTATTTTTTTAAATGCTTTTGTAAGTGTAATTTTGGGGGTCTAAAAGGACTAGTCTATTTTACAACTTTTCTTAAGGAGATAAATTCGTTTGGTAATGGCACTTGAACAGCATTCTGGAATGAAAAAATATCGTAAACCGGGGTACCACTGTATTTAAATGGAAAACTGGAATAAATAAACCGCTAATGCAGCGGTTTTCAGTTATACCCATTATTCATTTATTCAGACTTCAAACAATAAATATACAGTGGTACCTCGGGATACGAACTTAATTCGTTCCAGAAGGCTGTTTGAGTGCCAATACCGAATGAATTTGTTCCCATAAGGAATAATGTAAATTAGATTAATCCGTTTCAGACCCCTAAAAATACACTTACAAAAGCACTTACATAATTGTTCGAGTTTTGAGCTGTTCGCATCCCGAGGTACCACTGTATTCACCACTCACTATAAGCTAAGGATAAAAATATTTTAAGGTAAGTAATGTGTGTGTACTATTCATGCATTTTTTAGGCCAAGCTCTTAATATATGATAGTGTATACATGTTATCAGGCTTTTATATGCATTTGAAGGGGAAAGCTGTTTCACTTTACAGCAGTAGCCCAGAACCTAACCTACTGTAAAAACAGGGCCTGCCTGTACATACAGTGGTACCTTGAGTTACGATGGTCCCCAAAATCGCCCTTTTATGTAAGTTTATTTTTTTTAAATGCTTTTGTAGGTATATTTTTGGGGGTGTAAAAGGACTAGTCTATTTTACATTATTCCTTATGGGGATAAATTTGTTTGGTAATGGCACTTGAACAGCATTCTCGAACGAAAAAATATCGTAACTCGAGGTACCACTGTAATTGCAAATAAGTGATTATGTGATAAAATTACCATAAATTTGAACTTAAATATTTATTCCACATTAAAAACATAAATAGAATATTGAGAACTAGGTCTTGACAAGAGTTCCATAGTTCATGTTGGTTGTATAATACAGATCTCGTTCTCTCTTCCAGATGCTGTAACAAAGAACTTTTTATTGAACTCACTTGACCAAGTATTTGGTTTTCCGGGTATTGTGAGATTTTCCTGGTCCACTGCAGAGAAAATCATTGAAGAAAAGTGTGTTCCTGTGACTTGGTGAGTTACAAACTTATTTTTAAAGATGTCATAGCTAAGAGTACTCTGTAATGTGTGTTTATTTCTCGTGATTTTTAATAAATGTGTTCAAGTTGTTTTGGTGATGATGCTAACCTTCATTACTTTTCTATCTTCTTTGGGTTCTGTGTTGTTTCTTGACATGATCATTTTTATTCTTAAATACAATATAGAAAGAAAACTAATTAAAGTTATCAATGCTATGTTGATACCAGGCTGTGGTGGCATGTCAACATCAGCAAGCTGTGGAAAAAGACACTTATTCACAGTTCAGGACATTTATTAAAGAAAATGTTTTGCCATGAGTGGTTTCCTCTAATAAATATCCTGAAATGTACATAAGTGTCTTTATCCACAAGACTAATTGTGACTTACAAAACTTAAATCACAGTATCTAGATTATTTTTTTATAAGGACTAGTCTTAGCAGAAGTTGCCCATGCACAGTACAGGGATTGCAGGGTAGTTTAGTGTACCTATTCTTGGCTTGGTAGCACTACCAGAGTTAGATAGGAATGTGTGCTATGAGGAACGAGTCATTTTATGTTACCAGTTACAATATTACAAAAGTTAATTATGGTGCTCTTACAGAAGTAGTATACAGTACTGTACATTTGTTTACATAGAAAATGATACCATATTAGTTTTAACAAAAATGTTCAACTTTACAATAGATGAAAATTTATCTAGGACATTTGTTAAACAATATAGAAAAGTTACTGATATGGCAGCTGTACTAATAGGTTTCTCCCAACTTTAAACTTAATTCTTGGTGCTCTTTGCATTTACAAACATAATGCAAAACGCTGAAAGTTCATAACCGCATCTGCATCTGCGGAACATCCGCACAATTTCTTACATCCGCATCCAAAATCCCCGGAACATCCGCACAATTTCTTACATCCGCATTCGCATCCATAAAATGAGTAAGACATCCGTATACACATCCGCATACCGGATATCTAAATTTTTCTTGTCAGGAAAGAAATCATCTGCATATACTGCATGTATGAAAACCAACGCATGTAAAATATTACGATGAATTGCAGTACAAAGAGGTCCATGCCTCACCAACAATGGCCAAATAGGGTATGTCCCTTACTGCTTTCACTGTGCCAAATAGGGTCTTATCCCATATTGCTTTCATTGTGTCAAATTGGGTTTGTCCCTTACTGCTTTCACTGTGCCAAATAGGGTTTGTCCCTTACTGCTTTCACTGTGCCAAATAGGGTTTGTCCCTTAATGCTTTCACTGTGCCAAATAGGGTCTGTCCCTTAATGCTTTCACTGTGCCAAATAGGGTCTCTCTCTTACTGCTTTCACTGTCCAAATCTGAGTGCATGGGTATTTCTTTTACTATATACAAGAGATACAAAAGCAAATTTGACATGTCAGAAATAGTCACCTTTAGCTTACACCTAAAAGGTATTTTAAAGAATGTCTGTTTCTAGTTGGCTTTTTAGCTTAAACATTTGAAATTGGTAAAGTACAGTTTGGTACCATGTATGCCTCATTTGTATTTGATGGACGATTAAACCTCTACCATTCCTAGCTCTTAATGACTCTCATGGGTTTAGCATTTTATATACTCTATTTAATGACACATAAGACACCCTAATTTTGGCAGGCATATTCTGGGAAAAAAAAATAAAAAACTGCAATGCACTTGTTTCAAAATGATAAGCAGCCAGCCACTGGCTCATTATGTGGACAGCATAGCTGAAAGAGGTGAGACCATGTGCAGTCTGTCATCTCCACTGCTGCCAACGACCAAGACAAACATGGCTACCTGTTGTTACAAATGGCTACTTTACAATTATTTACAATTACTGAAGTTGGTTTGCTTATTATGTACTAGTAATGTGTTAATTATATATATAAAGTACTAATCTGAGGAAAACAGTTTTTTTGGGGGGGATGTTTGGAGTTTAGTTTACTGGTACTACACCACAGCACTGAAACTACCACTTGGCAGTAACTCGAAGCCTACCCTTGTTTCTGACCTTCAGCATATAAATAGGCACATTGATTTTTTTTTTTTTTTAGTGAAGGGGATGCATGCCTTATGTGCTAGAAAATATGGTAAATTTAATAATCCATTGCTTAAGCAACGTAGTCTCATGTGCTGATTCCAACACTAGGCAGAGACAATAAAACCACATGCAATATGGCTGTTAGCGAGGCTAGGCCTTTGTTCAGTTTTAATATATTCAGTACGGTACAGTGTTTTCAGTACATGCTAATTCACCTGTGTTTTAAAACAGTTTAATTGGAAAGTATTGATGAGATCCCATTTTGATATGTGTCAGCTGGTATGACTTACCGAAGGACATTTTGAAATAATGTGTACTCTGAAGTAATTTTTTTTGTTTATGCAGCCTCTTCTCACTTAGTGACGTACTTGTTTACCGACAACTTTGACATACGACGGGCTCTCTGACCAGTATGCATACCTAAATAATGTAGTATATTAGAGCTGATTTTCTCTATTCTGTTTACTACAATGCTATACAGTACACAAATGTATAAACATTTAAAAATATACTAAAAATGTTATAAATGGTGCAAAGGTGACATTAAAACAATATCAAAGATGGTTGACACAAACCCACTACCATTATAGTATGCTCCTCACTTAGCGGCGAATTCATTTACTGACTTGAACTCTGTCATTAAGTGAGGCGAGGCTGTATTTATATTTTTTTTTACTGTCTTTATATTTGCTAATTAATTTTTTTACAGGAATGAAGAGGAAGATGAAGAAGAAAAAGATAAAACTCCTTCCGTCCTCCAATTTTTTGCTAAGAAACCAAAATCTTCAAGTGTGTTGGGTCGACCACCACAAAAGAAAACACATCACTTTTTTACCGATCGCTGCCTTAAATCTGTTGAGAGTTTCTAAATTATTTAATATATTCTACATGACAAATTGCTAATTTGCAGGCATCTATGTTGAACAAATATATAAATGAAATTTTAGCTATCCTCTTTTAGTAACTTTATCATCATTTGTCTTTTCTCTTCAGCTTACTGAAACTTGTTGCCATGTTGCATTTCTATTTAGTATTAAAATGTGGTTTTCACATTTCATTTTCGACCCTTTAACCCTTCAAAGTCACAATTCTGAAATAAGTACAGTGGACCCCCAAGTTTCAGTCATAATTCATTCCAGAAGGCTGCTCAAGTGCCATTACCGAATGAATTTACTCCCTTAAGGAATAATGTCAAGTATGTTAGTCCATTTCAGACCCCCAAAAATACACTTACAAAAGCACTTACATAATTGTTCGATTTCCGAGGTGACCGAAACTCGGGGGTCCACTGTAGTCTGTTTTTATTATGTACATCACACTTTCACTCTGGCCACCTATGCTGTTCTCTGACATCTTGTAGACTAGGTGAAATTTCAGTTCAGTAGTGCTGGCAATTGCTGCCCAGAGAATAGTTTCTCAGCACTAAGACCAAACATGTTTGTAAGCTACTATAAAATAAGATATAAATATTGTAACATTCTAACATCATGTTTACACTCCAACTGGGAGTTGAAGTATAAGCAGAGTAACATTTGTGAAGGGATTCGGGGAAACTGTTTAGCCAGACTTTTAGAGTCCTGGAGGTGGGAAGTAAAGTGCCTGCACTCTGAAGGGTGTTGATATATTGCAGTTTTTAAACTAGTGTGGGGATGCCTCTGGTAAGACAGTGATAGAGTGAATTATGATGAAAGTTTCTTCTTTTTCGGGTTACCCTGCCTCGGTGGGAAACTGCAAATGTGTTAATAAAAAAATATTGTAACATAGATAATTTGTCATTTGTACAAAAAATACAGTATACAGTAGGTCCCTAACTTATAAGCATCAGTGTTGTGATTTGTAATTTATGGACATTTTGCAAATGCAAAAATTTCAAATACAGTATTCAGATATAAATTATTTTCGGTAAATTATTTTTTCTTGGTTATTTTTTTCACTTAAATGCATTCATATTTTCCATGGGTTCATTGTATGTATGTGTGTCTGGTTCATATTTGTTTGGTAGAGACTGGTCAAAAACTGCATTTATTGCAATTTATTTAAAAACTGAATTATAATTTTTTTTTTGTACAGTGGTCCCTCGGTTTTCGCCGAAAATTCGTTCCAGAATGCTGCTCAAGTGCCATTACCGAACGAATTTACTTCCTTAAGAAATAATGTCACGTAGGTTAGTCTATTTCAGACCCCCAAAAATACACTTGCAACAGCACTTACGAAAATACACTTACATAAATGTTCGAGTTTGGAGATGCACGAAAACTGAGGGACCACTGTATTTATAAAATGCATTGATATTTTGCACTTAGGTTTTATGTATGTGTACAGTTTATTTGATAGAGATAAGTAAAGAGCTGTAGATTTAATAATAATTATTCTTTTAATTGAATTATAAATGCTATTTTGTCTCATTGTGCCTATTCCTAAGACAACCAATCTTCTTAACTAGTTGTCTTTGTAAAACATTTGAAAGAATGATACTTAACAGACTATACTATATAATCAGACACCAACTTTTCCCTCATCTCTATGGCTTCATGAAAGGAAGAAGTGTGCAGAGATGTATATCCACCTTTCTCACTGTAGTTTTTTTTTTTTTTTTCCCTCCCCCCAACAAGTCGGCCGTCTCCCACCGAAGCAAGGTGACCAAAAAAGAAAGAAAATCCCCAAAAAGAAAATACTTTCATCATCATTCAACACTTTCACTACACTCATACATAATCACTGTCTTTGCAGAGTCGCTCAGATATGACAGCTGAGAATAGTCCCTCCCAGCTGTCACTATCCCAGACCCCTCCTTTAAAGTGCAGGCATTGTACTTCCCATTTCCAGGACTCGAGTCCAACTAAATCAATTAACTGGTTTCCTTGAATCCCTTCACAAAATGTTAACCTGCTCACACTCCAAGAATTAATGTATAATTGTTATGGATTTGATTGCTGCATGATAAAGTTGATAAATTAGCCCCAAAAAAAAATGTCCCTTTGAAGTAAAATGCAAGATATAATTTTGGTATGTCTGTATCTAGCATTAGGAATAATATTAGAGGGGCAAATAATGAAACTATGTTATAGAAATGCACTTAAAGACTGAGTAGTTATAATCCACTATAACAGGAACATTGCTGACAAGGATCCCAGAAAGGGATCGAAATATACAGACCAATTAATCTTCCGAGATTGTCAAATGTTGGTTATTATTGAGCGTAGATAAGTACGTTTATGGAACAACTTGCAATGTGAACACTGACTGATGATGTAGTAGCCAGGCAGCTTAGGCTTAGTACTTCTGCCAGTTTGGCAGACACACACATTCAAACTGAGTGCAAACTATATCACCAGCCCTTTGGTCACTATCTTGAACACTTTGCTTAATTTAACTCCACTTATTGAGTAACATAGAGATAGTATAATAACTTGATATGTCAAGATATCTTATTAATGTAAATAAAATGCCAGACATATTAAACAAATTTCCAAAATTTACTTGCAAAAAATAAATTAACTGTAGAGTATAGTTAGGAAACACGTCTCTCTTGCACTTAGAGGCAGGATCAAGCCTTCACCACTACTTAAGCTGAATGACCCACAAGGGCTTAGCATTTCAGAAAAAGTATAAAAACTGTAAAAGTGTTAACAAATGTAGATATAAATTTAGACGTACTCATGCGAGTCCTTTTGGGGCCTAGTTCCTAGGCCTTTTGTGTATCCATATGCTCTTGCACTACCTCCATTGGATGAATATGGGGTGCACAATAAACTAGCTGCTTTGGTGGCAAAATCTAAAAATGATTTTTTCTATTTTTTTTCCAACACATGCATTGTTATTTTTCTGTATGTTATGTTCATATGGTCTAGGTAGTAGGTTGGTAGACAGCAACCGCTCAGGGAGGTACTACAGTCCTGCCAAGTGAGTGTAAAACGAAAGCCTGTAATTGTTTTACATGATGGTAGGATTGCTGGTGTCTTTTTTCTTTCTCATAAACATGCAAGATTTCAGGTATGTCTTGTTACTTCTACTTACACTTAGGTCACACTACACATTCATGTACAAGCATATGTATATACACACACCCCTCTGGGTTTTCTTCTATTTTCTTACTAGTTCTTGTTCTTATTTCCTCTTATCTCCATGGGGAAGTGGAACAGAATTCTTCCTCCGTAAGCCATGCGTGTCGTAAGTGGCAACTAAAATGCCGGGAGCAAGGGGCTAGTAACCCCTTCTCCTGTATATATTACTAAATGTAAAATGGGAAACTTTCGTTTTTCATTTTGGGCCACCCCACTTCGGTGGGAAACGGCCGACGTGTTGAAAGAAGAAAGAAAGATATATATATATATATATATATATATATACACACACACACACCCCTCTGGGTTTTCTTCTATTTTCTTACTAGTTCTTGTTCTTATTTCCTCTTATCTCCATGGGGAAGTGGAACAGAATTCTTCCTCCGTAAGCCATGCGTGTCGTAAGTGGCAACTAAAATGCCGGGAGCAAGGGGCTAGTAACCCCTTCTCCTGTATATATTACTAAATGTAAAAGGAGAAACGTAAATGTAAAAGAAGAAAACCGTCAAAGTGGGATGTTTGAATGTGCATGGATGTTGTGCGAATGATAAGAAAGATGATTGTAGATGTTATGAATGAAAAGAAGCTGGATGTCCTGGCTTTAAGTGAGACAAGGCTGAAGGGGGTAGGAGAGTTTCAGTGGGGAGAAATAAATGGGATTAGGTCAGGGGTTTAAAATTAGAGTTAGAGCTAAAGAAGGAGTGGCAATAATGTTGAATAATCAGTTATGGCAGGTAAAGAGGGAATATAAATGTATAAATTCAAGGATTATGTGGAGTAAAATAAAGGTTGGATGTGAAAAGTGGGTTATAGTAAGTGTTTATGCACCTGGAGAAAAGAGAAGTGTAGAGGAGAGAGAGAGATTTTGGGAAATGTTGAGTGTGTGGGGAGTTTTGAACCAAGTGAGAGAGTAATTGTGGTTGGGGATCTTAATGGGTAAAAATGTTGTGGAGGGAGTATGTAGTAGGTAAATTTGGGGTGCCAGGGGTAAATGTAAATGGGGAACCATTAATTGAGCTATGTGTAGAAAGAGGTTTGGTAACAAGTAATACATATTTTATGAAAAAGAGGATAAATAAATATACAAGGTATGATATAGCACGTAAGGAAAGTATAGTTTGTTGGATTATGTATTGGTGGATAAAAGGTTGATGGGTAGGCTTCAGGATGTACATGTTTATAGACGGGTAACAGATATATCAGATCATTATTTAGTTGTAGCTACAGTTAGAGTAAAAGGTAGATGGGACAAAAAGAAAATGGCAACAGCAAGTAAGAGAGAGGTAAAAGTGTATAAACTAAGGGAGGAGGAAGTTAGGGTGAGATATAAGCAACTATTGGCAGAAAGGTGGGCTAGTGCAAGTATGAGTAGTGGGGGGGTTGAAGAGAGTTAGGATAGTTTTAAAAATGCAGTACGTATTAGAATGTGGGGCAGAAGTTTGTGGCTATAGGAGGGTGGGTGCAGGAGGAAAGAGGAGTGAGTGGTGGAATGAAGAAGTAAAGGGTGTGATAAAAGAGAAAAATTTAGCTTATGAGAGGTTTTTACAAAACAGAAGTGTTAATAGAAGAGCAGAGTATATGGAGAGTAAAAGAAAGGTGAAGAGAGTGTAAAAGAAGAGCAGATGAAAGAATGGGAGAGGCTCTGTCAAGAAATTTTGCTGAAAACCAGAAAAAATTTTGGAGTGAGATAAACAAGGTAAGAAAGCCTAGGGAACGAATGGATTTGTCAGTTAAAAACAGAGTAGGGGAGTTAGTAGATGGGGAGCTGGAGGTATTGGGTAGATGGCGGGAATATTTTGAGGAACTTTTAAATGTCGATGAAAAAATGGAGGCGGTAATTTCATGTACTGGCCAGAGAGGTACAACATCGTTTAGGAGTGAAGAAGAGCAGGATGTGAGTGTGGGGGAGGTGCGTGAGGCATTACGTAGAATGAAAGGGGGTAAAGCAGCTGGAACTGACATGATCATGACAGAAATGTTAAAAGCAGGGGGGATATAGTGCTGGAGTGGTTGGTATTTTTGTTTAATAAATGTATGAAAGAGGGGAAGGTACCTAGGGATTGGCAGAGGGAAGAGGGATAAAAGAGAGTGTAAGAATTATAGGGGAATAAGTTTACTGAGTATACCAGGTAAAGTGTATGGCAGGGTTATTATTGAAAGAATTAGAGGTAAGACAGAGAGTAGGATTGCAGATGAGCAAGGAGGCTTTAGAGTGGGTAGGGGATGTGTAGATTGTGTTTACAGTGAAGCATATATGTGAACAGTATTTAGATAAAGGTAGAGAAGTTTTTATTGCATTTATGGATTTAGAAAAGACATGATAGTGGATAGGGGAGCAATGTGGCAAATGTTGCAAGTGTATGGAATAGGTAGTACATTACTGAAGGCTGTAAAGAGTTTTTATGAGGATAGTGAGGCTCAGGTTAGGGTGTGTAGGAGAGAGGGAGATTACTTCCCGGTGAAAGTAGGTCTTAGACAAGGATGTGTAATGTCACCATGGTTGTTTAATATATTTATAGATGGGGTTGTAAAAGAAGTAAATGCTAGGGTGTTGGGGAGAGGGGTGGGATTAAATTATGGAGAATTAAATGCAAAATGGGAGTTGACAGTTACTTTTTGCTGATGATACTGTGCTTATGGGAGATTCTAAAGAAAAGTTGCAAAGGTTAGTGGACGAGTTTAGGAGATTGTGTAAAGGTAGAAAGTTAAATGTGAATATAGATAAGAGTAAGGTGATGAGGGTATCAAACGATTTAAATAAAGAAAAAATGGATATCACATTGGAGAGAGGGATTATGGAAGAAGTAAATGTTTTCAGATATTTGGGAGTTGATGTGTCAGCGGATGGGTTTATGAAGGATGAGGTTAACCATAGAATTGATGAAGGAAAAAAGGTGAGTGGTGCATTGAGGTATCTGTGGAGACAAAAAACGTTATCCATGGAGGCAAAGAAGGGAATGTACGAAAGTATAGTGGTACCAACACACTTATATGGGTGTGAAGCATGGGTTGCAAATGCTGCAGCGAGGAGGAGGCTGGAGGCAGTGGAGATGTCCTGTCTAAGGGCAATGTGTGGTGTAAATATTATGCAGAAAATTCGGAATGGAAATTAGGAGAAGGTGTGGAGTTACTAAAAGTATTTGTCAGAGGGCTGAAGAGGGGTTGTTGAAGTGGTTTGGTCATTTAGAGAGAATGGATCAAAGTAGAATGACTTGGAGAGCGTATAAATCTGTAGGGGAACGAAGGCGGGGTAGGGGTCGTCCTAGAAAAGGTTGGAGGGAAGGGGTAAAGGAGGTTTTGTGGGCGAGGGGCTTGGACTTCCAGCAAGCATGTGTGAGCGTGTTAGATAGTAGTGAATGGAGACGAATGGTTTTTGGGACATGACGATCTGTTGGATTGTGAGCAGGGTAACATTTTGTGAAGGGATTCAGGGAAACCAGTTAATTGATTTAGTTGGACTTGAGTCCTGGAAATGGGAATAGTGGGATAGTGACATCTGGGAGGGACAATTCTCAGCTGTCGTATCTGAGCTCCTCTGCAAAGACAGTGATTATGTATGAGTGTGGTGAAAGTGTTGAATGATGATGAAAGTATTTTCTTTTTGGGTCACCCTGCCTAGGTGGGAGACGGCCGACTTGTTGAAAAAAAAAAATATATATATATATATATATACGTATGTATATGGATAGTATGTACTTTAAGCCCTAGTCGCAAATCTGGACAATGCCATAACATCATACTAAAGTGAGAGTTATGAGAAAATATGTAAAATAAACCCAGTGAAAAGTAGGGTCATTGGACACAATGAGGAATACTGTATCAATAGCTGTAGTGTCAGACATTTTTTTTTAACATCTTACCAGAAGATACAAGAACACTCCTCCCCCTCAAGGAAGGTTCCTTGATGTTGGTGAGGGGCTCTTGATCTAGGGAATTGAATCTGCTCCAGTTCCCTGAATTAAACCTGAATACCTTCCACATCCCCCCACAGGCGCTGTATAATCCTACGGGTTTAGCGCTTCCCCCTTGATTATAATAATAACACTCCAGAACAAGTGTCCCCTCAAGGAAGGTTCCTTGATGCTGGTGAGGGGCTCTTGATCTAGGGAATTGGATCTGCTCGTTCCCTGAATTAAGCCTGAATACCTCCCACATCTTTCCCACAGGCGCTGTATAATCTTACGGGTTTAGCGCTTACCCTTGATTATAATAATAATAATCTAGAACAAGTGTACAAGTCTTCAAGATGAAACTTGATAAGTACCTCCTCCAAGTGCCAGATCAGCCAGGCTGTGATGGATCATATGTGAGTCAGCGGGCTGCCGTCAGCAACATCTTGGTTGACCAGAGCCAGGCTGTGATGGATCATATGTGAGTCAGCGGGCTGCCGTCAGCAACATCTTGGTTGACCAGAGCCAGGCTGTGATGGATCATATGTGAGTCAGCGGGATGCCGTCAGCAACATCTTGGTTGACCAGAGCCAGGCTGTGATGGATCATATGTGAGTCAGCGGGCTGCCGTCAGCAACATCTTGGTTGACCAGAGCCAGGCTGTGATGGATCATATGTGAGTCAGCGGGCTGCCGTCAGCAACATCTTGTTTGACCAGAGCCAGGCTGTGATGGATCATATGTGAGTCAGCGGGCTGCCGTCAGCAACATCTTGGTTGACCAGAGCCAGGCTGTGATGGATCATATGTGAGTCAGCGGGCTGCCGTCAGCAACATCTTGGTTGACCAGAGCCAGGCTGTGATGGATCATATGTGAGTCAGCGGGCTGCCGTCAGCAACATCTTGGTTGACCAGAGCCAGGCTGTGATGGATCATATGTGAGTCAGCGGGCTGCCGTCAGCAACATCTTGGTTGACCAGAGCCAGGCTGGGGGAGAAGGAAAACTCGAGAGCCCATCAAAGGAACTAGAGAACACTTTAACATGTGTACTCGATCGCAGCAGTTGAGAAAAAGTTTTATTGCAAGGGATTTTAAAATCACCTGACACGGGTCTTTGTTATATGAAGACCTGATGGCTCAGTTGGAGGAGTGACACAGTAGTGGGGTAGCCGGATGTTGTTATACGGCAGCAGCGACTGTTGGAATTACCAATGCTGGTCTCTATTTTCTGAGTGCTCCTGCTGTACTTACTGGTCCAGAACCTATCAACCAGAGCAAGTGAGAAGAGGTGTTCCCATGTGTTGTGATTACCAATGGAGCCGAGCGGCATGTCAGGTGTTAGTCGACGTTATATACGGTGTGAGCAAGATGTGCTGCATTGCTAATGACTTTATATTTATGTTTAGTGAGGGTCTGTTTGAATAACTTCATTAACTGACATATATGTATTAAATTATTTTCCTTATTATAACACTCATTTCCTCTCTCTCTCTCTCTCTCTCTCTCTCTCTCTCTCTCTCTCTCTCTCTCTCTCTGATCTCATCTCATCTTTTTTTCTTGCTCATTCTTCTAATCTTCCAGATTAGTCTCTTCAAGTAGCAAGTCATTGCATCTCCAATCAATTTCTTGCATAATTTCGTGGCCATAATTTAGGATAAACCCAGTGGATACACTGGGTTTATCTGATCTGAAGCCTAATTGTTTAATTACATGTTGTTGCTCTCCAGACGTTGTACCTAGTTTTCTCTAATGGACTTTTATAATTAAGTTTAATAACATGATACAGTGGGACTCGCCTTGAGTACTTACGCAAGAATAAGTTTTTTTTTGTGATTATTGTTTTTTGTTTGTGTGAGAGTTAGTGCACATTTTGCAGGAATGAAAGCAGAAACTTGCATTTAGCACGTAAATACATGTTACACATATCAAAAACAGTCACAGTTGTGTGACATCTGGCCCCTAACCCAAAAGTCAGCAAGTTAATTAAAAATATATCGGTTGTAATTAACGTGTAACACCTGATCGTAGTGTTTGAAGTAGCCAGTGAAGTGTTATTCTAGCGACCAAGTTTCGCAGTTAAGTGATAACAATTAAATATGTCAGTTGTCCAAAGTCTGAATATTATTATTTGGTAGAGGCATATCCGAAGGGTATCTGAAAACGATTCCAAGGGCCACCGCCCCCACGGCCCGATCCCACACCAGACCTGATCAGCGTGGTTACTGGTGCTAACCACACGCAGTCCATCTTATGTACTATAGCTTGGCTGATCAGGAACTAATGTGAGAAACTTATCAAGGTCCCTCTTGAAGACAGCCAGGGGTTCGTGATTAACTACCCTTATGTATGAAGCGAGTTTTTTTTCAAAATTCTTGGTCCCTTTTCATTGGAGGAATTTTGCACAATCTGCCGAGCCTCTTGCTTTCGTTGGGGTAATTTCAGTGAGCAGATTTGGTACCAACCCCTCCAGAATTTTCAATGTGTACATTATGATGTATCTTTCTTGCCTACGTTCCAGGAATTACATTCTAAAGGAACTCAGACGTTCCCAATATTTTAAGTGCTTGAATTAATTTATATGACCAGAAGATTTTCTTTGCATTCTTCAGTTCTGCATTTTGCCTACCTTAAATTTATGATAGCAATACTGTTCTCATCCTTAAATTTATGATAGAAATACTGATCTAATATTATCACTCCTAAGTCCATCGCATTCCTTTCCTACTCTGTTGAGTACTTTGAGTTTGTTTTATACTCCGTTTCAGTTTTAAATCCTTCAGTTTTCCATAGCGGAGTAACTAAAAAGTGTCCTCATTGACCATATATTTCCCGTGGCCTTCTGGAAAACTTGGTTAATATCGGCTTGGAAGTTTTCTATATCCTCACGTGTGTTGCTCTTATACAAATTCTAGTATCGTTTGGTAAGAATAGTACAGTGCTACGACACATCCCTGATTATACCGGAAATGAGACTGAGAAAGAGAATTGGGGCGAAGACTTTGCCTTGAGAAAAAGATATTTTCACCGTGGAAGTCTCTGATTTTACTCTGTTGACTGTTACTCTTTGTAGTCGATTTATTAGAATCTTAAAAAATCCACCTTCCACTTTCCTAGTTATTCATTTTTTTTGCACTCATTTCGAATGCTGTTACACAATGATCGCACTTGTTGAAGGCTTTTTTTAGTCTGTGTTTACTACATCTGCATAATATTTGTGTTCCAGTACAATGAAGACTATGTAATGGTCCAGTAATTGTGAGAGGCAGGAGGGTCCTGCTCTAACTCGTCATCCTGGGCTATGCAATTATTTTAATTCCATGTGTTTAACACACTTGCTTCTAAAATTTCTTTCTAAGATTATAATTTTTTGGGATGCTAATGTTACCGGTCTATAGATTGTTACAATTGCTTTGCTGACTCCTTTATGGAGTGGGGCTATATCAGTGGCTCTTAATGCATATGGGGTGATTCCTGTGTCTAGACTCCATAGGATTTTTAAGATATGGGATAGTGATTTTTTGGAAATTTTGATGAATATGGAGTTCCACTAGTCTGGGCATCGGGCAAGAATGCAAGGGCATACTACCAACGGCTTCTTTGAAGTCGAGTGTGGTTAGGGTTATGTAAGGCATTTTGAAGACGTTGGCAGAGTTTTAAGTCTCATTCGTGAAACATTCATTTGCATTGTCAATTTTTAGTCTAATTAACGGCTCACTGAACAGTCATATTATAATTTCAGGATTATATTATTTTTTGCTATTATCAGTGAAAGTTATGCAGCCTATAAGCAAAGCCACAATAATGGATGTGATTTTTGCTTGGAATTCGTATATGAGAATAGTAACTTGGATTTCTTTCAATTTCATTAATGACGTTTTGCCCTTACTCTCTCCTGAAATTTGATGCATTCAGTTTTAAACCCACTGTTTTCCATCTATAACCAGAATTTCTCTTCACTCTTGAGCAAGTGTGAGGCCTTTAAGAGGTTCAGTGATTCTTCGTCTTCACCTGTTTTGGGAGCGTCTCGTTTTCTAATTTACATCTCTTTTTTTTTTTTTTTATAAACAGTAATTAGATCAAAGATATATAATGCCTAAAAGTTGCTGAATATGTCACATGTGCGACAACTGGGTATCTATTTGAGAGGCATTTTGTCTACCAGTGGCTTTATCGCTCTAATATAGAGACATAAGAACAGTTACTTATATAGGGACATCTATAGAGAGTGGGAAGAAACGAAGTAGCAGCTGTAGTTGTTTCTTGGCATGCTAGAGGATGTAATTTGCTGCGTATATATATAATATATATATATATATATATATATATATATATATATATATATATATATATATATATATATATATATATATATATATATATATAAATTTCTCATACATATGTAGATACCATTCACCATTCATTTAGTTCTCTGCCTCTGTCTCAGTGCAGAACCTACCTATACTGGCAAATCAACAAAATTCAATTTATCTTTATTCAAATACACATCCAAACTCCACACTGCAGGATCTTACTGTGGGCAACCGCGTCCTCAGGGACCCGCAGTCGTCCTCTGGCTTGCTGAGAGGTAAAGATTTTATCCGGTAGTGCTTGAGACGACATAAATTGGTTCCAGCGAGACTGCAGGTAGTCCAAGCTCCACCAGCACTGCGGATTATTCCACGAATGCTTCGATGTGAAATACTGCCAAAGGTTCAATTCGACCATTCTGGTGTATGTGCAGCATTTTGTTTATATATATATATATATATATATATATATATATATATATATATATATATATATATATATATATATATATATATATATATATATATATATTGCTCTTTGCTGATGACACTGTGCTTTTGGGAGACTCTGAAGAGAAGTTGCAGAGGCTGATGAATGAGTTTGGTAGGGTATGTAAAAGAAGAAAATTGAAAGTGAATAGAGGAAAGAGTAAGGTGATGAGGATAACAAATAAAATAGGTAACGAAAGATTGGATATCAGCTTGGAGGGAGAGAGTATGGAGGAGGTGAATGTATTTAGATATTTAGGAGTGGACGTGTCAGCAGATGGGTCTATGAAAGATGAGGGGAATCATAGAATTGACGAGGGGAAAAATGTGAGTGGTGCACTGAGGAGTCTGTGGAGACAAAGAACTTTGTCCATGGAAGCAAAGAGGGGAATGTATGAGAGTATTGTTATACCAACGCTCTTATATGGGTGTGAAGCATGGGTATCCCTGGAGTCTACCTGGAGAGAATTCCAGGGGTCAACGCCCCCGCGGCCCGGTCTGTGACCAGGCCTCCTGTTGGACCAGAGCCTGATCAACCAGGCTGTTACTGCTGGCGGCACGCAGTCCAACGTACGAACCACAGCCCGGCTGATCAGGTACCGACTTGAGGTGCCTGTCCAGTGCCTGCTTGAAGACAGCCAGGGGCTTGTTGGTAATCCCCCTGATGTACGCTGGGAGGCAGTTGAACAATCTTGGGCCCCTCACACTTATTGTGTTGTTCCTCAACGTGCTAGTGGCACCCCTGCTCTTCATTGGGGGGATGTTACATCGCCTGCCGAGTCTTTTGCTTTCGTATGGAGTGATTTTTGTGTGCAAGTTTGGTACTAAGCCCTCGAGAATTTTCCATGTGTATATAATAATGTATCTCTCCCGCCTGCGTTCTAGAGAGTACAGGTTTAGGAACTTCAAGCGTTCCCAGTAGTTGAGGTGGTTTATCGCACTTATGCGTGCGGTGAAGGTTCTCTGCACATTTTCAAGGTCAGCAATTTCACCCGCCTTGAAAGGTGCAGTTAGTGTGCAGCAATATTCCAGCCTAGATAGAACAAGCGATCTGTAAAGTGTCAACATGGGCTTGGCATCCCTGGTTTTGAAGGTTCTCATTATCCATCCTGTCATTTTTCGAGCAGATGCAATTGCTACATTGTTATGGTCCTTGAAGGTGAGATCCTCTGACATGATCACTCCCAGGTGTTTGACATTAGTTTTTCGCTCTATTGTGTGGTTGGAATTAGTTTTGTACTCCGATGAGATTTTAATTTCTTCACGTTTTCCGTATCTGAGTAATTGAAATTTCTCATCATTGAACTTCATATTGTTTTCTGCAGCCCATTTAAAGATTTGGTTTATGTCTGCTTGGAGTCTTGCAGTGTCTTCAACGGTGGACACTGTCATACAGATTCGGTGTCATCTGCAAAGGAAGACACAGCACTGTGGCTTATATCCCTGTCAATGTCCGATATGAGGATGAGGAATAGGATGGGAGCAAGTACTGTGCCTTGTGGAACAGAGCTTTTCACAGCAGCTGCCTCAGACTTTACTCTGTTGACTACTACTCTTTGTGTTCTACGTGTTAGGAAATTATAGATCCATCTACCAACTTTTCCTGTTATGCCTTTATCACGCATTTTGTGTGCTATTACACCATGGTCACACTTGTCAAAGGCTTTTGCAAAATCTGTGTATATAACATCTGCATTCTGTTTATCTTCTAGAGCATCCAGGACCTTGTCGTAGTGGTCCAGTAGTTGGGACAGACAGGAGCGGCCTGCTCTAAACCCATGCTGTCCTGGGTTGTGCAATTGATGGGTATCAAGATGGGTGGTGATCTTGCTTCTTAGAACCCTTTCAAAGATTTTTATGATATGGGACGTTAGCGCAATTGGTCTGTAGTTCTTTGCTATTGCTTTACTGCCCCCTGTTGTTTTTAGTAGCTGCGGGACGATCCCAGTGTCCATTCTCCCTCTCCATAGGATGTTAAAAGCATGTGATAGAGGCTTCTTGCAGTTCTTGATGAACATGGAGTTCCATGAGTCTGGGCCTGGAACGGAGTGCATGGGCATGTCATTTATTGCCTTTTCGAAGTCGTTTGGCGTCGTGATGATGTCAGAAAGGCATGCGTCTGTCAAGTTCTGTGGCACTCTCATAAAAAAATCATTTAGGTTTTCGATTTTCAGTCTTGTTAGTGGCTCGCTAAAGACTAAGTCATACTGGGATTTAAGTAACTCACTCATTTCCTTGCTGTCATCTGTGTAGGACCCATCCGGTTTAAGTAGGGGCCCAATACTGGTTGTTGTTCTCGACTTTGATTTTGCATAGGAAAAGAAATACTTAGGGTTTCTTTCAATTTCATTTATGGCTCTTAGTTCTTCCCGTGTCTCTTGATTCCTATAAGATTCCTTGCAACAAGGAGAAGGCTGGACTCAGTGGAGATGTCGTCTGAGGGCAATATAATGCAGAGAATTCGTAGTTTGGAAATTAGGAGGAGGTGCGGGATTGCCAAAGCTATTATCCATAGGGCTGAGGAGGGGTTGTTGAGGTGGTTTGGACATGTAGAGAGGATGGAACGAAATAGAATGAGTGTATATATCTGTAGTGGAGGGAAGTTGGGGTAGAGGTCGGCCTAAGAAAGGCTGGAGGGAGGGGGTAAAGAAGGTTTTGTGTGCGAGGGGCTTGGACTTCCATCAAGCATACGTGAGCTTGTTAGATAGGAGCGAATTGAGACAAATGTTTTTTTAGGACTTTACGTGCTGTTGGGGTGTGAGCAGGGTAATATTTAGGAAGGGATTCAGGGAAACCGACAGGCCGGACTTGAGTCCTGGAGATGGGAAGTACAGTATCCGCACTCTGCAGGAGGGGTGTTAATGTTGCAGTTTTATAACTGTAGTGTAAGCGCGCTTCTGGCCAGACAGTGCCTTGGTGGGAAACGGCCGGTGTGTTAAATAGATAATTTTGTACCAAAAGAACCTTAGAAAAATTACCTAACCTTTATTATAACAAGCACAATTTAATTTAGTCTAATCCAACTAAATATATTTTAGCTAAGTTTACAATAATTTAATTTAATGCTCTCCGACTACACTCTTTTCAACCTCGATTTAATAAGACCAGGCCGCGTCGAGACTTAAGAGATTGTCGTGACATTCTTGAGAAGTTTGGTTGGCTTCAAACTGTCGCCTGAGGTACTGTGGGCGCTCAGAGGACTGGCAGAATACGGAGATAAAAGCTGCATCTCTCAAATGGGAAAGGATTATAAGATGCTTAGTAAGCAGATTCGGGAAGTCTCCGCATACCCTCTCGTTCACCTGGCTGATTATATCTCCTGAGGGTCTGAGGTTCTCAGCTCTGACTGGACTGTTTTCTCATTCTCGAATTTCTAGCATTTCTAACACCTTTCAAAAGGGTGGGATAGAAGGGAGTTACCTTGATACCGGTAAATGGTTTTTGATCCTATGAAATGAAGTTAACCTTTTCTTGGATCGTATATGATTGCTTCCCAGTTCCAGGCGACATATGATACCAATAGGTTATTTATACTCCCTTCTGAAAATAATAAAATGCTGTTGTTGCTGCTGCTACTTCTGCTATTACTACTACTACTACTACTACTACTACTACTACTACTACTACTACTACTGGGGGGTTTCAATTCTTCCTGTCTCTTACTAGGGTAAACATTCGGTCTCAATATTAAGTACGAATCTGTCGTCTTTAAAAATCATCGTCTCACCAATATTCTTAAAAAAATCTGCCCCGCTGATCGTAAATGTAGAAATATATTTAAATTGATGTTGAAGTGATAGACGGAAGTCACAAGAGCGAAGTTCGCCCAGGATAGAATAGTCAACCCTCTATGAGGGGAACTCATATCTTCCAATAAAATTTTTTAACTCTGAGACACGCCAGCAGCATAATGCTGTTGGTGTAACTTCATCTGAAAGATATTCTATTATAAAATTATTGATGGGTTCAGTTGAAACATGATTTTTATCCAATATAACGAGTTAATCAAAAATAATTCCTGAAACTCTTACTTATGCCATTGTTACTAACTTATAAATTATCTACTACTACTACTAATACTACTACTACTACTATACTACTACTACTACTACTACTACTACTACTACTACTACTACTACTACTACTACTACTACTACTACTACTACTACTACTACTACTACTAATTATTATTATTATTATTATTATTATTATTATTATTATTATTATTATTATTATTATTATTATTATTATTATTATTATTATTATTATTATTATTATTATTATATTAATGAAGAAAAAGCAGTTCTGAGGATTTCCATTGTAACATTGTAAATTTAAATGGTTTACATGATACATACGGGTTACAGAGTGAGTCAAGACACAGTGCCACATGATGTGGGTTGATGGTGTGATAATCATGGTGAGTCAGGACACAGTGCCACATGATGTGGGTTGATGGTGTGAGAATCATGGTAAGTCAGGACACAGTGCCACCAGCTGTTGTTAAAAGAAGTGTTGTGAAGGAGCTACAACTGGCATTATGAGTCAGATGTGTTAGTACTTCATTGGCACTCTAGTAGTAATGGCCTCCTTGAGGACTTTTTTTTTCACATGTGCAGATAACCGATAAAGATAATTAAGTATGATTAATGCCGTATGATCAACACAGGAAATACTATATTGTTTTAATACTAATAATTATATGTAACCATAGCTGTAATTAATTTGTTTTTGATCAGTCACCTCGATGAATCATCAACTACCCTTCATGACTGATCAACAACCCTTGATGACTGATCAACCACTCTTCATTAATCAACCACCCTTGATGATTGATCAACCACCCTTGATGACTGATCAACCACTCTTCATTAATCAACCATCCTTGATGACTGATCAACCACTCTTCATTAATCAACCATCCTTGATGACTGATCAACCACTCTTGATGACTGATCAGTCACTCTTGACGATTGATCTGCCATCCTTGATGATTGATCAATTACACTTGATGGTTGATCAACCACTCTGGATTATTGATCAATCGCCTCTGATTAACTACCGTTGATGATTGATCAATTACATTTGATTGATTAACCACCCTTGATGCTTAAACAGTTACCCTTAATGATTGATCACTTACCCTTGATGATTGATTAATTACACTTGATTGATCAATCACCCTTGATGATTGATGACTGATCAATCAGTTACCCTTAATGACTGATCAATTACCCTTGAAGACTGATCAATTACCCTTGATTCATCAACCACAGTCCATGATTGATTAACCATCCTCTAGGAGCCTGGCCCATGGCCGGGCTCCGAGAGTAGTAAGACTCTCGAAACTCATCAAAGGTTTAAACTCATCAAAGGTAACTTTACGTTGCATGAAGCTCCTTCATTCAAAATCAATATTGGCTTCTGATGCAAATTGTAAACATTAAGTATTAGGTAGGAAAGTAACACATATCCTAGTATCTGGTTTTGTTACATGATACATGTTCTCACTCACATGTCCTCCCTTTCTTTGGATCTAACCTTGTCTCCCATTCCCCTAGGCACTGTAAGATCCCTACGTGTTTAAGCTTCTTTGTGAATATAGTAATAATAATAATAGGATATGAACTCACCATTCCCGCAATGATACATATTCTGTTACATGTATACGTATATACATATACACCATATTTTAGAAGAGTTAACTTGTTCTTCACGGCAAAGAAACAGCTTGAAAGACACCCACGCCCTCCACCCTCACAAATTTTCGTTCTAGCAGGAACTTTCTGGAACTACCACGTTTCAGGAGTGTGGGAGCGTCATTTAGGTGGCAGGCAAGTTTCTGAATGTCTGGAGTAAGTAATCAGAAACTTGGTAAGACGGAAGAGAAAGACAGGCTGGCCGGGTGCTATGGAATGGGTAGTAAACGGCATGCGCAGTGGGAGGAAACTGTGGGTCTTTGGTATGGGTGATTAGATGATAGTAGTCCGTATGTTTGTGTGCATGTATATGGGAAAAAAAACACGTCTTATCCTGTATCAACCAAATCTTTGTAAAATTATAAACAAATTAATCCTTTGTTTTTCACAATATACATAAACGACATAGATGAGGGAATAAATACCGACATAAGCAAGTTTGCCGATGACACTAAAATATACCGTCGGATTAATTCTGATGAGGACGTTAGATCGCTACAGACAAATCTGGATAGGCTGATGCAGTGGTCGGAGAAGTGGCAGATGCACTTTAATGTAGACAAATGAAAAGTTCTAGGCATGGGGAAGAGAGAATATCTATGGCACTTATTAACTTAATAATGTAGATCTCAGTCACTATGACAGCGAAATAGATTTAGGAGTTCTGGTTAGCAGTAATCTGAAGTTAAGACAACAGTGTATAAATGTTCGCTATAAAGCTAATAGAATTCTTGGCTTCATATCAAGAAGTGTAAACTGCAAGAGTTCTCAGGTTATACTTCAACTTTATATATATCGATGGGAAGGGCTCCTTTATATTATGCGATTATGCTGCGCAGTTCTGGTCACCGTATTAGAGAATGGACATAAATGCGCTGGAAAAGATACAGAGAAGGATGACAAAATTGTTTCCATATATCAGAAATCTTTCCTCTGGGGCTAGACTGAGGGTACTGAATCTGCACTCTCTAGAAATGCGTAGAATTAGAGGGGATATGATTGAGGTGTAAAAATGAAAGACAGGAATAAATAAAGGGGATATAAATAATGTGCTAAAAATATCTTGTGTAAGACAGGACTCGTGGCAATGGGTTCAAGTTGGAAAAAAATAGATTTTGAAAGAATATAGGAAAAGCTACTCCCGAGTAGCGTTATTGAAGTAAAAACCTTGGGTAGCTTTAAAAATACGTTAAGACAAGTACATGAGTAAGTGTGAAATAGACCTGCCTAGTATGGGCCAGTAGGCTTGCTGCAGTACTCCTTTCTTATGTTCTCAAGTTTCGTGAGATATATACTGTACATGAATGGTATACAATACCGACAAGATGAAAATTAGACATATGCAACATCTGGGTATCTTTAATGTAGACGTTTCGCCATCCAGTGGCTTTATCAATACAAATTCTAGGACATAATTTGAAGACAGTAGAACTATATACAAAAGATGAGGTAATCAGTCCCTCAGTCTTGGAGTTGGTGTGAAGAACACCGTAGTGCTCTGTTATTTCTCGAACACCAGATCTAAGATCACAAGGTAGATTAGAGAATACAAATTGAAAATTAACCAGTGACATCAAAAATAAATAAATATTCATCTTGCTGTAATATAGCTTGAAGTATAAGATTGTTTATTCTATCATTATTAATAAAATATAAAGTACTTATGTAGTTGTATTAGTATTGAGAACATCTGATATATATTAGCTAGACTTCCAAGTTTCTGTGGTCCACTTTATTTACATTTTATAATTATGGTAATATTCATGGGTAAGGGTTATAAAATCATATTATTATTGGCTAGGTTATGCTATGGAGATCAGAGAAGGTTGCTAGTATATATTGGGGACGATAGAGTAATTTTTTTTATGAAATTGGGGTTTTTAAATGAGGGATGTGAAAGTTTTGTCAGGGAAAGAGTAATATTGCTTTGTTTATCTATGTTTTGAGATGTGTAGCTGTTCTGGAAAAAGGATCATATACTAGTAGGGTTCTCTTATGCTTATAGTGTAGTTTTCTATAAAATTTAGATTGTAATAAGGTAGGGTTACAAAGATATTTAGGATTTTTGTAATGTGGGTATAAACGTTTTGTGAAAAAATATTTTATTATTTTTTACAAATTTATTTTATATTTATACATATATTAAAGATGCTAAAAATATTCCTCTTATTTTATTAATGGTTAGGAAGCTAGAAATCAGCTGCTTTAGTGTTATTTAAAAATTTTGTGCAGGGTAGGATGTGGTGAGCGAATATAACAAATACTCCGGAGACAGAGTGACTTCAGAACGCATGGGAGGAGGATGTGCAGGTCTTTGCTCTGGTTTGTACTTATTTATTTCTGCCTAGGATGAAGCAACTGTGTGATCTCTGGAAAAGTGTCACGGGTAGGTAAGCACCAAATAAAGAAAAGGAACACATTCTTGAAGTTGCAGGCTGTGAGATGAGTAGGATATTGTAGTAGTATAAGGCAAGGAGGGAGTATGTTGTTGCTTTGGGTGTTTATAAATTGGCATAAGTGTATATAGCCTACAAGTTGGATTATTATAGTATGATTATTGTATTTCTAGAAACAGGTAAGTTATTGTGCATAATAAATATTCCAGTGTATTTTTTTAGGGGATTATAGTTTAACAAATTTTGACTGGGTTTTCATTTCCCCTATTGTTGTTATTACATTTGTCTTATAACCCTTTTATTAATATATTCATCCCCTATTTCCATTTCAAAAATTTTCAAACCTGTCATGAAAATTTGGTTTATTTGTTTTCTCAACCTGTTATGACATTGCTGGAAAAAAACAATCAGTGCTTTATAAGACAAGTCCGTAAGGAATGATTAAAAAGTATCTATCAGCCAACCCTGCTACGCAAACGTCAGTGAATTACTGTAACACGAGAAGGTTAACCGAGACAAAAATATGAAAGTCTGGATTTTACTTTCATGCTTTCTCAAGTCTTCTTGGTTATGTACTGTGTTCTACTCATAAACTGACATGCCTATGTGAAAATCGTATATGCTTGTGTTAAAAGTTTCTCATTAGTCAAATGTGGTTTATTGACGTTAACTTAACCTAAATAGCATCTGTAGGAAATTTAAATTAAAAAATAAGAGGTTTAGTTGTTTAGTTTGATATCTTTATTATGCACCCCATACCCATCCTGTGGGCGGTAGTCAAAAGATTACAGAGATACATAATGGGTCCAGGGACTGGACCTCAAAGTTTGATAGCTGAGCAAGTTACAAAGGTAATGAACTCAGATGGTCACAATCATGACAAGTTACAAAGGTATTTGCAGATTACAGAGGTATATATAGGGTCCAGAGTCTGGGCCCCAAAGTTTTGATAGCTGAACAAGGTACAATTGTAATTAATTCACTAGTTACAAGGTAATGAATCATGTAAGTAAATTTACTTAGGTCTGTACATGGTTGCACTCATGAACAAATTATAAAGCAATGAGCAATCTATTAGTCTACACCCAGCCACAACTGTAATGAGTTATTGGTGCAAATTTTAATTGTTGGGTCACACACACACATATATACATATACACATACATATATACACACACATACATGTATATACATACACACATACACATACACACATATACATACACACACACACACACGTGTCAATGCTTTATTTACAGGGAGCAAAGTCAGGGTATTTTTCCAGAATGGTCTGTAATATACCACTGTGGATAAAATACTTTGACATATCTTGAACATTTCTGAATGAGTAGTCTCTGAATTCATTAATTTTATCGCACTCCAGTACATAATGACGCAGGGTGTGACAATAATCCAACTGGCAAAGTTTACATCTCGTAAAAATAAGAGGATAGGTTATAAAAATATACTTAAGAGTGTACTTCAATCCCTGTGTAGGATTGAAATGTTACTGATTTCATTTTACAACTTAAATGTAAGTGTTGCAGACTTAATGACCACGTGCAATCGATTTTTTTTTAAATTAAGGGGGCTTAGCTGACGCTGTTGTTATTGTGGGTAGGTGTGGCACGGGTGGTGTATCGGGAGGCGGCGTAGGGTGTATTATATAGGGGTGGAGGAGGGTGAGGGTTGGGTATCCCGAGACGGGGATCTGGTAGGGATGGTGAAGCATGCAGAGCTTCAGTGTGTGTTGGGCCGTGGTGCTGAGCGGTTGTGTTTGGGTTCCTGCGCGCGACTCTGTTTCTCACAGAATACATCTTAAGATTTTTAAAGACCTTATGATACGAGCCGGTGGATGTGTATCCACGGAAGGATATAGTAGAGGAGCAGCGTGCTGCTTGTCTCGTGTATCTCTGTAAGGATTCTATAACATTTATTAGGGTGTATTTTGAGTTACTTAAAAACTTGTGTAGGGATTCTCTCACAAGTTTCTCTCTCAAGTCTGAGAGAGAACTTTATGATGAAGTCTCTCATAATGGCTTCTATCAGAAGTACAAGCCCTGAAATTTAAATCAAGACTTCGAATTAGTACAAATTTCACACCGAAGAACTAATTAAACATATATTACTGAAATAAATACGAAAGTCAAGGTTATAGTGGCATGTTGTCTTACGAAGACACTTTCCATGGGCAAGTCACTGTTCCTAAGGTACTTAATATGAGAAGTGACTACAACACTTTCCACAGGAGAAGTTACTCTACATGGAAGGCGACTTCATAAGGCACTTTCATGGGGAGGTAACTTTGCACGGGGAAGGTTACAGTGAGGCACTTTCCATGTAGAAGTGAATGATCATAAACTTTCAATGGGGTAGTGACTTATAAGGCATTTTCCATGGGTCAGTAACTGTTCATAAGGTACTTTGTGGAAATGACTTCATAAGGTATTTTCCATAGGGAAATGACCATTCATATTGGCACGTTCCATGGAGAAGTGACTTCATAAGGTACTTTCCTGAGGAGAAGTTACTTTTCATAAGGCATTATACACGGGTAAGTTCCTACATAACGTACCGAAGTGATTTCATAAACCACTTTCCATGGGGAAGTGACTTCATGAGACTCCATGGGGAAGTGACTGTTCATGAGACTTTCCATGGGGAAGTGACTGTTCATGAGGTTTTCCATGGGGAAGTGACTGTTCATGAGGCTTTCCATGGGGAAGCGACTTCATAAGACTTTCCATGGGGAAGTGACTTCATGAGACTTTCCATGGGGAAGTGACTTCATGAGACTCCATGGGGAAGTGACTTCATGAGACTCCATGGGGAAGTGACTTCATGAGATTTTCCATGGGGAAGTGACTTCATGAGACTTTCCATGGGGAAGTGACTTCATGAGACTTTCTATGGGGAAGTGACTTCTTGAGACTTTCCATGGGGAAGTGACTTCATGAGACTTTCCATGGGGACGTGACTTCATGAGACTTTCCATGGGGAAGTGACTTAATGAGACTTTCCATGGGGAAATGACTTGATGTGACTTTCCATGGGGAAATGACTGTTCATGGGGCATTTCCTATGGTAAGCGGACGTGAGGCTTCAGAAGACTGTTCATTGGATAAAGTGACAAGGTAGTTATTTAAAAAAGGGTTTTGGTGGGTTAAATTCACGAGGAATCGATAAACCCGTAGGGTCATGCAGGGGCATGTATGACCCCTACGGTTTTTGAGCTTCCCTTGGAATACAATAATTACATTGAAAATGATAATTACCATGATTAATAGCTGCTCTGAAAATCACAATTTAATAATTACCTTCAGTATAACAATCATCAGAATAATAATAGTGAATGTTTATGACACATCAAACACGGAAGTAACGCATATTTATCCCTGAAAAAACGCTTTGATGTTGGGGAAGGGCAATTGATCCAAGAAATTTGACCTGTCCCAGATTGCCTCCAATTTCCTGGACGCTGTATGACCGTTACGGGTTTAGCACGTCTCCATGAATCTCATTATGCATGTTCTTCGGACATTTACATAGATTATTGAAGTGCTTAATAAAGCCTCTTGTAGGTGAAAAGTCCTACTGATAAAGGTCTTTTGCTGAATGTGGTTTTACCCGAGTTATGGATTACCAAATAATAATAAGGTCCTTACAAGGAAGGTTCCTGGATGCGGGTGACCGGCTCTTCATTGAAGGGATTAGAGGTAACTAGCTCGAACCCGATTACTTCCTATTTCCCCAGGAGCCACATGAATGTAATACTGATTATATCTGGTCAAAGATGTATACACCGAGTTTGCTTCCATCTCTCTTTTAGGGATTAGATTATTCTTGATTTGTGGTGCAAAGGCAGCATGGAACTTCGTGCAGCTTTAGGCTTTAAATTTAGTTAAAAAAATGCCGTGTTTTTTTTTTAAAGTGTGTGTATTACTAAGTTCAAACATCCAAATTCAGATTTCATAAAATTTTACTATTTACCAGTGGCCGGTTTCGAAAGTTTCTTCTATGCCAACAGCCCGGCCGGGGACCAGGCTTTTCTGTTAATTGCCTGCTCAACCAGCCAGGCTGTTAAACATAACTACGTCAAATTATAGAAATGCGTGATTAAATAAAATTATTTGTTTAATATATGTAAGTGCTACAGTGCCAGTTCTACATATAAATATGTTTGATACATGTTAAGGCAGCGTGGACTGAAGCGTGGCATTTAATAGTGCTTAGTGCATTATTTTTCTTTGCTGGGTAATAAATTTTATATTTACGAGGTGCCATCAAAAAGTTCCTGTACTGCCGCTAAAAAATATATAGGCTTACCTAATCACCTAGTAGTTGTATTCCTCGAAGTACTCTCCTTGTGAGGATATACAATGATCCCAGCACCTCTGCCACTTCTCAAAACATTTCTGAATCTCTTCTTTCCTAGTGGCGTCTGGCGCGCCCTGTGATTCTGCTTGAATCGTAGGGGGCAAGATTAGGGGAGTAAGGAAGCTAGAAGACTATCGCCATGTTTTTGGCCAGAAAACTATGTTTTTTTCTAGTCTTGATTCAACAGTCAGGGCACAGATATTTAGCACTTGCAATATGCTGGATACTAATCTTCATTAATAGCTTTCCTAACTTTTTAAAAGTTGGCGTTTGTTTTTGATGTTCATGTTTTTGACCGTTCATCATCCTCAAATGACGTTTGTCCGGGAACTTTGAAAGCACATCTACACAGAATTTGTCTTTGTTTATCATTGTAAGTGCTTCCTCGTGTTCAACAAAGAAAAAAATGTTGATTTCATAAAAGGTATTTTTTTTGTGAGGAAACTCCTGATATAATGTATTTAAGCACTGGGCATTTTTATGGATAATGTTTATGGAAATAACTGGATGACATTTAGGAGTATGATTGTTTTAAGTTTAAGAGTATTAGATTAGTGAACTTTGCCTGAAAATAAATTTATATTAGATTTTTTATAAATTTTCTGAGAAATTGTAATTTGTATCACGATTAAAGGATCCTTTGGTGAATATTATAAATGCCAGTCTGAATCGGTTAAATTTACTGAAACACCCAATTTATTCTTGTAATATCGGCTGGCGCGATAAGTATCTAAATTATCCCAATTAAGAAGAGTCTTATTTATTATGTCGTTAGCAACACAACTCATTTAGGTTATCAAACGAAGTCCTTAACATCAAGGAATCTGCAAACTACATCCAGTATTATCAAGTTTCGATATTTACACCCATCATTCTTTTATCGATTAGCTACGGGATTTTCCAGCGACTAGGGAATGGGAGGTAATCAAGTTTGATGCAAGGAAGGGGAGAGTAACTCAAGAGCTCTTCGTCGGCATCTCGGTATCTCCTTAGTAGGGTCAGTTAAATGAAGCAAAGCAGGAATAACTGGGAGAAATTCATTACCTGCAATACTCTTAAGTTTGACATGTGAAGGAACCCAGGGGACAGGGTTGAGGGCTCTTCTCGGTTACGGGCACACTCACCTGGACGATAATTTAATACATATTTGTATTGCAGTACATAATAATTTCCCCATATTTATGACTAAGTAGGGTATAATTATAATGGAATGCACGAGTTTCTTTACAATTTGAGTGTAATTCTTGTTGTTGCAGGACTTTCAGTCCATTGAGTTAAATTCTTTACTTCATGAATTTAGCCAAATATTAATTATAATTTTTCGTTTAGTGTCATAACAACAACACATAATAAACTTGCGTTTGTATTGAAAAAAATACGTATTTTGTTATCAATCATTTAAGAATTCTATTCTTAATTAGAAGCATGCCTATTTAAAGTATCATTTATTTCCTGTCCACAGATATGCGTTGAATACGTCAAACTAGAAAAGTGTATGTAGTACTAGTGAACAGTGTCACCAAGTGTCCATAGTCACCTGGACTAGTTTGTGCCAGTGACATTAGGAGTCTTAACCTAAAATAATAACCTAGTGTTAAATGCTCGTGGCAGACCTGATGACTCTAAGTGGACCTTTGCAACAGGGGGTCTAGGTAACGAGAACTGTGATGACAGTAAATGATTGGTTCATAGTCTGTGGAGTGATGACGAATGAGGATAAAGAGGCACTCCCACGGCAAGATTTTGGTGAGGAAGGGCATCAGGCGTAGCTGGAGAGAGACTTCAAGGAGGCACCAAGCATCAGGGGCACAACTACGCCCTTGAAACATCCTGCAGCCATCATGCCCATCAGAAGAGGCCATGTCGCACCTCAAAACCTCTTCATTGACACCATTATCCGTCGCTTCGATGGCCCACGTAAGTGTATATATTTGTGGATAATTTTACTTTTTGTACTGTTATTTATGTAATTACAAAATTTAGTTTGAAATTTCCTGCTGGCACGTTTCCCTTCTTCCAAATTCATTAAAAAAGTTTCACTTGCGTCTGTAAGTCTTTATCTTCATGTTAAGAGGAAAATATGGCTGTCTTTGTAGACAAATGTGGGAAAGGGTATGACTATAATGGTCTTCTGGGTGTGAATTATTTTATTTAGTAAAAAATAATAAAATCTGGGACAGTATTTAGCTTTTCACAAGGAGTCCTCAAGAATCCTCAGTATTCACATTCTTCTGTATACTTTGATTCTTGTTAGACATTCTGAACGTATTTTCGTATTTATACTTTGTTTTAATTTTTAAAGTGCATTTTAATTTGTTTTTGAAAAATGCTAATAGTACGTATATATATTCTGAAGCTGTCTCGGGTTAAAAACTGATATGTGTTCTGAAATAAATATTTGCTCGTTAAGGAGACTTTTATAAAGACCATGTAAATATTGTGCAAGCGAGACTTGTGTTACGAGCTGCATTCACAATAGCTACAAAATATATATATTGAAAGTATGTGGCATAAAATGCAGATTGATAGTTATAAAATATAAAAATAATGAAACGCGAATGTCAGAACTATGGAGGAGTTGTTAAGGAAAGCCATGGGAAACAAGGAGACAGAACTGTTGATATAAGGAGAGAGATAACATAATTTAGATATATAAATAGCGAGTGTCAAAAAATTAAACGAAGCTGGGTAGATGAAATATACATTTTTATATTAACCTGAATAAAGACTAGTGAACTAGCTTCTCAACACACAGGACAGACAGATGTAAGTAGTAAACAAAAAGGCCATGAAACTACAGTATCTTTGATAAACATAGAGCAAGAGGTACTTATTAGTATTTCATATAACAATATTGGACTAATATGGATATAAGAGATACAATCAGTAAGGAATAATAGTACTACTATTAAAAATAAAAGTATGAAAGATGGTGAAATTAAGTTAGAGAGAGAGAGAGAGAGATATTACCTGGAGTTTACCTGGAGAGAGTTCCAGAGGTCAACGCCCCTGCGGCCCGGTCTGTGATCAGGCCTCATGTTGGATCAGAGCCTGATCAACCAGGCTGTTACTGCTGGCAGCACGCATTCCAACGTACGAACCACAGCCTGGCTTGTCAGGCACCGACTTTAGGTGCCTGTCCAGTGCCCGCTTGAAGACAGCCAGGGGTCTATTGGTAATCCCCCATATGTATGCTGAGAGGCAGTTGAACAGTCTTGGGCCCCTGACACTTATTGTGTTGTCTCTCAACGTGCTAGTGGCACCCCTGCTTTTCATTGGGGGGATGTTACATCGTCTGCCGAACATTTTGCTTTCGTAGGGAGTGACTCTCGTGTGCAAGTTTGGTACTAATCCCTCTAGGATTTTCCAAGTGTATATAATAATGTATCTCTCCCGCCTGCGTTCCAGGGAGTACAGGTTTAGGAACTTCAAGCGTTCCCAGTAATTGAGGTGGTTTATTGTAGTTATGCGTGCCGTGAAGGTTCTCTGTACATTTTCTAGTTCAGCAATTTCACCTGCCTTGAAAGGTGCAGTTAGTGTGCAGCAATATTCCAGCCTAGATAGAACAAGCGACCTGAAAAGTGTCAACATGGGCTTGGCATCCCTGGTTTTGAAGGTTCTCATTATCCATCCTGTTATTTTTCTGGCAGATGCGATTGCTACAGTGTTATGGTCCTTGAAGGTGAGATCCTCTGTCATGATCACTCCCAGGTCTTTGACATTAGTTTTTCGCTCTATTGTGTGGTTGGAATTTGTTTTATACTCCGATGAAATTTTAATTTCCTCACGTTTTCCATATCGGAGTAATTGAAATTTCTCATCATTGAACTTTATATTGTTTTCTGCAGCCCATTTAAAGATTTGGTTGATGTCTGCTTGGAGTCTTGCAGTGTCTTCAATGGTGGACACTGTCATGTAGATTCGGGTGTCATCTGCAAAGGAAGACACGGCACTGTGGCTTACATCCCTGTCTATGTCCGATATAAGGATGAGGAACAGGACGGGAGCGAGTACTGTGCCTTGTGGAACAGAGCTTTTCACCGTAGCCGCCTCAGACTTTACTCTGTTGACTACTACTCTTTGTGTTCTACTTGTTAGGAAATTATAGATCCATCTACCAACTTTTCCTGTTATTCCTTTATCACGCATTTTGTGTGCTATAACACCATGGTCACACTTATCAAAGGCTTTTGCAAAGTCTGTGTATATAACATCTGCATTCTGTTTGTCTTCTAGAGCATCCAGGACCTTGTCGTAGTGGTCCAGTAGTTGGGACAGACAGGAGCGACCTGCTCTAAACCCATGCTGCCCTGGGTTGTGTAATTGATGGTTAACTAGATGAGTGGCGATCTTGCTTCTTAGAACCCTTTCAAAGATTTTTATGATATGGGACGTTAGCGATATTGGTCTGTAGTTCTTTGCTATTGCTTTACTGCCGCCTTTGTGGAGTGGGGCTATGTCTGTTGTTTTTAGTAACTGCGTGACGACTCCAGTGTCCATGCTCCCTCTCCATAGGATGTTAAAAGCACGTGATAGGGGCTTCTCGCAGTTCTTGATGAACACTGAGTTCCATGAGTCAGGGCCTGGAGCGGAGTGCATGGGCATGTCATTTATCGCCTTTTCGAAATCATGTGGCGTCAGGGTAATGTCAGATAGGCTTGCATCTACCAGGTTCTGTGGCACTCTCATAAAAAAATAATTTAGGTCTTCAACTTTCAGTCTGGTTAGCGGCTCGCTAAAAACTGAGTCATACTGGGACTTTAGTAACTCACTCATTTCCTTGCTGTCATCTGTGTAGGACCCATCTCGTTTTAGTAGGGGCCCAATACTGGATGTTGTTCTCGACTTTGTTTTGGCATAAGAAAACAAATACTTTGGGTTTCTTTCAATTTCATTTTTGGCTTTTAGTTCTTCCCGCGTTTCTTGAGTCCTGTAAGATTCCTTTAGTTTTAATTCGATGTTTGCTATTTCTCTGACCAGTGCCTCCCTACGTATTTCAGATATATTGGCCTCTTGTAGCCGCTCTGTTATTCTTTGCCTTCGCCTAGTTTACATCTTCTCCTCCTTTTCCTTAAGCAGTATAAATAAAAACAACGACGTTAAAATGATATATGAACTAGTATATGATAGAAGATGGGAATTTTTTTTTAATTATCACTGGATTCTTAAAAGAACTGAAGCTCACGCTACAAACACCCCTTCATTGGATCAAACCTAATTGCCTACTGTTTCCCAGGCGATGTATGACCTTGCGAGTTTTCCATCTCCCACTGACCAAAGCAACAATAGAGTAAGCAATAGTAGTAGGTATGTAGAGAGGTTCAGTGATCGATCCGTCCACACCAGTAACAACCACCAGTTGTCAAGGTAACCCACCATGGTCAGACAAATCCAGTTGGGTTCCCAGAGATAATTCCTCACCTGGGTTGCTCACCTACAGTAGGTTGTTCAGCTGGGTTCCTCACCTGGGTTGCTCACCTACAGTAGATTGCTCAGCTGGGTTCCTCACCTACAGTAGGTTGCTTAACTGGGTTCCTCACCTACAGTAGGTTCCTCAGCTGGGGTGCTCGTTTGGGTTCCTCATCTGCGTTGTTCATTTGGGTCCCTCACCTGGGTTCATTTGGGTTCCTCACCTGGGTTGCTCATTTGGGTTCCTCACCTGGGTTGCTCATTTGGGTTCTCACCTGGGTTGCTCATTTTGATTCCTCATCTAGGTTGCTCATTTGGGTTCCTTACTCTGGTTGTTCACCTAGATTCCTCATCGGGGTTCCTTACCTAGGTTCCTCTGTTGGGTTGCTCACCTAGATTTCACAACTGCGTTGCTCACCTAGGTTCCTCACCTTGGTTGCTCACCTGGGTTTCCTCAGCTGGGTTCCTCATTTAGGTTCCTCAGCTGGGTTCCTCACTTAGGTTCTTCACCAAGATTTTTCATCTGGGTTTCTCACATAGATTCCTCAGCTAGGTTCACCTAGATTCCTTATCTGGGTTACTCACCTAGGCTTCTCATCTGCTATATCAACCCACCTGGCTCAGGCTGCCTCACTAAATCCATAAATTGCTCTTGTTTTGTAGGCGCTGCTAGAGAGACACTTCAGGACACTGTAGTAGTAAGGATGAAGGGGATCATCTGTAAATGTTCCCGTTTATAGAATAATTAGGCAATTATGAATTAAATGGAATTCTGCCTGCTGATTGAACTACATTATTACTGAAAAGGTCAGTTTCTCACAGTCAGTAGATAGTGTAGGTGTAAAATAATAAAAGCTCAAAATGTAACGTATATATATATATATATACATATTTCAGGTCCTCTTCACAGAGTCGGGCGATGTCACGCTACTGTGAGGTGTGGTCTTTGTTAGTATGATGTGACTGTGAGGTGTAGTCTTGCCCCTTTATAAGCCTTCTTGTGATGTTTTGCTTTATAGTTCCTTGATAATGTGAGTAGTCACGAAAGCGTTTGGAATTCCTCTTATTTTTTCATAGTGGTTGTCTTGCATATTTTGATATCACCTGTTTACTGTGATCTTTTTGCATATATATATATATATAATTGTGCATATACTTCTAACCGCAATATGGAATATAACTTCTATATGAAACAATACTCTCCTAGTTGTGCTTGCAGGGGTCGATCCGTAGCTTGATGCATGTCTAACTGAGCAGCCAGAGGCTTTGTAATACTTTTGCTGGTTTAACAATTTCCATTCGGCTGCCAAATTGCCTCTACTTTAGCAACAAATAAGATTCCGTTAGTGTACAGTTTATATGTGCCAGACTGCCAGTATTGTAGTGTAAACTTGGCTGATGAGAAAGAAAAGCACATTTATTATTAAGTAAATGTAAATTAGACATAAAATCATAGATTATTAATGGATATATGATTAACTTATTGAAAAGTGTTGAGAGACTCAGAAACAAAGCAGTACATGACATAAACAGAATCACACCCTGAGATGCAACCATCACCCAAGCAGTTGGAGAGAAGCACCTACCTTGTTTTGTCAGCGACAGCAGTAGTCCTACCGCTCTTTGTGAGTCTTATCTGCATAAAGTAAATTTGTCGCTCTCTTCTGCCGCTGCTAGGGCATTTCTTATTAAAGAGATAATTATAATTGCGTGGCTAGTCTGATTCATAAAGAAATAATAGCTTTCTTAAGCTCAACCCAGTGTGCTTTAAATAAAACTAGTAGCATCAAGCTGATTTAGGTAATAACTTAATTTTTATTGCCAGAACAGCCGTCAGGAATTTCCCAACAGTGATATATGTAATATGTTTTGACCAAATCAAGATAACCAAGGAGCACCCTACACAGGGAGGGCTAGTTTCGTTGACCTACCCGAAGAAAATTATGATAGTACTAAAACTAGACTTCAAAATACATGCAGTCTGTAAATGATTGATTACAACGGATTCAACGCTGTTGTACAGGGACACGAAGTCGCTTCGGAAGGTGTTCAGCAGGAAGATTCCGTCCTCACTCTTGCCCCATTCACATTCGGAAACCTAACTAGCACCTGTCACAGCGCATAACGGCGCTGGTGGTCTGATTCAAGGTATCAGATTCCATGGCAAACCGGTAAGGAGGATAATTGACCAAGAAATAGTCTAGTCTAAGGCCTGCGTAAATGTTATGTTATACCAACCGTCCCTTATGCATTTGAGTAATTTAATTGTATTGGAGATATGTAGTAAAATAAAATTCTAAGTACAGCAGCTAATGTGCTGACGTGAAATATATAACTTGCCTAAGTGTTGCATCTTAGAAACATACCGTTATTGAATCAATAATATCTTTCATTACAAGTCTGAGTTCATTTAATATATTAAACCAGAAAATGTGCGCTCAGCGACCACTTCCTTGAAAGAAAATGTAAGTGAAACCTCAGCAAGCTTCCTTATGTCCAGGTGAGGATATCATTGCCACAAGGCTGGCAGTTCGGTACGGTACGGTATTTAATTTCGTACTTGAGAAGTACTGTACTGTACCTTAAGAAAAAATATAGTACAGTATTGTACGTTTTAGTAAAACTACCGTAACGTACCGTTCTCTCTCTCTCTCTCTCTCTCTCTCTCTCTCTCTCTCTCTCTCTCTCTCTCTCTCTCTCTCTCTCTCTCTCTCTCTCTCTCTCTCTCTCTCTCTCTCTCTCTCTCTCTCTCTCTCTCTCTCTCTTTTTGCCATATAAGCCGAACAGGTGAGTTTGGTCTATTTAGCAAGGCCGTTTTCGATCAAATATCCAGAGTAAAAATTCGTTTCAGCCATAACTGCCAAATTCAGTCTGCGCACGATGAACAAAATGAATATCTTTTCAGTGATATTAAATAAACGTAAACTGACCTATGATATATATATATATATATATATATATATATATATATATATATATATATATATATATATATATTATATGTCGTGCCGATTAGGTAAAACTTGCGATTTTGGCTTAAATAGCAACGCTCACCTTGCCATATAAGACAAGCGAAAATTTGTGTATGCAATAATTTCGCCAAAATCATTCTGAACATAACGAAAAAATATATTTCATTGTGTTTGTTTATTACTAAATTAATGTTAACGTATCTAAAATATATTTAGTTGGGTTAGGCTAAATTAAATTGCGTTTGTTGTAATAAGGTTAGGTAGGTTTTCAAAGTTTCTCTTGGTACAAAATTATAAATTCTTACATTAACATAAATTAAAAAAATATATCTTTAAACGTATAAGAGAAAATTTTAGAAAGGACTTAATTTTAGATGAGTTCTTGCTAATTGACCAGTTTTACCTAATCGGCACGACATATATATATATATATATTATATATATATATATGTGTGTGTGTGTGTGTGTGTGTGTGTGTGTGTGTTATGCCTGATAAGTTGAACCTGCCAAATAGGCCGAACCTATTAAAATATTGGACTCTTCAAAAAAAAAAAAAAATACAGATTGAGGGACATATTTTTCACTGACAGTGATGTAAAATATTTTTTTTATCATATCAAACTTAGAGACGTAATCTAAACTAACGCAACAATTTTTTATTGACTAATTGTACTAGATAGTATATCATAGATTAGTTTAAATTTATTTTATATTACTTAAAATAAATGTTATATATAGTTTTCATTATGATAACATTGATTTTTGCAGTTCTATGAAACACATACGTTAATGTGTGGAAAGAAAATAGTGTAACGCTGATGAACTATGTTTAGATTTTCTCGTGGAGAGGCCCATAGGATGCGGAGGTGTTTATTTCTGTCTGTATGCTACCACTGCCGCCGTAGCAGCAACACTAGCTTAACACCACCACAACTGGTGATGGCAGGCCTTTCCTCCTGGCTTATCTACACCCTCACTTCTCTTCTCCATTATTATTCTTTTTGGGTCATAATATTAAGTAACGTTTACCTTCTTTTGTTGGGGAGTTTTTGGCTGAGGGTGTGTGTGTACTCACCTAGCTGTGGTTGCAGGGGTCGATTCGCGGCTCATGGCCCCGCCTCTTCACTGGTCGCTACTAGGTCACTCTTCCTGCTCCATGGAGCTTTATCATACCTCTTCTGTGTGTGTGTGTGTACTCATCTGTATGTGGTTGCAGGGATCGATTCACAGCTCCTGGCCCCGCCTCTTCACTGGTCACTACTGGGTCACTCTTCCTGCTCCATGAGCTTTATCATACCTCTTCTTAAAGCTATGTATGGATCCTGCCTCCACTACATCACTTCCCAGACTCTTCCACTTCCTGACAACTCTGTGACTGAAGAAATACTTCCTAACGTCCCTGTGATTCATCTGAGTCTTCAACTTCCAACTGTGAACCCTTGTTGCTGTGTCCCATCTCTGGAACATCCTGTCTCTGTCCACCTTGTCAATTCCTCTCAGTATTTTATATGTCGTTATCATATCCCCCCTATCTCTCCTGTTCTCCAGTGTCGTCAGATTGATTTCCCTTAACCTCTTCTCGTAGGGCATGCCCCTTAGTTCCGGGACTAGTCGTGTTGTGTGTGTGTGTGTGTTAGTTAGTTACCATTTTGTCCTAGGCACATGTCGATTAGACACTATGTGTGTGTGTGTGTGTGTGTGTGTGTGTGTGTGTGTGTGTGTATGTGTGTGTGTGGATTATGCAGAAATCCGAGCAAGTGATATAAGATGCAAAACAACCACGGGGAGTTGAATAATAGTCATTATTCATAATACTCACACACACACACACACACACACACACACACACACGGCTAGATAAAGCTTGGGGGCTGGCTATTACATCTTCTAATTTCATATTCCTTGATTTCTCAAAACCCGGAGGCCCTTTCCTACCCCATATGGGGGGATGGGGAAGGGGATGGTGGTGGTAGTGCGGGTGGCACGCACACCCTTGGCTCACATTCAGAAAGAGGCTGTGGCAGGTGTCAAACTTGCACTGCACTACTCTGAGAAAAAACTTCTCCTCACTTCTTTAGTTGTTGCCTTGCAACTTTGCATAACTCCTGATGACACACTGAGAAGTGTGAAGGTACTTGAGCTAAAGATTTCCACCCCTAGTGGCTCTGTGGCTTCTCTTGCATATATATATATATATATATATATATATATATATATATATATATATATATATATATATATATATACACATTACACTTTAATGTTTTTTTTTCTTCAGATACTCTTAAGATATTATCACACTTTATTTTTTTTGCAGGGGAATCATTTCCACTGTCATTACATTTTCATACATAACCTATTTTCCAAGTTAAACTCTTTTGGGGTTCCTCACTCACTTTGATTTTTGTACTTTGCGTAAATACAGTATGTGGAAACATGTTTTTGGGCTTTTGCGGTTAAGTTTTATAAATTAAGTAAAGTACTCATCCTAGAGCTGATACTTGTTAATGTTAACGATAGTGTTTTTTAATAGACTCTGAATACTTTAACTGATAGGCACTGAATGACATATTAGTCCCAGCGTTCTCTAAATGTTAAAACTAGATTTCTTCCTTTAACATAATATACAACTGTAATCATCGCTTTAATTGAAGGCGTGACCATTAAACCAGGCGGTAAATCAAAATTGCTATATGACTAATATACACTTAGACAATACTATCTTATATTCACAACTTCCCATATATGACATTATTTTTCAGGTCCCATAGTAAATTCATAGAGATACTATTAATTAACAAAACACATGTATACTACAGGATAGATGTTCAGCTGACCAAATTCATTAATATTTGTGCTAACTTTAAAAAGTTCGGCAAGTTTATCTTTTAAGTATGTAACGTGTTTTAAAATTATTTGTGACATTATTTCACAGGAACCTCTCTATCCAATAACTTTAATTTCATATCAGACAAGAGTCATTTGTATGGGAAATTGTCAAAGCAAATAGTCCCTGAACGTAGCTACATTACGTATATTTTGTATTGCTATCTCAATACCATTGCAGAAGAGACGCATATAGTGGATCCAATAAAGGTGAACATCGCTGGTAACTACTGCACATTGTCACGCCCCGTAGTGCAAACATTCTTTCTCATTCACGCCAAAATTACGTCCCTCCTATTTGTTCGCTCAACTGATATACTTACTGTCACAACATTAATCGTCTACACATCGTTACGGAGATCAGTGTCTGCGCCGTTTGTAAGAAGCTTCATTCCTCTGATCTTGGTGACAAGGCAGACTAAGTGCTTCAGTATATAAATCAGATAGTCTGTCACTCGTATTAATATTAATGGTTCAAGGGAGTGAAGACATAAGGTAGAGGCAATACCTCTCCTGTTATGTGTCAGATGTGATGGCACACTAGTTGGTTAAGAAATAATGAACCATGACTGCAGTTCCAACGTTAATTTGTAATCAGTTAAAAAGTTTTTTTTCTAGGGGGACACGATTGAGGTGGGAGAGAACACTTAATTAGTGCAAGCTAAATAGACGTTTGAGGACGCGTGAGCGAGATACAATTTTATGTGCATTAGTGATGGATATATATCCAGGTAGTTAAACTTGCATCATAAATTAATTGAATTCTACGTCCCCTATTGGTGGACTGCCTGATGCATCCTAGGTTCCCGCCCAGCCTCAGGGGTTCCAGGAGCTCCACAACTTAAATATCCTGGAATATTTTGTAATTAGGTGTCACTAAAGTCCTCAGTAAAATTATAAAAGAACACAAATATTTAAAAAAGGGGAATGGTAAATACCGACGAATTTTAATTAACACACACACACACACACACACACACACACACAGATGATGTGAAATTGATGAAAAGAATTCAATCGGACGAGGACCAGTCAGAACTACAGAGGGATCTGGACAGGCTGCAAGCCTGGTCCAGCAACTAGCTCCTGGAGTTCAACCCCACCAAGTGCAAAGTCATGAAGATTGTGGAAGGGCAAAGAAGACCACACACGGAGAACAGTCTAGGGGGCCAGAGATTACAAACCTCACTCAAGGAAAAGGATCTTAGGCTGAGTATAACACCGGGCACATCTCCTGAGGCGCACATCAACCAAATAACTGCTGCAACATACGGGCGCCTAGCAAACCAAAGAACAGCATTCCGACATCTTAATGAGTCATTCAGGACCCTGTACAGGGTGTACGTTAGGCCCATATTGGAGTATGCAGGGCCAGTTTGTAACCCTCACCTAGCCAATCATGTAAGGAAGCTAGAGAAAATGCAAAGGTTTGCAGCAAGACTAGTCCCGGAGCTAAGGGGTATGTCCTACGAGGAGAGGTTAAGGGAAATCGACCTGACGACACTGGAAGACAGGAGAGATAGAGGGGATATGATGACGACATATAAAATACTGAGAGGAATCGACAAGGTGGACAGAGACAGGATGTTCCAGAGATGGGACACAGCAACAAGGGGTCACAGTTGGAAGTTGAAGACTCAGATGAACCACACGGATGTTAGGAAGATTTTTGTCAGTCACAGAGTTGTCAGGAAGTGGAATAGTTTGGAAAGTGATGTAGTGGAGGCAGGATCCATACATAGCTTTAAGTAGAAGTATGATAATCTCATGGAGCGGGTAGAGTGACCGAGTAGCAGCCAGTGAAGAGGCGGGGCCAGGAGCTGTGACTCGACTCGTTCAACCACAACTAGGGGAGTACACACCCTTCACACGCTACACACTTCCTACCTTCTTACCTACCTTTCTTTGTAGCGTAAGGCTAATGACATTTAATTAGACGAGAGATTAGGTGCACTGATGAGATGACTGGCTTTCTTTTGAAGGAATGGGAAGGATCTTGGTATTTTTTCTCAAGACGAACAAGAGGTACTGAGAGCTCATTTAAGATGCCTTCGGTAATAAGCAAGGGAGTGATGAGTATACTGAAAGAGAATTCAGTAAGTGTAAGGGGACCACGACTCTTCAACACCATTCATTCTTAAGGGGCATTACCAACAGACCCCCTGGCTGGCTTCAAGAGGGAGCTTGAAAAAGTCCATAGATCAATTCCTGATCAGCTGGTCTGTGGTACACACGTTGGGCTACGGGCGGCACCGTACCCTGGACTGGGCCCAGGGTACGGTGACCTCCGAACCTCAAATTTTCCATTGCCGGCAGTAAACCTGCAGGCAATGGATAATTTGAGGTCGCAAACATGAACTGACGTGAGTTAATTAATGCCACAAATAACAAGTACGAACGTGCTACCAGGCAATCTGGAAACAATTTAGGGGGTCACTGACCTCGCTGCCCGGTCCCAGACCAGGCCTCCCTGTTGTTGCTGGCTTGATCGACAAGGCTGTTGGTACCAGCTGTACGTAAACTGACACATGCACCACAACTGTTGCTCTGCGTGTGGCTGACATCAACCTCCTGATCTCCGTTTAGATTATACGTTTTGCACCAAATTACGTTCGTAAGTTTCTGCGCTATCTGCCGTTTTCTGGAATTCTGATATCTGTCATTCTCGGTAATTAACGTATAACTATTTGACGGTATCGAAATAAAAAAAAACGGATGACATGTTTAGTATCGCGGGATACGTCGTTATACCTCGAAATGTGCGTATTCTCGCGAGCGATTGCATGAGGATCCACATAGCAATGGTATGAAGGAACTGCCGTGTAGATATGGGAAAAGATAGCCGTAACGTAACAGGACAAGTGTTTCCTGACGCAGGTTCTAGTCATATGATGACCCGCCATTGGAGCGTTTGGTCATGTGATCGAGGCCTTCCGCTAGCTTACCGGTCCACTCCCCTATTAAAAGTAAAATAAATTTCTCGCCGTAGCGTGAATTACTTGGTACCCAATTAGTCGGGGAGTTGGCAACCAACGTCTCATCAAGAGAGAGGAAAGGCGCTGTCTGACTGATGATGACCCTGTCTTCATCAGTCCTGATAGAAGGGATCAAGAAAGAAAGGCTAAAGAGAAGAAGAGGGAGGGAGGAGAAAGAAAGGACGAAGAGGGGTTCCTAGAGGATAAAGAGAGCGAAGGGAAGGGAAAAGGAAGTAGGACGAACTGGGGATGGAGACAGGGATTTAGAGGATTATAGAGTAAAGGGTGGGAAGTAGTGATAGGTGGGAGAAAGGAAATGACGAGAGGTAAGGGAAATGAAGGGAGGGAAAGAGAATGAGAGAACGGGAAAGAGAAAATAGAAAATAAGAGGATGATAGAGAATGAATCTGAGAGAGAGAGAGAGAGAGAGAGAGAGAGAGAGAGAGAGAGAGAGAGAGGGAGGGAGGGAACGAACGAGCCAACTACACTCTGGCTGCATCCTTCTCAAAATCGTCACTTGATCTCCGTACATTCCTAGAATGACTCGTGTCTGGAACGTGTACGCACAACATACAAACATTAGTGAAAAAAAGGTTCATTGATCAAATAAATTCTCTGGCTAACAGCTGGCACCAGTTTCTTCCTGGTCCAATTTGTTTCATAATAATAAGGTTTTAATGAAGATAATGCAGAGGTTGATGGACGAATTTGGGAGGGTATGTAAAAGAAGGAAATTAAAAGTGAACATAGGAACGAACAAGGTGATGAGGATAACAAAAAATATAGGTAACGAAAGATTGGATATCAGATTGGTGGCCGTGATTGTGTCTAGATACTTGGGAGTGGACTTGTCAGCAGATGGGTCTATGAAAGACGAGGTGAACCGTAGAATTGACAAGGGGAATAAGGTGAGTGGTGCACTGAGGAGTTTGAAGAGACAAAGAACGTTATCCATGGAAGCAAAGAGGGGAATGTATTAGAGTATAGTGATACAATCACTCTTATATGGGTGTGAAGCATGGGTGGCGAATGTTACAAGAAGGATGGAGGCAGTGGAGATGTGTGCGAGGGCAATGTGTGGTGTGAATATTATGCAGAGAATCCATAGCTTGGAGATTAGAGAAAGTGCGGGGTTACTAAAAATATTATCCAGAGGGCTGAAGAGGGGTTGTTGAATTGGTTAAGACATTTAGAGAGGATGGAACAAAATAGAATGACTTGGAGGGCGTATAAATCTGCGGTGGAAGGAAGGCGGGGTAGGGATTGTACTAGGAAAGGTTAGAGGTCTCTGTGTGGGAGGGCCTTAGACTTCTAGCAAGCATGCGTTAGCGTGTTAGATAGGAGCGAGTGGAGGCAATTTTTTTTTTATGACTTGACGTGCTGCTGGAGTTTGAGCAAAGTAACACTATGAAGGAACTCACGGAACCTGGTTAGCCGTACTTGAGTACGGCTGAAGTAGGGATGAAATATGTTGCAGTTTTTGAACTGCAGTATCGGCACACCTCTGGCAAGAGAGTGATGGAGTAAATGATAATGTATGTTTCTTCTTTTTCGGGTCACCCTGCCTCGGTGGGAAATGGACGATGTGTAAAAAAAAAATGCTAGGGAAAGATTGTAAAAGAGATGAGGAAGGTAACAGCTTTTAGCTGGTAAATGAAGGTAGGAATTCTTAGCTTGAATCTGTAAAGATCCATAAGTGTTAAAAAGAAAGGAAAAGAGGAGAGAGTATGAGCGACAATGAGAGTGAGAGGAAGAGTGAAAGAAAGCTAGTGAGAAGAAGCGAAAGGAAGAATGAGTGAAAGAATGAGATTGAGAGTTAAAGAGTGTGTGTGATGAGTGAGTGTGACGAGCGAGAGAGAGAATGAGAATATATGAGCGATTACAAGAGTGAAGGCCACGACAAAACAAAACTACGTGAAGTCCAGGTTGATTACAAAGGACGACCAACACCAAAACTTTTAGTCTAGTGCTGAGGTAATTGCACGTGTCCTGTTTTACCTTGAGTATGTTAATACCAAATCTGCAGCCATAACTGACCACCACGTAAGGATTTTTAGTTAAAAAAAATGTATATTGTCAGGTATTGTTTATTAAAAACAATCAACCACATTACTTGTATGTGCAACTGATCATTGTCGCCAGCTTGTCAGCAGTACTCAAAATAGTCTGTGAAAAACTGATTTCCAGTTGTGTTTGTTGTTAAAAGACCTTAAGTGTTGGGTTAATTCTGTTTTTGAGGTTAGAAATCAACACGTTCCAGTTAGTCCAAAATTTTTACCTTTACCGTGGTAGTCAGTTTGTTGGTATTTAAGAATAGTCAGAAACGCTGCTGCCGAGTGAAAGAATCAAACTTAACTTAAAATTTGAAGAGCTGGATAGGGCAGATGAAAGGAGAGAGAGAGAGAGAGTGAGAGTAGTGGATGACGGATAGAGTCACCATGAACGGTAGGAAACTGGTATGTCTTGATTAATGGAGTTAGGTCTTATTACGGGAAGAGGAAGGAGGAGATAGAGATAAAGACAGAGGGAGTGGGGGATATGATAGAAAAGGATTGGAGAAAAGGGAGAGTGTAGAGATAAAGACAGAGGGAGTGGGGGGGATGTGATAGAAAAGGATTGGAGAAGAGGGAGGGTGATTAATGACTGAGACACATACCGTGTATACGATACTTTGGTCAAGTAATGAAGGCGGCTAATTGGCGTTTCATCAGGAATAATTACTCTTCAAAATATTCCAGTGATAGGTCAGTTAATTTTCATTTATGGGAATTACGGACTACGTTCAGCACGCCCTGGCCTCTTTCCCCCACACCCACCCACCTACCCACCGAACCACGTATTCACCTACCCACTAACCTACCTACCCACCCACCCACCAGCATTCACCCACCTATAAGCACACACACATACTAGCGAAGAGGCGGGACCAGGAGCTATGAATCGACCCCTGCAACCACATATAGGTGAGTACATACATTCATGTTGTAAATACGGAGACTTAGCGTCACTAGGGAGTAATGTTTATTGTTCACTGTTGAATGTCCACCCTAATACACTATTTCCCTCCCTCCCATATTTCCCTTCCCCCTCCCATCTCCCCTCTCTTCCCTGCCACTCCCCCTCCCCCTCTCTCCTATACCCTCACTTCACTCCCCCTCCTTCCGTTTCTCCCTTTCCGCCTCCCCCTTCCTTCCCTTCCCCCTCCCCATTCCCTCTCTCCCTTTCCCCTCCCATTTCTCTCTCTCTCTCTTTCCCCTCCCCTTCCCTCTCTCTCTTTTCCCCCTTATGTCTTTTTCATTCATTTACTTAATCTTACATCCTCGTGCCACCTACATATTTACTTCGCTATTTTCAGCTGTTGCCATCATTTTCCTGTATTTTCAACTTTCCTGTTTTTCATTTCTTCCTCCTTTCCATTTTTCCTACTTCGCTCCATCCTAACATCCCTCCCTCCCTTCCATTATTACTTCATTGCTGTGTTCCCTCCAGCTTTTCATCCCATGCTGTCTCTCCCTTCCTCGTTTGCACCCTCCTTTCTTCCCTGTTCCCTCCCTCACTATTATTCATTTTCTCATTCGCCCTTCTAATGATTTTTTTTCGGTACCTATATGCTCTTCCTTTCTTCACCCCCTTCGTTGAGGAATACTCCTTCCCCACTAACTTGACCGCCACTCCTTCCCCACTAACTTGACCGCCACTCCTTCCCCACTAACTTGACCGCCACTCCTTCCCCACTAACTTGACCACCAATCCTACCTCCCCGCAAACTTGTCCACCGCTCCTTCCTGCCCACTAACTTGTCCACCGCTCCTCCCTCCCCACTATTTTGACCACCTCTCCTTCTCCATTAACTTGACCATCACTCCTTCCCTACCACTTGACTCACCCTCCCTCCCTCCCCATTCACTTAAGCCTCACTGATGTCCTCGCTCAGTCTAACCAGAGAGACATTTCAGCCGCATCATCCACTTCAGCAGAAGTGATAAAAATCAATCTCAGTTCAATGAAACTCAGGTAATTGAGTCAGATATTTTGCTTCGACTTATATCTATCGTCTACGTTTGATCCCACGAGTGTTCTGTGCATCACAGAATACCGAAATGAACATATTTTGAATTGAATTTCATCTAGCTTACTAGACCGATCGTCGAGTCATTAATATATTGACGAAATGTCACGCCTTAAGCTGTATCCTTTTACTTAACACATTGTCAGTAATTCTACCAACATTAATACATGCCTTAAGCTGCTCCGACTGTGATAAAAATAACAATTAATGTAGATTCAGTTTTTATCTCTGCAACGCAAATTTTAGTTATATTATTTACAAAGCTCTAAAACCGGTTGGTTATTCACCATTTTTTGTTAAATTTCTAACTTTATTATGAAGTCACTGCCGTCATTAAATTTTTTTTAGCTATATTAACACTTTGATGCTATGAGGACTAGTTTCCTGCTATCAAGACTTATTTAGTGGCATAAGAAATCTATTACAATGCGTTCAAAACAATTCGATGTCCATTAATCGCAGCTCAAATCATGTCTCCAATTCGTTTCAGGCCACAGGCAATAAGTAGTCAAATTAATTTTTTTAAGCAAGGGGAATCTCGCCAGTTTTTAGGAGAAAAGATGGTGCTTGGTTCATAAGTACTTAGGCTACTGAAACCTCCCCACCATGGTAAGATAACTCAGCGTTGGGCGGAGGACAATCACAGACCTCACCATCATGGTAAGATAACTCAGCGTTGGGCGGAGGACAATCACAGACCTCACCACCATGGTAAGATAACTCAGCGTTGGGTGGAGGGCGAGTACAAACCTCACCTCCAAAATATGGTGACCAAGTTTTGGGGGCAATCCTGTATCGGTGAGTTTTTTTTTTTAAGTAAGTTTGACAGACGGTTGTGATTGGTGGTTTGCTTCATGGTTTCTCCATCTTTCTACATGCAGGGTGTTATGTTGGGTCTCGTTGAGTTTGTTGGGGTAGTTCAGCTTGGATGAGCCTGTTTAACCATTTGTATACTTGTAACTCCTGTTATCTCCCATCTTCAGTATGTGATTATCACTTGACGGGATGCTGTCGTCGTACTTCTGATGTGGTCGAGGAGCTGCTTTGGTTTAATCTTGGCAACAGAAGCTGTGTCATCTTGGAACTGCTTTTTATTATAATTTTCTTCACGTCGCAACTATTCGAAGTTAAAAGAGCAAACCTACGATCGTAGCGTGTGTGTGTGTGTTCACCTATTTGTGGTTGCAGGGGTCGATTTACAGCTCCTGGCCCTCTTCTTCACTGATCGCTACTAAGGCCACTCTCTCCCTGCTTCAAGAGCTTTATCGTACATCTTCTTAAAGCTATGTATGTATTCTGCCTCCAGTCCATACTGTATGAATGAAGAAATACTTCCTGTGACTCATCTGAGTGTTGCGTGTGCGTGCGTTCGTGTATGTGGGGGCTGTGCTGTTGCGTGTTTTTTTCTTGCATGGAGAATGTGATGGTAGACCCCAAGTGATGAGTGAGACCCACATTTTACTCCATAATAATTTCCGAAAACATGGTTGTTATAGCCATACACTCTTCTATATATGGTCTTTGAAACAAATATTAGTGTGTGTACTTACATTCCTATGGCTCTTCGGTGTCTTCAGCTATTATATCTCCCCTTGATCGTGGTCGTCTTAATTCTAATAAGTCTATTCTTATTCTTGTCTGCTCTATCTAAGTCCAAGCCAGAGTGAAACGTTGTCATAAGTTTCATTCTCCTGTGTGGTGGTGATTTGTGTAGGTTATCTTTAAAGGTTTTTGCATGACGTTATCATGTCTCCCGTTCTTCTTTCCGCCAAGCTCATCAGGTTTAATTCTTTTATCCTCTCATAGTCTGGATTCAGATCTTTGGACTTTATCGAGCTTATGTGCATGCTTGATGAGGTGTGGGCTTTATGCCGGCACCACGTACTCAATGATTGGCCTAACATTTGTCGCATATGGTCGTATATAAAGTTCTAAAGGATTCTTTATAAAGTTCCTGAATGGTGTTCTGAGGTTTGCTAATCTGCAAATGATGGTAACCTTATACAGCTTTATGTGTATTTGTGTTGATACGCTTGACAATATATTAACCCGTAGGCACTTCATGCTTTCTGATACATATTTGCAGCTTCTCTCCGCTCTACTGTGCCCGGTCTGTCCTTACCTTCTACAGATCGGATGATCTTGCATTTGTTTGGGTTGAACTCGAGAAGCCACTTGAAAACCAGGATAAATTACAAAAGCTGGAAATACTTTAAGTATCATGAGAATAAAGCAACTTAATTTCAGTCGTGTTTACAAAATTGTTAACAGTCAGTGTCCAGAATATCTCGTTGCAAATTCTGCAAGTGTTAGGAACCAAAGCCCAAATTATACTAGGAAAAATTATCATAATTTTATAGTGCCCAAATAAGATAGTCAGGTTTCACCTACTTATTATATAAGGTTCTGGAATGGGTTACTTATTATGTCAAGGCCAGTTTTTAAAAATATTAAAAATAGTGCTAAATAATATTTAATGAATGAAGTTGTAGGAAGAGAGGAAGGGAATTTCTTGTATTGTTAAAATATTCATAATTTGTTCTTGATCTGATGTGTTCACTCTTATATTGATTTACTTTTATTAACATCACTAAAGGTAGAGGATGAGATAACATATATGTATGCCATTGTAAAAATTAAAATAAAGATTTGCAGTGGAAATAAATCACATTGTTTGGCTTAGGCTCAATTCAACATTTTACCATATAAAACCAGTGTAAAAGTTAAAATTGTATGAGCAGCATCATTGACGTCGATGCCCGCAGGAAGGGAAGCTAATGTGTACCATTCTATAAAATAATAATCATAATGCCATTATATTTTTGTTGACGCTTACGCTCCGTAAATAACATGAATTGACGATGGAAAAAAATATAAATATTTAAACTTCAAAATGCCATGAATAAAATAAATTTAAACTGACACCATTTTAATTTAATCATTAATAAGATGCCCAAACGTTGATTTTGTAACTATAATACAATTTTAACAATTCTCTTCTGATTAAAATAATGGTTTAATACTACCTCAGTTCTTCAAGTGCGTCATATCAAGGAAAAAATGCAATACTGCTAGGATAAAGAACATAATCAACAGTTCCTATAGGTTGACAGGCCCACATAATGACTCCTAACATTTATGCTAAGATAAGTGGATGGGCATGGTGATACCTCATTCAGCTACCTACTTGGAGTCTACCTGGAGGGCATTCCGGGGATCAACGCCCCCGCGGACCGGTCCATGACCAGGCATATTGGTGGATCAGGGCCTGATCAACGAGTCTGTTACTGCTGGCTGCACGTAGTCCAGCGTACAAACCACAGCCCGGCTGATCTGGCACTGACTTTAGGTATCTGCCCAGCTCCCTCTTGAAGACAACCAGGGGTCTATTGGTAATTCCCCTTATGGCTGGTGGGAGGCTGTTGAACAGTCTTGGGCCCCGGACACTTATTGTGTTTTCTCTAAGTGTACCAGTGACGCACCTACTTTTCACTGGGGGTATATTACATTGCCTGCCGAGTCTTTTGCTTCGTAGGGAGTGATTTCTGTGTGCAGGTAGGGCCCAGTCCCTCCAGAAACTTTCAGGTGTAGATTATGATATATCTCTCTCGCCTGCGCTCCAGTGAGTACAAGTCAAGTGCTTCCAGGCGTTCCCAGTAGTTAAGGTGTTTGATATAATCTATACGTGCCGTAAAGGTTCTCTGTACATTCTCTCGATCTGCAATTTCACCTGCCTTGAATGGGGATGTTAATGCACAGCAGTATTCCAGCCTAGAGAGAACAAGTGATTTAAAAAGGATCATCATTGGCTTGGCATCTCTTGTCTTGAATGTTCTCATTATCCATCCTATCAGTTTCCTTGCAGATGTGATAGTGGCACTGTTGTGGTCCTTGAAGGTGAGATCTTCGGACATTACCACTCCCATGTCCTTCACATTGCTTTTCCGCTCTATTGTGTGATTAGAGTTTGTAGTATACTCAGTCCTAGCTATTATTTCCTCCAGTTTTCCATAACGGAGTAGTTGGGTTTCAGCTTGCACTCAACACATATTATTCCCATACAATGATTTTACATTGTTGCATCTCACACACAACTGATGACAAATGAGAATAATTTAATTTAGGATAACCCATCAGAGCCATTATGCAGCCCATCCTCCAACTTAAACAGTGAGCGCAGAGATATGTTTAGTGCCGTCAGATGTAAGCCACTGGTTTATTTTGATATCGGCTCTTAACTATGCCTAAATATAGTGTGATTTACATTAAACTAACCGGCCCAAGAAGACAAAAACATTAAATTTTTGTAGATGCTTGGATCGGGCAGGAAACAACGGACTTTTAATGTGTGCAAAAAATGCTATTCCTGTTGGGAGGACTGATTGCGTTATGGGATTATTTCCTAACTTGCGAGGTGAAAGAAGACTACGACCAAGGAATGGGAGTGTAGGTTAAAGGAGATGGGTGGAGGTGAAGGTAAGGCAAAGGGAAGACGTAATTGAAGCTGGATGTTGTAAACCTAAAGTCATTGATTATAACGACTGCGAGGCCCTTGTCTTACACCAGCTAGTGAGTTTCATGAATGACTGTCAGTAAATAAACAAAAGAATGGACGAGGACTCAATACGTGTTCATGCATACAGCAGACTCAACACTGTAAACACTCGGCCACGACGCTTAAAAGTGCTCACAGAGTTGGGCCTGCTATATGCATGTACCACGGTTGGAGTCCCAGTCCAATCTGTTTATTTAGTGACATTCATGTTTAACATCGCAGTATGCAAAATACATTAATTTACATACATAGGCTTTGAAGTTTTTCTACGCCACCAACCATAGCTCATACTTTCATAGTCCACTACGGATGAGAAGATTCCAAAATTTCGTCTCTGCAAATTTTGTGATTTTTCGGTTATTCCCAGTTCAGTGTCTTCTACGTAACTCAAAAAACAAGGTGAACAGTAGAATTTAGGTGATTGGAGGGTGGAACAGGAAAGGATAGAAGTGTAAGCAAGAAGGTACAAGGGATAAGGTGGACTGGGGATGGAGGATAGTAGGCCAGTGCCACGCCCTGTTCCACTCAAAGGGTGAATGTAATTAAATCATGTATTCGTTCCTTTTGGTTAGTATACGTTAGTCTATTTTTACATGTTTCGCAGATTGGTTTATCATGTAAACATAACTAAGCCAGATATTTGTTTGTGTGTACTCGCCTTGTAATTCCTGTGGGGCTTGAACTCCAGCTCTTTGACCTCTATTACAAAATTAGAACTATGCTCCTCGGGGGGGGATATAATTTTCTTTCGTTGTGCTATGTTGAGTGGTACATCTTTTTTAAAAATATATGCTGATTTCAAAACATACAACACTCTAAAATTTAATTTGGGAGGTTGCAACCCGCTGAGCATTTTCTTTTGTACTACGTTGTGTGACATTATTTTAAACAAAATTTTTATACTTATTTCAGGAACATATATTTTCAGCTTCTGATTCATTTTCATACGAAAATATATGGGGGAGTGAATCCCTCCCACACTCGCCTCTTGGAAAGGTGGGCAAGGTAAAAAGTGTTGCATATTCAATCGGGGGAAAAAATAAATAATTACACACACACACAATAAATGAAAAATACAAAATTATGCCGAATCCTGCACAGAACGGAATAATCTCGCAAAATGACTAGGTCAGCTGAGCGCCTGAATTCAGCTGAAAATAATGGCAAGTGGAGGTGATGAGATGGAGGGACGACATATGAAATGTGTCAACAAGACAAATTGAGAAGGGTAAATCAGGCGGCGGGGCACACGTGTGCCTTGTGAACTGGCAAGCACTGACAGCTGAGAAGAGGCAAGGGTAAATAAGACCAGGAACTCATTATGAGCTAGTAATTGTGTGACAACCAGATGTTCTCACCTCCCCTGTGAATGATTGCTTGTTTATGTTGTCTATCACTGGTGTCCTTTCTTGTTCAATTTAACTTTCTTATTTATGGATATTTCAATAGTTTTTGTAACTTATTACCTTCGGGCTGGTTCCGGCCATATCTCTATTGTAAACAAGTAGTTGCTTTGGTCTTTTGCACAATAATTTATATATACTATAGCTATTAGTTTTATCCTGTTCTCGCTTTGCTTTTTCCAAAAATATCTTACATGATTTTCGCATTTTTATGAATTTTGATTACCGTATCTCTTCCAACTTTCTTTGTAGTTTATATTCCTAAATAATGCATGTGTAAACTCTTGTTTCGGAGGTCATCGCACTAACACAATTGCAATTTCGACATGGAATCATAAAGTTAATAATGCCCCAACAACTTTTTTTTATATGTAGATCAATCGTTTCCATAAACGTTTGCTAACATTTATTTTTTTCTGAAACCCTGATTCCCGACTGGTAGCTTCTTTACATGGTATCATCTTTCTTCTGACGCGACTGAAACGCTTTCTGTGGGACTATCATTCTTTCGGATTCTGGTGAAACAGTATCTTCGTGATACCATTATTGCCACTGAAACCAATGGAACATTATCTTCATGTGATCATTCCCACAGACGTTCTTGGGATCTGCATTGCTCTGCCAAGCAATGCAGATCCTGTGGTCCCAGGTGCTCAAACAAGGCCCCTTCTCTTGATTTATATCACTCCCTTGCTTCCTTGCATGTACTTGGACCGTTATTTCTTGTTTAAATGCTCCTGAGTAGGAATAGTTCGGCTGGCCATAGGCACTGAATTTTGGCATGAGGTACTGGGCTGGGTATAGGATGTTGGGTTGGCCGTGGGCCAACAGTGCTGTTAAAAATAAAAGTATAATATCCTAGGGCTACTTATAGAACGTGTAATAGGTAACAGAATGAAATGCATGACGAAAAAGTTACTGGACAGTAGGACCAAAATAATGAGAGCATAAACTATCCTGTTCTGATTGCAGCACGCTATAGCCGGATTTCCCGGGCTAGTTGTGAGCACTGATGAAATGGCTTTTCGGAGCCAAGATGAATAAAATAGAGGGGCTATACAGGGATTAACTTGACTGGCGCTGCCTGCCTGAGTTTGAGCCAGTTGTCTGTTTTGAGACAGGTGTGACTGGTGTATTTGTCAAGAAAAAATCTCCTAAAACGAGCCTTAATCATATGTCTAACTCGGTGGCTCCTGAAGAGTTTCGTAAACATTCCATTGTGACATTCATTAATTGTGGCCCTGATATTGCAAGACCGCCCCGGATTATAGTGAGGTTGGATATGTTAAATAGTCTCACGCATTCCCATAGGTTATTCAGTGTCCCAGATATGGTGAGAGACGCCGGGTGTTTAAGGTGAGAGTGTTGACAATATTAAAAAATAAAAAAGCGTTTGCAGAAAGAGATTTTAAGTCGACATTTCAGTCTGTAAGATCTTAACAGAGCGATAACAGCCTAATAAATGCTCTGTAGGTGAGATCATTAAGGTGACAGTTTGGGAGGACACACGAGTGAAAGGTTATTGGGTCATGTGTGAGGTATTCAAATTACATGTGAGGTATGTGAAAGATGAAATGATGCAAGATAATAGCTATTACGTTAGAATAACTAGTGTTTTCATCAGGAAACAGATCTTCAAGGATGCAATTCCTTTCAGGTGTAGCATTGGTAAATCTTGGTATTTAATGGATGAATCTTCACACTTTTACCAGATGTCCGCCTTTGTGTTTCATCAGTGATATGGCAGCGAACTTCATTAAGAAAACTTTTTTTATCCTCTTTATATACATCGTTCTCAGTTTTGCATCAAAAACAAATTACAATAGAAGTAATGTACAAGCGATGGCTTGACATGTGGTGATGATCAACTGTTTCTAATAATAGATTTGTGCATATTTTTATTTGTTTCTTCTTGCTGGTATTTACTGATGTAAGAAAATATGGGTGTAGCGGACTCTGTGTACACTGGACTCTCAGTGTAGCGGACTCTGTGTACACTGGACTCTCAGTGTGGGCCTCCAGCAGCAACAGCCTGGTTGACCAGGCAAGCACCAGACGAGCCTGGCCCATGGCCGGGCTCAGAGAGTAGATACTCTCGAAACTCTTCAAAGGTATATCAAAGGTAAAGGTAAAGCACCATCTACTGTTATTTAGGGTCTTTAAGAGAAAATAAAACAAGCAAATGCAATAATTAAAAAAAAAAGAACTTGTCACAGCTTCCCAGGTCTACATTAATGACCTCAGACCCAAGAATGGGTAGTAATTTGAATACTGTCCTGGTTCCAACAATGCTGTTGGAGGCTTCATCAGTTAAAGGAATTTATACATGGATTAAGTAAACGTTCCAGTACAATTACACCCATTTCGTTAATTTTTAGTGTTTACTCACAAAACATTATTCTTAATGCTATATTCTCTGATCATTATTTCTTGAAAAATCACAAATAGTTTGGTGTGGATAAAATAAGTTTATTCATTTAAAAGAGTGTCAGAAGTTGCAGGGGGGTAAATAACATTGAATCTTCAAGGCTGGTCTCTTGATCTCTTATTTTGATGTTGTATGCTCCCAAATTTGTAGGATATTTACATTATTAATATTCCAATTGCCTATTTTTCTAAATATAATATTTAGTGTTAGAACTGCATGCAGATTAATCAAACTTTATATAATAGGAGTCAATATAACGTCTTAACATGGGTGCAATTCTTATCATTCCTAATTGTTATTCTTTCATTATAGATAATTTCTGAGATATTTAAGATTAGAAAATTGGAAATGGTAATTACGATAAACATACACTTAAACTTGGAAATTAGTGAATCGTCCAGTGAGAGACTAGCAGAAAAATATGTGCACCTAATTTTTTTTCTTGGTGTTAACGCACTCTTAAAATGTAATACGTATAAAAATTACAATTTAACCGCAGGCTGAGATCTATATTTTGGTCTGACAAATTTAATGTAATCTTGTATTAAGGCCTACATTGGCCAACATGGCAAACCCTACCAATAACACCTGACTAATTGACAATAAAACTTTTTTTTTTTTAGTTTTGGTAAAGGAGTACCACTGCTGCTTTAAACGTTGAAAAGATAAATGTCACTTGCCGTAGGGTTAAGAGAGCTTACCTTGTATTTGACGACAAATAATATATTTATACGATCATGGCACTTGGCCTTAATATCAATAACCAAGAATTGAAACAGTGTTATACCAGTAAAACAAATATAGGCTTACTACTAGGAAAGGTTAAATCATTAAATAATATTTGACGTGTAGGAAGTAAGATATCTGTCCTCCTCATTATTTTTAATTGTAAATGATTTTAAGTTATAATAAGACGTTGTCAGTGGTGCATTGATATGCATTTTCTAGGGGTGGAGGTTATATTTATTGTGGTGGTCAGTGAACGAGTCTCATCTATAGGTGTGCCAGTTTATACTATAAACTATAATAAATCTTACACCAGCATTATGGAGTAATCATCGATAAAATGTGCTATTGTATGTACACATGTAAATAAAGCTGGCGCTGTATTCCATGGACTAAAATTCTCCTTAGCGATGATATTCAGCTGTTGCAACAGCAGCTTATGTGCCACCTCTCAGTGTCATTTTGACACTTTAGTCCTCTGGCTTGTCAAGCGACACAAATTCTTGGACGTAGTGTATATAAAGAGTTATTGCCGGTGTGCATAGTGTGTTACGTCCTGCTTTTATATTTTGTAATGTGGTGTCTCAACGGATTCAGGAATTTTTCATCTTCGCGAGGGTTGAATGATTTGATCACTGGTGATGGCCTAATGAAGCAACAGAATACCTGCAGCCTGAGACGAGGTTTATTATTACACACTCGCCTTTGCTAAGTTTGGCTCCAGCTGGTGTCACTAACTTCTGTATATGTTAACATCTTTCTCGTCACTTCTCTTCGTCTTTGCTGCTCTTAAAATCATCTTGCAATCTTCTGTCTGTTGACAAGACCCCGCCAGGACGTAATTTCGGGATGTTATGAGTCAGTAACAGCAGTAAATTTGTCTCTGGAGTCTCATCACCCTCAGTCTCCCACCTCAAACCAAGACTTCCCAGTATTTTTTATTTTTTGACAGTTTGTCATATTTCAAGAAGGCCAGCTGCCCAATATACTGTTTATCAACCAATTCTATTACGTGATAAAAATTGTTGGCATTCTTTATTCTCCTCTATCGATTATATTTTATCACCATATAAATCACAATTCTTGACACAATGAAACCTTTCGATATTACTGAGTCACATTTTTACTATTTCTGATAATTAAGATAAATTAGTGTTAGATTAAATCTCTTCATTGAAACAGTGTCCGTTTTAGTATTAATAAAACTATCGTCCTAAATACCAGAATTCTTATATTCGGTAATAGATAAAAACATTATAACGGTTCTAAATTTTACTGAATGATACACTGGTCACTTAAACACTAATAGTTTTGTCAAAAACTGTAAGGAAAACAGTGTATGGAGGTTGATGACAGCGCTTCCTCATCCACGTCTCCTTGTGTAGTAGTAGTCATTCACAAATGGCCTGTCACTGACATGTTGGCCCTGGCGCATTTTTTGCTCCCTGTTGACAAAGTGGAATGTTGTGTGTGGTGGAAGGAGAGTGTAATATCTCCCACTATGATACAGGAAGGGTGTTGCAGTGGTGTGAGAGAAGTATTGTTCCTACCCTGGGATACTTCGTCAGTTTGCAGTGGTGCCCAACAAAAATGTCAGCTTTAGGCATTAATAGTATTTTTATTTACGTCTTAAAGTTTTTTATGTATTAGGGATAGACGCGAGTTTTATTTATATTTTTGAGTACGTAGTGACATGGATGTTTTCCTTAAGTGCTGAGGCATACGTAACTGCTCGTTAAGGGTGAACAGGTAGTGGCAGGATTTATTATTCAAGAATAAAGCTTATCATCTTTAAGAAGTGAAATTGAAGTTTCACTGTCATTCTCATTATATATCAGTCGGCCTCTCGAACCATACCTTTGATATACCTTTGAAGAGTTTCGAGAGTTTATCTACTCTATGAGCCCGGCCATGGGCCAGGCTCGTCTGGTGCTTGTTTTTTAATGGGATTTTTTAAAAATATGTTGATGCTCGAGGCCCGCTGCCCCACATATCCATCACAGCCTGGGTGATCTGGCACCCGGTGAAGATACTTGTCCAGTTTCCTCTTGAAGGCTTCTACACTGGTTCCAGCCGTGTTTCGGATATCTTCTGGTAAGATGTTGAATAGTCTGGGACCCCGGATGTTAATACAGTGCTCCCGTATTGTCCCCACCGCACCCCTGCTCCTCACTGGGTTTATTTTACACTTCCTCCCATATCTCTCACTCCAGTATGTTATTATGGTAGTGTGCAGATTTGGGACCAGGCCCTCAAGTACTTTCCAGGTATATATTATCATGTATCTCTCTCTCCTCCGCTCCAATGAGTACATGTTCAAGACTTGAAGGCGTTCCCAATAATTTAGATGTTTCAATGGCTCAATGTGAGCCGTAAACGATCTCTGAATTTGTTCCAGCTCTGATATTTCTCCTGCCCTGAACGGGGCCGTCAGCACTGAGCAGTATTCTAAGTGAGGGAGCACTACCCACCCCGTCATCTTCGTGGCTGTTGAGATCTTTGTCTTGTTATGGTCTTTAAAAGACAGATCAGCAGACATAATTATTCCCAAGTCCTTTACGTGTTCCTTTCGTTCTATGTGGTGATCCTCTTGCGTTTTGTATATAGTGTTCCTTTTGAGTTCTTCATTTTTTCCATACCTAAGCAGCTAAAACTTATCACCATTGAACGTCATGTTGTTCTCCACTGCCCACTGGAAGACCCTGCTTATGTCTTTCTGTAATTTTTCAGTGTCCTCTACCGTAGTGACTTTCATGCTTATTTTAGTGTCATCTGCAAATGATGATACAAAAGTATGCTGGGTGTTTTTATCTATGTCTGCTATGAGGATGAGAAACAGCAGAGGTGCCAGGACAGTGCCTTAGGGCACTGAGCTTTTGACCTCTCTGATGCTGGATCTTGCCCTGTTCACTACTACTTTTTGTGTTCTCTGTGTTAGGAACTAAAAAATCCATCTGCCTACCTTTCCCGTAATGCCTATGGCCCTCATTTTGTGCGCTATCACTCCATGATCGCATTTGTCAAACGCCTTGTAAAGTCCTTTTCCTCTTAGGTTTCAGCAGCTGTGAAACCTAGAGGAAAAGGCTACGTGGATATACACGAACATTATTCACCTTGTTTCCTTCTATATTCATTGTTAGCCATCAGAAACATACTTTTATTTCTTAGTTCTGTTTCTTTAAGAATAGAGAACGTTCGCGGTCCAATAGTTTGTACTCGGAGTGTCTCGTAGCTCAAGGGTAGCACCTGCTCTCAACCGACGGACCCGGGTCCATTTATAGTCAGGTGTAGTCGTATTGGAAAGTCCCTTTATACATGTTTGCCCTGTTCACTTAGCAGTAAATAGGTATCAGGGTGTTAGTCGACTGTTGTTGGCTGCGCTCTGTAAATTCATTGTGAAAGAAGACAGAGGGAGAGAGGAGAAAGATAAAGAAGCAAAGAAAAAGTGAAAGAAAGAAAGAAAGTCGCCTTGTTTCTATATTATTGATGAAGTAGCCTAGGCTCCAACCGCTATTATCCCGCTCAGTTAATATGATTTTTACAACGCTCTAACTAGAGCGTTCATGAGAAATATTCAAGCTCAACGATCTAGCGCTGAGCAAAAGGAGCTCATGAATTTCACAAGGTATTTTTTTGTATCACTGTTCTAATCTGATAAAAAGTAAAATTACGCTACTCAAGAGAATTTCAGATAATCTTCACCAACTCCCATGACTAAAATTATTGCTGGCCTTCCTTTTAAAGCTATTTATTATAAGATGTTTGTTGGGAGAGGGGAGCGTTAAGGGTGAGGAATGTAGGAGTGATGTAATGGGGTGTAAGGGAAGGCAAATAGCAGGTACGAAATGTGGTTGTAATTATAACCTTAATTTTTAAAGGGGTGGACCGGTAAGCCAGCGGAAGGCCTCGGCCTGATGACAAGAAGCTCCAGTGGCTGGTCATCATATGACTTAAGATCCGCGTCAGGAGACACCTGACCTGTTTCTTGACGAATCTTACCTAACCTAACCTTACCTGGTCTATATCTAGTTTATGTGTAACCACTCGTTCAGTAGTTACAGTAGCTGCAGTGTGTGATCGTTATAGTTGATGGTGATTATTATAGTGTTATCGTGGTAGTAATAAAGAATTATTGTGTTTAGGTATTAATATGATATGGCTGTAGTAGTCGAAGGTTAATGTAGCAACCGTCATTTCCCTAAGAACAGTCTACTGCTGGCAACCCTCTGTCATCAAGAAGGAACTTTGCAAGTTCCTCTAGCCAGTTTCTGATCATTCGGGTTGTAATGCTTAAATGGAACCATCAACGTTGACAAAGTAGATAGGTAGTCGTTATGTTTATATTAGCAGGGAATAGTGGTAACGATGTTGATGTTTAGTGGCATGATTGATTGTGAACGTTCGCTAAGTTGAGGAACAAAGTTTGTATCTCTTGAATAAAGTTATCCTCCAACTTTAACTTGGATCTATTCAAGACGCTTATTATTAAAAGTTTATTCTTTGCTAAATTTGACACAGACTATTATTAAGCTGTATCTGTCAATCTATACCTTAAGATAGACGACAGGATGACGATGAAGAATGAGATTTCTTCCCTGCAGAGAAAGAGAGGAAAGGTTGGCAAACCTCAGTGAGGAGGAGCTCAGACCACATGAGTGTCTGAAATGCGAGTCGGTGTGTGTTTTTAACCGCGTCTCTCACGGGAAAGGGAAATATTTACTTTACTAAAAAGTTCAGTGATCTGTGCTGACTGTCGCAGCTATGTAACCGTATTTTACAGCTTGCGTTTATATTGGAGACTTGCTAGTGCGTGACCTGATTATTGTCCCCCCCCTACCGGATTTTTTTCCCGGTTTTAGAATTAACAGGAGAACGTAGAAAACACATTTAAATATACTTCGGTTTCCAACCACAGGTTTTTCCTTGCAGTAAAATATTTTAACTTGTTCTGGCAAGGAGTTTAAAGCGGCTGTAAATGTTGGTTAAATATTTTTAGTGCTCTCAGATTAAAATTATGGCGTCGTGCCATCGAAGGTCTCCCTTTCATTATGTGAGCGAGTGTTATAAGCATCCTACAAGATGTCCTTTAAACCTAACACGATTACAAGGTTTTTGATTTAGTAGGAATGTGTTAGCCCTGATACATAAGATGCTTTGAAGAGAGAGAGGCATTCTTTCGGCTTAGGTGTTAGTGTCGGCAACTACCTAGTCATCCGCGTGTAGAAACAAGCTTTATAGTCATTGATTAAATACTCATATGTTTTGTATAGTAGGTAATTCATTGGTGCCAGAATTTAAATAATCAATGAATTTGATTACTTAATTATAGCGTGTTGTAATAGATTGGGCATGTCAGACTTTAAAACAGTTCAGGAAACTACAATCAGGATTCTCACGCTTTTGACAAGCATGATATAGGTTATACAGGAGCAGCTTTGAGACAACACCTCTGAAAAAAGTTCAGAGGTTTGCAACAAAACTAATCCCTAAGGTGAGTGGGTTGACAGACTAGGAAAAAAAAGACGAACCTGATGACCTTTGATAATAAAAGAATCAAGGGGAGTGACACTGTTGAAAATGTGGGGCTAGGAGACACGAGACAGATGTAAGTCGACGATGCAGACGATCCTCACACGGAGATGAACAGGACTGAGGATACAGGAAATTGAATTTCGATACCCAGGTGGTGGTAGAAGTAAGCAAGATACACAATTTTAAGGATAAGTACAATAAGCATCGCAATAAGCATCAGAGCAGGTCGCTCTGCCTCTCGCAACTGCTAGACCACTATGATATGGTCTTAGATGCTCTGGAAAACAAGCAGAATGCAGATGTATTATACACAGATTTTGCAAAAGCCTTTGACAAGTGCGATCATGGTGTAATAGCACACAAAATGCGTGCTAAAGGGATAACTGGCAAACTAGGCAGATGGATCTTCAACTTCCTAACCAATCGAACACAAAAAGTAGTGGTAAACAGAGTTAAATCGGATGCTGCCATAGTGAAGAGCTCTGTCCCACAAGGCACAGTACTCGCCCCTATCCTGTTCCTCATTCTCATATCAGACATAGACAGAGATGTAAACCATAGCACTGTATCATCCTTTGCAGATGATATGAGGATCTGCATGAGAGTGTCATCCATTGAGGACACGGCAAATCTCCAAGAAGATATAAACTAAGTTTTCCAATGGGCGACAGAGAACAATATGATGTTCAATGAAGACAAATTCCAACTGGAAAACTGGAGGAAATAATAGCTAGGACTGAGTATATTACAAACTCCAATCACACAATAGAGCGGAAAAGTAATGTGAAGGACCTGGGTGTGGTAATGTCCGAAGACCTCACCTTCAAGGACCACAACAATGCCACTATTACATCTGCGAGGAAACTGATAGGATGGATAATGAGAACATTCAAGACAAGAGAAGCCAAGCCAATGATGATCCTTTTTAAATCACTTGTTCTCTCTAGGCTAGAATACTGCTGTACATTAACATCCCCATTCAAGGCAGGTGAAATTGCAGATCTAGAGAATGTACAGAGAACCTTTACTGCACGTATAAGTTCCATCAAACACCTTAACTACTGGGAACCCCTGGAAGCACTAGACTTATATTCACTGGAGCGCAGGCGAGTGAGATATATCATAATCTACACCTGGAAGATTCTGGAGGGACTGGTCCCTAATATGCACACAGAAATCACTCCATACGAAAGCAAAAGACTTGGCAGACGGTGCAACGTACCCCCAGTGAAAAGTAGGGGCGCCACTGGTACACTAAGAGAAAACACAATAAGTGTCCGGGGCCCAAGACTGTTCAACAGCCTCCCACCATTAGCCGATTCAATTGAGGGGGTCATTGGAGACTTGTCTAGGACTTTAAACTGATAGATTATAGAGGTATGGGTGTTTGTGGGAAACAATCAGGCTGTAATATTAGGGTTGGAAACAGCAGATATTACCAGGATATCTCAGGGATATGTTTAAAAGACAATAATCAAAATAAAGTTGCTAGTAAAGGCAAAGCAATTGATCAACAAACAAAGAGAGATAGTAGAGGGCAACGAGTGACTAGCTCCCTTAAGGTTTACTATACAAATAGTAGAAGTCTAAGAAATAAGATAGATGAGCTAAGATTACTTGCAGGTGCAGGTAATATAGATATTATTGCTATAACAGAGACCTGGTTCAACCGGAAAGATAGAGAAATGCCTTCCGAGTGCAACATACAGGGATATAAACTATTCCACACTGATAGGGTCAACAGGAAGGGTGGTGGAATGGCGATGTATGTCAGAGATCATTTAAATTGTTGTGTTAGACAAGATATAAGATTAGAAACATCGGACACAGAATCTGTTTGGCTACAGTTTCTCGATGGTCGTGAAAAATTAATTATGGGTGTGATTTACAGGCCCCCAAGCCTGGATAGGGAGCGCAGTAAGCTGCTATGGGACGAAATTCATAAGGCGTCTAGATATGAAAATGTTGTGTTAATGGGAGATTTTAACTTTAGACAAATTGATTGGAACAATGTGACAGGTAATCTTGAGTCTAGTGACTTTCTTGATACGGTTCAGGATTGTTTTTTAAAACAGTTTGTGACAGAACCAACTAGAGGTAGCAACTTGCTTGATTTGGTTCTTGCCAACAAAGAATCACTAATTAATAATCTTGAGATTAATGAAGAGCTTGGGGAAAGCGATCACAAATCACTTAGTTTCAATATATCATGGAATTACCCAGGTAACTGCAATCAAGTCCCTGTTCCAGACTTTCGCTTAGCCGACTTCATGGGGCTGAGAAATTACCTAGGTGGGCTAAATTGGGATGACCTGACTATGGGTCAGATAGGTGGTTTTGGTTGCCAATATGACGTTTTCCAGAGCGTAGTTCTAGCTGCCCAGACAACTTTTGTTCCGAGTAGGGAAATTAGATCTAATAAAAATGATCCTAAATGGATTAACAATAGATTAAAACATCTCATTGGTCAAAAGAGAGGCATATCAAAAGAGGGGATGAACAGATAAGAAATCAATATTTTCAATTAAAGAGAGAAATAAAAAAAAGAATAAGAAAAGCAAAAAGGGATTATGAGGCTAAGGTCGCAAGGGATTCGAAGACTAACCCAAAAGGGTTCTTTCAGGTATACAGAAGTAAGATTAGGGACAAAATAGGCCCACTTAAGAGTAACTCAGGACAGATCACGGACAGTGATAAGGATATGTGTGAAATTTTCAATACTTACTTCCTCTCAGTTTTTACTCAGGAAGATACTAGCGGAATTCCAGAAATAATAAATTATGTAGAACAGGAAGACATGGTCCTCAGGCAAATAGAGAAATTAAAACCTAACAAATCCCCAGGCCCTGATGAACTGTTTGCAAGAGTTTTAAAGAACTGTAAAGAGGAACTTAGCAAACCTTTGGCAAATCTTTTCAATATATCACTACAAACTGGCATAGTGCCAGACAAGTGGAAAAGGGCAAATGTAATACCTATTTACAAGGCAAGTAACAGGTCCTTAGCTTCGAACTATAGACCAATAAGCCTTACCTCCATAGTTGGTAAATTTATGGAATCAATAATTGCCGAGGCAATTCGTAGAAATCTTGAAAAGCATAAATTGATTCAGGAATCTCAACACGGTTTTACTAAGGGGCGTTCCCGTCTTACGAATTTACTAACTTTTTTCACTAAGGTGTTTGAGGAGGTAGATCATGGTAATGAATATGATATTGTGTATATGGACTTCAGTAAGGCTTTCGATAAAGTTCCACATCAGAGGCTACTGAGGAAACTTAAGGCACACGGAATAGGAGGAAATTTTTTTTCCTGGGTAGAGGCATGGTTAACAAATAGGCGGCAGAGAGTTTGCATAAATGGAGAGAAATCAGAATGGGGGCACGTCTCAAGCTGTGTTCCACAGGGGTCAGTTTTGGGCCCCATGTTGTTTACAATTTACATAAACGACATAGATGAGGGAATAAATAGCAACATACCTTTGAAGAGTTTCGAGAGTATCTACTCTCTGAGCCCGGTCATGGGCCAGGCTCGTCTGGTGCTTGCCTGGTCAACCAGGCTGTTGCTGCTGGAGGCCCGCTGCCAAGCAAATTCGCTGATGACACCAAAATAGGCCGTCCAATTCATTCTAATGAGGACATTAGAGCACTCCAGGATGATTTGAATAGACTGATGCAGTTGTCGGAGAAGTGGCAGATGCAGTTTAATGTAGACAAATGCAAAGTTCTAAATGTTGGGCAGGACAATAACCATCCCACATATAAACTGAATAATGTAGATCTTAATACTTGTGATTGCGAGAAGGATTTAGGAGTTATGGTTAGTAGTAATCTGAAACCAAGACAACAGTGCATAAGTGTTCACAATAAAGCTAACAGAATCCTTGGCTTCATATCAAGAAGTATAAATAATAGAAGTCCTCAGGTTGTTCTTCAACTCTATATATCTTTGGTTATTCCTCATTTAGATTATGCTGCACAGTTCTGGTCACCGTATTACAGAATGGATATAAATGCACTGGAAAACGTACAGAGGAGGATGACAAAGTTGATCCCATGTATCATAAATCTTCCCTATGAGGATAGACTGAGGGCCTTGAATCTCCACTCTCTAGAAAGGCGTAGAATTAGGGGGGATATGATTGAGGTGTATAAATGGAAAACAGGAATAAATAAAGGGGATGTAAATAGTGTGCTGAAAATATCCAGCCAAGACAGGACTCGCAGCAATGGTTTCAAGTTGGAAAAGTTCAGATTCAGGAAGGATATAGGAAAGCACTGGTTTGGTAATAGAGTTGTGGATGAGTGGAACAAACTCCCGAGTACCCTCATAGGGGCTGGGACGTTGTGTAGTTTTAAAAATAGGTTAGATAAATACGTGAGTGGGTGTGGGTGGGTGTGAGTTGGACCTGACTAGCTTGTGCTACTAGGTCAGATGCCGTGCTCCTTCCTTAAGTGAATGTAACCTGACCTGGCTGGGTCGGGGCATTGGCTTAAGCCGGTTGGAGACTTGGACCTGCATCGCATGGGCCAGTAGGCCTGCTGCAGTGTTCCTTCTTTCTTATGTTCTTATAAGGGGCATTACCAGTAGACCTCTGGTTGCCTTCAAGAGGGAGCTGGACAGATACCTAAATTCAGTGCCAGATCAGCCGGGCTGTGGTTCGTACGTTGGACTACGTGCAGCCAGCAGTAACAGCCTCGTTGATCAGGTCCTGATCCACCGGGAGGCCTGGTCATAGACCGGGCCGCGGGTACGTCGATCCCCGGAATGCCCTCCAGGTAGACTCCAGGTAGGAAGGCTGGAAACTAGTGAAATCGATTGTATACAATTAAGAGGTGGGGCTAGAAGGCTCGAATTCTCTCTCTGCTACCACAATAATGGCCCACAGTAGTCTCCAGGACTTTTCGTCATGTATTTTAATACTACTAATAAGAAAGACCACATCCGTGTGGAGCAAGCAAGGATAGTGCGTTATGTGTGTAAACTAGCAATTTACCAGTCAAGGGGAGCAGTAAGAAGGACGTAGTAACTCGTCGAGTGAATAAGGAGAGGTGAGAATTTCAGTTGGAGAAGGAATGAAAACTAAAGTAAAAGAGAGAAGAGGAGAATCACCCTGTCCCAGCCACAGGATCGTTAACGACACCTTCATTATACAAACACTCTTTCAAGGTGCCACTAAAAGGAATATAACCTGAACAAGATCGAGGTAGGATCTTAGTAGATCCTACCTCGATCTGCTAAGATACAGCACTTTTACCACCCTCACTCGCCTTCTCTTGATTTACCGTTCTATCTCTATATTCCCACCACCCTCACTCTGGGCCGCCCCACCTGAACTCTCTCTTCTTATTAAACCTATAAAATATCTGTGGAGAGAAAACACTCCACAGACTCCTTACCTGTCAAGCAAGACAAGAACAGAACCACGACAACCAGGGAGAGATAGAAGAGGGCGTGGCATTTGAGTGCGGATTCAGGAACAAGACTAGAGTTTTGATAGAAAAAGACAGGAAAGCCTTACATAATAGCTCTTATGGAGATTAAACTAGCAATATGAAAAAAATAAATGCAATATTCCCAAAGCTGTATCAAATAGTAATAAAAATGAAAAACAGAGGTATGGCGGTACTGCTCACCAGAACTCGCTGGAGATTTGAATAACTGAGAGACCTGGACAACGAAGAGTTAGCAAGTCAAGTAAAATTCTGTACAGCGAAACTTATCCCAGTTAAAGCTTGTTCGGCAATGTCCTTTATTCTCTATTGTCAACAGTTCACCATTTGGATTTATTTGAGGTCAGTTGGACATCAGTTAGTCCATGCGTAAGCTATACTTTTGCTGTGCCTGCTACAGTATGTCTTTAAAGCTCCGTACACAGTAAAACGTTGTCCCAATAAAAGCTTGTTTTGCATCGTGTGTCTTTTTTTCACTGTTCTCAAATAAGCCATTGTCCATTAGTGAGTATGTAGCTTAATCTTTGAAACTTATCTCTGATAATTTTGTTACATTGCTTTTATCAGGTACTTGTCAAAATTTTGACATGAATCATTTTTTGTTTATACAGCGTTGGCTTTGCACAAGGCCACCAATTTCTTTATTCGCTGGATGTCCTGTGGACGTGTAAATTTTGAAGTTGACCTTCCCACAGGTGCCATGTTACCACAGTCAGTCAGTCTTTGGAGAGATGGGGGCCTATTATACACAGGCTATCAGTGCCCAAGAGGTCAAGAGGGCAGTGCTCTGTTGCCATCCATTACAGATAGTCAGGGTGCTTTTTGCAGGACCACAGTCTCCTTTAATCTTGTTGAGTAAATCAAGAAAATGTGACGACAATTACTTTAATCGCATACGACGTTAACTCGTTTTACACCACCATTCTAAACACCAAAACCACGAACGTCATACCCTACCTTCACACACGGAGGGCTTGGGTTCCATTCCCGGCGGTTGAAACATTTCGAAGCGTTTCCTTACACCTGTTGTCCTGTTCACCTAGCAGCAAGTAGGTACCTGGGTGTTAGTCGACTGGTGTGGGTCGCATCCTGGGGGACAAGATTGAGGACCTCAATGGAAATAAGACAGACAGTCCTCGATGACGCACTGACTTTCTTGGGTTATCCTGGGTGGCTAACCCTCCGGGGTTAAAAATCCGAAGAAATCTTATTTACCTTCAATTCGCCAGTTGCCAAACTTACCACTTTTGAGACTTGTTTTGTCAACCTTATGATCACACACATTATATTTTTGTAGTATAGTGTATTAATATTGTAGGATTCCTGATGAATTGATGATAGTGGCGTTGGATCCCTGGGGTGATGTTACATGAATGATGCTAACATTGCCTGTTGAGTTATCGTTGTGATATTGATGAAAACTGGGCGGTAGTTTGAGTGTTTAAATCATTCCTGGTCATTATTGCCTGGGTAGTTATCAAGGATGTTACTATAGGGGTGTGATGTATGAGTGGTGAGGTTACGTTGACCTTGTCGATGTGGTGGGCATAATAACTTACAACTAATTTGAGGTTTGTGGAGCTTTGCATTGGCCCTTAGTCTCCCGTACAACCAGGATCTCGGTATCAAGGTCATACTTTGACAAAACGTTAGAGCTTTATTCGACACGGCAGTTTCACAGATTTTTTTTGTTCTTAATTTTAATGGCAAATCAATATTATGTGTGGTTCTTCCATACCAGTCATTTCGTGAACCAAACTGCCAGCCTGTGTCTTTCTCTCCCTGACACCTTTGATCTGCTGTCTTACAGGAGTGTGTACTGTACAATCATCTACACAGAGCTCATGATGTTTTAATATTTTTTTCACCTGTCGAGTATTATTAGGCTTCCAACGTTGTCTTAGTCGTGGCAATTTCTATATATAAAAAAAGAGTGTTTCACAGCAGTCTCTGTTTATCTCTTTGTATTTTTCTTTCTCTCTCTTTCTCTGCTCAGTGGAGCACTGAAGATTATTTAGAACATTCTTATATTAGCGTTTCAGTATGTAATTTTCCTACGTTTTGCATATATTTCACTCAAGAAATCTTATTTTACACACACACACACACACACACACACACACAGTGATGTAGTGGAGGCAGGGTCCATACATATATTTAAGAAGAGGTACGAGAAACCTCTTGGAACAGGGAGAGTGAACTTATAGCGACCAGCGAAGAGGTGAGGACAGGAGCTATGACTCAACCCCTGCAACCATAAACAGGTGAGAACACACACACACACACACTGACCCAAAGCTGTTGTGCAGCCACATCAGGAGGAAAAAAAAAGTCAAGGACCAGGTAATCAGGCTGTGGAAGAAAGAAGGGAGACCACATGAAACGACAAAGAAGTATGTGAAGAGCTAAACACGAGATTTAAGGAAGTGTTTTCAGTGGAGACAGACTGGGCTACATTAGACTGGAATGATAGATTATACCAACAAGTGATCGACACACTACACACAACCGAGGAGGAGATGAAGAGGCTGCTAAGTGTGCTAGATACCTCAAAGGCAGTGGGACCGGACATCTTTCCGTGGGTCCTTAGAGAGAGAGCTTAGGCGAAACGTTTCTGAATAAAGATACCTAACTGTTCCACATGTGTCTTACCAACCTGTTGGTATTTTATACCATTTTAATATTCACCATTATTTTTCACATCAAGATAGAGTTAAACTTTCTGTATTCTCATCAATGTTTTTGAGAGCTTTGTGTATTTGCAGTCCAGAGTTCATATATAAAGAAATCTTGAAGATTTATGAAATAGCTAATGATCTAAAATACCCCAAAAAAACTAATTGATAAATCTTTTAAAATTTCTAGAAATACTTTTTACAATTCAAAAAAGGACAACCAACCTTATTCAACTAAAAATATGTTGGCTCTCCCTTATCATGAGAACTTTCTTGATATATCTCCTCTACTTAAGAATTTTAATATCAAAGTTGTATTTAAAAATGCTGACGGGTATGTCTACAAGATTCCTTGTAAAAAATGTGATAAAGTTTATTACGGTCAAACTGAGAAAAGTCTTGAACTAAGATTAAAACAACATAAATATAGAATTAGAAGTGGACAAGATTCTAATGCTCTTTTTATTCATGTGAGAGATTTTAACCATCCAATTGATTTTCAAAAGGCTGAGAAAGTTGTATCAAGCAGGTCCATGGTAGAGATAAATATAATAGAATCAAGTTTCATAAAAAAAATAGTTTTGAAAATAATATGCTTTAGGATTTTACAAATTGGATTCATTTATAATTAATAAAATTTGGGAAAATTTTGAGATACATTAAACAAGTTAAATTCTTAAAGCTTAGGTAGAACATAAGCTGTGCTTGACAGATTCTTGACTACCTACCTTCATCATCATAAAAAAGTCAGGTGTTGTAAGGTAACCGCGAGGTGTAGTCTCGTCCTTATATACCTTCCTGTTGATCTTTTATTTTTACAGTTCCTTGATAATGTGAGAAATTACGAAAGCGCTTGGAATTTCACTATTTTCTCACATTGTCTGATCTGTATGTTGTGATTTAACCTGTTTTTTTTGTGAGCACACACACACGCATACACACACACCCAGTAGCGGCCAGTGAAGAGGCGGGGCCAGGAGCTATGACTCGACCACTGCAACCACAGCTAGGTGAGTACACACACACACACACACACACACACACATATATATATATATATATATATATATATGTGTGTGTGTGTGTGTGTGTGTGTGTTTAACAAGTGGTTTGCGGCGGTGTTCATGGTGTTGGTAGTACGTAGTATTAGCGATGGTGTTAGGGTCATTTGCACTTATGTTAGTGGTATTAGTACTGTTTGGGCCATTAGCACTGTGTTAGTGGTATCAGTATTGTTAGTGGTGTTCGTGGTATTAATACTGTTAGTGGTGTTGATACTGATATTAGTATTGATACTGGTACGGATGTTAGCAGTGGTATTATTGATTATATTGTTTGTATTTCTGGTGTTAGTACTGATAGCAAGTTTAGCTGTGGTATCACTGATGACGGTAGAGTTAGTATATTAGGGATGTTACTGATAGTGGTACCAGTGTTGATGGTGGTATGTAGGGATCACTGGTGTTGGTATTAATGTTAATTGTCGTATTACTGATGGAAGTAGTGTTGGTTTTAGTGTTGACACTGTTAGCGGTGGTTTTATTGATGGGGTAGTATTAGAATTAGTTTTGCTGTTACTGATATAAGCAATTATAATGATTGTGGCAGCCGCATTAACGGCGGCAACAACACCAAGAGTCACGGCTACAGCACTAGCGGCGTCAACAACAGCACTAGCAGCGTCAGCAACAGCAGCAACAGTACTAGCAACCTCAGTAACAGCCACAACAGCTACGATGTTGACAGTGGTGACTCTTAACAACATTGATCACTGACAGTGTAAAGTTGAGTAAGGGGTGAAGGCGTGGTAGGTGGTGGTGGAGGCGTCGTAGATGGCGGTGGAGGCGTGGCAGATGGCGGTGGAGGCCTGGTAGATGGCAGTGGAGGCATGGTAGATGGCGGTGGAGGCATGGTAGATGGCGGTGGAAGCATGGTAGATGGCGGTGGAGGCGTAGTAGATGGCGGTGGAGGCGTGGTAGATGGTAGTGGAGGCGTGGTAGGTAGTGGTGGAGGCGTGGTAGATGACGGTGGAGGTGTGGTAGATGGCGGTGGGGGCTTGGCAGATGGTGCTGGAGGCGTGGTAGATGGCGATGGAGGCGTAGTAGATGGCGGTGGAGGCGTGGTAGATGGTGGTGGAGGCGTGGTAGATGGCGATGGAGGCGTAGTAGATGGCGGTGGAGGCGTGGTAGATGGCGGTGGAGGCGTGGTAGATGGTGGTGGAGGCGTTGTAGATGGTGGTGGAGGCGTGGTAGATGGCGGTGGAGGCGTGGTATATGATGGTGGCGTGGTAGACGGTAGTGGAGGCGTAGTAGTTGGTGATGGAGGCGTAGTAGACGGTAGTGGAGGCGTGGTAGGTAGTGGTGGAGACGTGGTAGATGGCGGTGGAGGCGTGGTAGATGGCGGTGGAGGCGTGGTAGATGGTGGTGGAGGAGTGGTAGATGGCGGTGGAAGCGTAGTAGATGGCGGTGGAGGTGTGGTAGATGGTGCCGGAGGCGTGGTAGATGGTGCTGGAGGCGTGGTAGATGGCGGTGGAGGCGTAGTAGATGGCGGTGGAGGTGTGGTTGATGGTGCTGGAGGCGTGGTAGATGGTGCTGGAGGCGTGGTAGATGGAGGTGGTGGTGGAGGATGAGGTGGCGTGGTAGGTGGTGGTGGAGGGTGAGGTGGCGTAGTAGGTGGTGGTGGAGGGTGAGGTGGCGTAGTAGGTGGTGGTGGAGGGAGAGGTAGGTGGTGGTAAGGTAGCGTGGTAGGTGGTGGTAAGGTAGCGTGGTAGGTGGTGGTAAGGTAGCGTGGTAGGTGGTGGTAAGGTAGCGTGGTAGGTGGTGGTAAGGTAGCGTGGTAGGTGGTGGTGACGAGTACGAAGTACATAGAAAGGGAGTGTACAGGTCGATGATCAACAGATTAAGAATGGCGTGGAAGGGGAAGGTGGGCGTGGTAGGGGAAGGGGAGGGGAAAGTAGTCATGGTGGGTGAAGGGGATGGGAAGATGGTCGTGGTAGGGGAAGGGGAAGGAAAAATGGTCGTGGTAGGGCAAGGGGAGGGGAAGATAGTCGTGGTAGGTGACGGGGAGGGGAAGATAGTCATGGTAGGTGAAGGGAAGGGGAAGATGGTGGTGGTAGGGGAAGGGAGGGGAAGATGGTCGTGGTAGGTGAAGGGAAGGGGAAAATGGGCGTGGTAGGTGAAGGGGAGGGGAAGATAGTCATGGTAGGTGAAGAGGAGGGGAAGATGGGTGTGGTAAGTGAAGGGGAGGGGAAGATGGGTGTTAGGTCAAGGGGAGGTCAAGATGGGCGTGGTAGGTCAAGGGGAGGGGATGATGGACGTGGTAGATTAAGAGGGGAAGACGGACGTGGTAGGTGAAGGGGAGAGGATGGGTGTGGTAGGTGAAGGGGAAGATGGACATGGTAGTTTAAGGGGAAGGGACGATGGGCGTGCTAGGTTAAGAGGGAAAGATGGGCAATTGTGTTTAACTTGGTGATATTGTTGATGAAACTCACTAGCTCAACACTGTTAGAAATATATTACGTATATTTATATGTTATGCTACACCCGTGTGAGTCATTCAGGGTAAGGAGTGGTGACGGCTCAGTCGTCGGTCTGCTGATAGCAACTAGGCTTCTTTCTGCTAAACTCACTACAGCGTCCTCTTAATTGTTTACTCAAGAAGATACAGCAAAGGAACAGCAGGCAGGAAAATCACCAAAAAGTTAAGCTTGTAGTTAAGCTAACTGGAAATTAAAGAAATTCAATGAATACCCTTCGTAAGGTCTATTTTGCTGAAGGAAAAATGATTAAGACAAGTGAATTAAGTTACCGCATTTAACATTTTAAAGAAATATATTGAACAAATGTTAATGCATGGGGAATTAGTAAGAGGCGAACATATAATGTAATAAAATATTAGGTAAAAGGAACCTTGAAGAGGTTACCTGATTTTTTTTCTCCAATTTTCATTTTTATTTCTCTCATAACTCGAGAACGCCTCATACGATCATCTTCAAATTTTAAATGCTTGTGTACGGTAACAGTTGAAACAATTGGCATGTGCAGATGCTCTTTGACCAACGTTGTTGAACCCATTCCTTCATCATGAAATGACTCGGATAATTTTCAAAACTCTCATCGGCGATACTTCAAACATCCAAAAAATCGTTCCTTCTAATTCGACGACGTCAGAGACTGAAATTAAAGTGTGTATGTGTAGATATGCCCATTTTATGGGCATATCCACACATACACGCTGGTGAGGTTTTCTGAACACGAGGCTGATGTTGGTATTGGGTGGCTAAGTCAAAATTTACACATTTTATTGAATAAATAATGATATTCATTTTTATTCATTAGGTAAAGAATCCTTTTTTTTTTATTGGCTTCAAAATATTACTGATGATGCATTCTATAAGAAGGATGACACCACAAAAGTTTGATATGAGTAGGTGCATATTTGAAATTTTTAGTGATTAAAAAAAATTAGAATCGATGGATTCAGATCAATTACTGGAGAATAGCTTTTCTGATAGGCTTCAAACTTTCATCATTATGATCATTATGGTCTGTTAGTCCCTTTTAATATAAACTGGGGAAAAACAGAAGAACTTATATACAATACATGGAAGAAAAAATCTAAAAAAAAAAAACATTTTTACCAACTTTGAACAATGGACATAAATTTTCACATTTAATTTAACTCCAGGGGAATCACCCTCCAGCATTGCTGATTGCCTTAATTCTTAATACATGAATATACATAAGTACACGTAGACGTAAGCACTCATACAAGGAAACACTATAGGCACATGTATTTAAACATGCATACATATGCATGTGTACGTGCATATGTATGCATCTAGTAATTCTAGTTTATTAAGGGAAATAACATAATTTCATCAAATTGAGGGACAAGAAAATTTTTTATAAAAAAAATTGAGCAATATTGTATTCACGAAGTGTAGTTGGAGCTGAAGTAATTACACGAGTAACACTACACGAACTGTGAGTTGCTGTAACACGCGATGGTGTATTAATATCAAGGTGAGCAGGGTGGGTGAAGGTGGGTTTTGGGTGGGCAACGTGTGGATGGGTGTGTGGCGGTGGTCGGGAGTCAGGTGCAACAGGTGACTGCGGCTTTATTAACCTGCTACTGGACCACGCGAGGAATTTAGTGTTAAAGTAATAAGAGGGGAGCAGTAAGAGAATGTTATGGGCAAGGGAGGGGCAACTGAAATAATGTCATTATATTATAGGCTTTTGAAAAAAAGGACATCTAAAGCAAGTGGTTCCCTGGATGGAAAATCATTTTGCGGACTTATCCTAATGTTATGAACATGTATAGACATACACAAAATTCTTGACTCGAAAATAGAAAGTTTATAAATAATCGTAAATAAAATTCGATGAATAAAAAAATGGAACAGCTAATAGCCTTGAATTTAGACACATGTGCAACGTTCTGAATATTGTATCTTGGCTATGTTTTACTCGTTAGGAGCATTATCAAACTTCACTGTATATTACATTAAAAGGACAGAGCAAAATCAAGCTTGATAAAACTCCTTGCGAACAAACTGTTTCATAAATAAAATATTCCAAACGTTGCATATGTATTCACTAAGCTAAATTGATTGCTGGTAAATTTACATGTATCATAAAGTGTGGGTGAAGTGGTGTGCGTGGCCACAAACCTTCCTTGCTGAGAGATACCGGACGCTCTCATATATCATGTAAGGACCTCCCCAATGTGTCCCAGAGTACGAGTAGCATAGAGACCTGCTCTTTTTGTGTCTAAAATTTTAATCTAATTCACACATTGCCTTGCAAGCTAGAAAATATGAAACATGTGGGCTGGAGGCAATACAACTACAGGGCTGATTTATAACCTGTTCCAGGGCTCAGTTTATAGCACAAAGGTTGGTTCTGATAAAGGGCTCTTGATACAAAGAATTGGAGCTACCCCTTCCTTTTCTCAGATCAAACCGGATTATTTTCCATTTCCCAGAAACTATATGATTCTTATGGGTTTACTGCTTTCCCGTGAATATACAAATAATACTCAGGTAGATTACTGGGTGTTATTCATGACCAATATGAATGCACTCATAGCTACTCCATAGTTAAGTTGGCACTCTCTTTGTAGGAAAGTTTTCACAATTACCTATTTCATAACCAAAATTCACATGCGCAGTTACATTCTTGTTATGGCCACGATATTTCAATTTTAACACCTTTCTCCCCATGACAATAATTTTGCGGTAATCGTTAAAAAAATGTTTTTTATGTGCTAACACTTGTTATATAACAATTTAAAGGGCAAAGTACGTCTACATACCGTTTGTAACGTTAATTTTAATAATATTTACACGCAACACTCGAGAGTAGTCTAGATCAGTGATTTTCATCGATGGGGGAGTCAATTTAAAAATATTACAGTAAAATAGTATTTATACATAATAAATATTTTAATAAAGAAATATATTTTAAAATTTCAATTACATATAATTATATTTATTCGCAACATTTGTACACGATGACAATTCCATATATTACTTCGAGAATTATATTTTATACTTGCTAAACCAGTCTAAAAATATTAATTGGCAGCTCTTTTGGGCGGCCATTATTGTGTGGAGTCGACGCATGCACTTTAGTCTTAAAAGATTAAGTTCATAGAGGGTATTTTAGTTTCTCTCTGGTGAAATGTCCGGGAATAAGGGCACAAATAAAGATTTAGATGAAGAAGTGTCTTGATTCATTAATTAGCGATGAAGAGGAATGAATTTTCAGTTTCTTAATGATTCAACTAATGAAAATGACACTGAAATGACTCTTAAAACTTCCGCCCCTCAAACCGTGCATCAAAATACTGTGCTTTAGTAAAATATATATTTTAATTATAATTTTCACTTTCACTACTTATATCATTTGAATAAGATGACAATTTATTCGCTTCTTAATATAATATATTCATATATAATTTTTTTTACAGATATTTACCTTGTGCATAAAGTGAGTAATGCAAACAATTTCATCAGTGTTCAGAGGAGTATTTGAACTATGGTTTTATACCTGCATGCATGATGAGCCAGCACCTTTCTGTCTATTGTGATAGCGGTGTTTAACCATTGAATGGATGAAACTTGGCCGTCTTGAGGCACATATGAAAGCAAAACATAGTCATGGAAATTCATAATTAGAATATTTTAAATCCCTAACAGTTTGAAAACAGAACAACAATCATTTCATCGTTGTCTGGGCCAAACTGCAGTCATTAATCGTACTCATGAAGGTAGTTATGAAATTTTTTTGCTTATAGGAGAATCAGGAAAGAGTCTCACTGTTGGTGAGGATTTAATTAATACCTTACCTTTGAAGAGTTTCGAGAGTTTCAGTACTCTCACCAGCAGTATTATCTTTTCTCAAAACAGTTGTGCAGAAGGATGACAAAGATGTCAAAGGCTTGATGTCATTAGGTAACAATACTGTTTGCAGCAGAATAGATGAGAATAGATCAATCCACACTAGAGAAAACATGCAAAAACAGAAATGAGGAAAGCTATAGAAACCGCAGTCGGACCTAACATTAACTTCATGGGTACTAAAGAAAGGAGAAGGAAAATTGTGAAAGAATATAGCGAGGATTTTCAACACTTCGCCAGGACGGGACAGTTACCAGATTGCTGGAAGCTGGCTAATGTAAACCAATATATTTAAGAAGGGAGTGGGGTAAACAGATAGGAGGCGCTAACCTACAACCTGGTATCACTGGCATGCATCCTTCTCAAAGTTATGGAGATTATCAGGAGTAAGGTACTAGATTACCTTGAGAGGAAGAATTTCATCAGTGAAACAAAACAGGGATTCAGAGATGTGAGATCTTGTCTGACCAACCTTTTGGAGTTCTATGACATAGTAACAGAGCAAGAAAGACAAGGATGAGAAGACTGTCTCTAACTAGAAAGCAAAGGTGCATTTAACACAGTGCATTACCAAAGACTTAGTCATGTTACAGGGGTTGTCAAGAAATAGTGGCTGCCAGAATTCAGTCCAAACGAGTGTAATGTGAAGGGGGCGGAAGACCGGAGACGGAATATGGAATGTGAGGTGAGAAACTGCAGGTATAGACGAAAGAAAATGATCCGATATTAAACATCACACCGAACATATTGCAAGAAGAGCACATACGAGTATAGTACACCGTATGACTTAGGAATCCTATGCCAGGCAGACAAATCTCAGAGTAGTCTGCAGGAAACCTGAAGTATCTTTTATGACTCTTTTTACACAACGTACGTCTAGCTCATGGTATAATATGCAGCACCAGCTTTGAGTCCCCCATCTGATTACTTCCAGAGCTAAGTAGAGTATATTGTTAGGGACTAAATGAATTGAACTTAACCCTGGAAGAAAGGACACGAGAGGACATGATCATGACGTATAAAATACTCGGAGGAATTGATAAGGCTAATAAGGATAGACATCTAGGGATATTAGGCCCAAGTACAAGGGGACAAAGGTGAAAGTTAAAACCACATGAGTCGCAGAGATGGTAGGAGGTACTTCTAATGTCAGGGTTGTAGGAAAGTGGAATGAAATTAATTTGGAGGTGAACTCCACACACAGTTTTAAGAGGAGATATTACAGGGCTTAAGAGGCTAAAAACCAGTAATGCCGGTCGATGAAGCTTCAGAGGTGCGGCCAGGACCTACGACTTTTATCCATACCCCCTCCTCTTCTTCCCCTTCCCCCCCACAACTCCAGCTCGACGAGAGAGAGACACACACACCTACCTACCTCTTTTACCTTGCACCATCTAGGTGTGTCTAAGCAGTGGGCACCCAGAAGTAAAATAAAAATTATATTAAAGAACACAACATAAGCCGGTAACTCATAATACAATGCACAATGTAAACCTGTGAATTTTAACAGCTTTTGCTGCTTGGTGCTCTAGCTTCAGAATGTCACAAGAAGCCATGAAGAAATTCATTCAACAACGTTGTTGAAATTTAGTGGTGGGTAACGCCAAATCTGATACCGCTGGCAAAGTTTGAGTTGGGGGCTATGATTATAATCATTATTTATACACCTGATCAACATTAACAGATTCCTTATTTAAAGCAACTCACAAACGCAATATTTTCAGTTTGTTTAGTAGTGCCGCAGTTTCGCACAAAGGCAGCTGCATAATTATTCAGGAGTGTGGAGTCAATGTCAGGTGCGGAGCTTCCTTCAGTGGTTCACTGCAATGCGCTGTAGATTCCGTGTCTCCTCGCCGTTATTGCCCAGCCTCATGCTAACTACCACTTTTTATCAAGCTTACTCAGAAGGGAGAACTAGGGTAGTATATTTTGTTTTGTTTGCTCTGGTGTGTGTGTGTTCTCACCTAATTGTACTCACCTAATTGGAGTTGCAGGGGTCGATTGATAGCTCCTGGCCCCGCCTCTTCACTGGTCGCTACTAGGTCCACTTTCTTCCTGCTCCATGAGCTTTATCATACCTCTTCTTAAAGCTATGTATGGATACGGCCTCCACTACATCATTGTCCAGACTGTTCCACTTCCTGACAACTCTATGACTGAAGAAATACTTCCTAACATCCCTATGACTCATCTGAGTTTTCAAATTCCAGTTTTGTCCCTTTGTTCCTGTATCCCATCTCTGAAACATTCTGGCCCTGTCCACCATGTTAGTTCTTCTCATTATTTTATAGGTCGTTATCATGTCCTCTCCCATCCATCCTGTCTTTCAGTGTCATCAGGTTGAGTTCCCTTAACGTTTCCTCATAGATCATGCTCCATAGCTCCGGAACTAGTCTTGTTGCAAACTTTTACATGTGTTTGACCAGGTGTGGGTTCCATACAGGTGCTACATACTCCAGTATGGGCGTGACGTACACGATGTACGTCAGTAGTCATATAGCTCACACACACACGCGCGCGCGCGCGCTCGGTAAATCTTATATTTCCGGTTTATTTAAGGAGCAGAAGAGCAACCACGCCTCTTAGCTGGCTCTTTTTAATAATTTTGTTTTGCTTTACATTTTTATTCAGTATTAAACATTGCAGGATCGAACCACGGTTCGAGTCTCCCTCCATTCTTATGTTTACTCATCTGACATTCTTTCATTACAACTTATCTTGCGTTTTATAGACTATATGGCTTTCAGAGGTATGAGACTAAGATGTGCCGAGGAAGCTTCGGGGAGTGCGGGATGAGGCAGTAGTGTCACAGTTGGTGTCTGTTGGTACAACCATACCACAGAAACGCTAGTTGAAAAATCATTCTATTGTAACCTCTGTGGCTGAATGATACAACGCTACATATATATAACACAGTTCGAATCCCCGTCCAGACTACTACGTAGATATATTTAATATTGTACATATATCGTCGGATGATATGCAAACTATGTACGATGCTCATTCTAATTTAATTACAGCTAGGTATACAAGCCAAACACTGCTTGGGTTTATCGTAATGGATTTTTGATCTTTACCTTTACCTTCAAAGGTAAAGGTAAAGATCAAAATTATTATTGTCGTTCGTAGGTGATTATACATACTCCTGTGTTTACGTTAGTACGGGCCCGCGCGGCTGCTAACCTTTCTAGGATCGGCTATCCTAAGTGTATTCCTATAGCCTGTGCTCTTGCTGCGTAATTATACGTCCATTAGGGAGCATTGAAATTTTTATCAAAGCTGCACTCTTCAGGCATTGTTCCTTATATACATCTTTGATTCAGTGCCAAATATGAAGTTGATTGGTTGAGGTTTAGCCTACAGCATTTGCGATTGAAATTTTTGAATGTCTGTATTATTGAGTAGCGCAGCGCAGTGTTTTATGTACTGTATCTATGTACTCTGCAGTATTTATAAACATTAACTAACTTTCTCAGTGATTATGCTGGAACTGCCATTGCTACTGCCACCTTAATGGACTATGGCATTATCACCAAGGACGACAAAAGTCAAATTATTGGACCTCAGAAGTTGCGAGATGCCAGACACGAATACCGAATGGAGAGGCAAGAAAATGATTTAGCAAACTTGGAAAATATCACATCACTGTATTTTGATGGTAAGAAGACCTCCACTCGTGTAATGACAAAGAATGATAAGACCAAGAAATGGAGTCCAAAGATAGTAGTGAAAGATCATTTCGTCATCATGGTGGAGCCCGGCACTGAATATCTCACTCATGTGACTCCCAAGTCAGGCCATGGAAAGGAGATTGCCAAGACTATCTATACATTTCTGGTGAAACAGAAACTAACTGGGCAGCTGTTGTATGTGTTGGTAGTGACGGAACCAAGTAAATGTCTAAATGTCGGAGCTGACAATGAAGCCATTCATCATCTTGAAATATTGCTTGGTCATCCAGTCCATTATTTCATCTGTCAGCTTCATGGAAATGAGCTGCGATTCCGGGCTGTTTTCAACTACTATGACTGTAAGCCAAGTGGTCCTGAGCGTTGGAGAGGTCCCATTGGCAAGCAAATCAAGGATCCTATGTCTGAACTGCCAGTTATTGCTTTCCAGCCAGTCAGTTTTACTGATTTCCCTGCTCTGAATGACAAGGTGGCAGAGGATCTGTCCTGGGACCAGAAATACTTGAATAGGATTTGCAAAGGAGTGATCACAGGTGTGGTTGATGATGACTTGGCTGCTCTTGAACCAGGTCCACCGTGTGTGTCAAGGTGGAATACTTAATGGGGAAGTGGAACAGAATTCTTCCTCCGTAAGCCATGCGTGTCGTAAGAAGCTACTAAAATGCCGGGAGCAAGGGGCTAGTAACCCCTTCTCCTGTATATATTACTAAATGTAAAAGGAGAAACTTTCGTTTTTCCTTTTGGGCCACCCCGCTTCAGTGGGAAACGGCCGACGTGTTAAAAGAAGAAAGAATATATATATATATATATATATATATATATATATATATATATATATAAACAGAACTGCGGCTTGGCGAGGATTCGATCCCATCCCGTTTGGTGTACCAGCCCTCACGAGTAGTCTATATATCAATGAAATCACGAGACAAGTGATTTTGAATCAGAACTGCGGCTTGATATATAGAATGCTCGTGAGGGCTGGTACACCAAACAGGATGAGGCTGAAATTAGTCTCTGAGGCTCCATAACCAAGAATGTCTTGCATCAGGGATAATACGCTGAGTACTGTTGGGCGCCTGGTGTTTAAGGATGGTGGTCCAGTGGAAAGAGTGATGCGTACTGTGTTCAGTTCACCCAGAGCTGGGCATGGGAACGCAGGATCTCAGACAAGGAATACTCTTTAGTATGCAAATGTGATTATTATCGTTTCCATATTTTATCTTTATTAAAAAAAGTCTTAGTTTTTCTTATGCTGAGTGTTGTAAATAACTTACTCAAAAGCACTTGTAAACTTAAAATTGATCATACAATTATCTTATAAACGTTAGGTTTTCTTTCAGACTGTGTATGCATTATGAATTGTTCTTCGTACTTTCGCACATTTTCTCATTTGTATTCCAGCCTCCATTTATTTAACTTGGATGATTTTTGGCTTCACTCTTACCTTTCCTACAGGTGTTACATGCAAACTAAAAACCATTTCTGAGTAATTAAGTTTATCACTTTATCCTGTTTCTCACTTCACCCTTCATCATAAATATCTGCATTTTCTCTCCTCTCCCCTCTGCTTTACCGCGTTTGCCATCGTATATGCCCTTTCTTTATCACATGTTTGGGTTTTCGGTCTGGCATTTCCTTTACTCAGTTCCTCCCCATCCTCTCATATTTCCATAACTTCCAAATTCTTACTTTTTTCTGTCTACATTTTTAACAAACTCTTCCGGATTCTGCAAGATTAAGCTGCCACTTGTTGCCATACATCTTGCAAGGCGTGACGTAGCAATAATTTTAAATTGAGTGTTTTTATTAGTGTGTGTTTTATTAAATATTAAGCAACCTTAAAAATAGGAAGAGATGAAGTGGGAACCAACTGTGAGCTAGATTTTTTGTTTGGAATAGCTGTTTGTTTTGAAAACATGGAAATGCAAGTTAGGAGAGGAATGGTTGATTCCCTTGAGCATGGGAAACCTACTGCTGATAGCTGCTTTATTGTTGAAAAGGTGTGAGGCCATCGTCACCTCTCCGGTGCTGAATGAGAGGACGGAGGACACACGGTAAAAGGTGTAGGCAAGCTTGTAGGCACTAGAATTTTGCAGTAAATGTAGCTTATCGATACGTGTTACATGACTTAATTACGAGGTACACCACGCGATTTTTTCATCGTGTTAAATTTCTCCGCAGGATACGTATTTACTTTGGTGTTAAACACTTGATGCTACACTCTCAATTTGATGATTATGACACGTGTGTAACAGTTAGGTATCTTTATTGTTGAAATGTTTTGCCTACACAGTAGACTTCTTCAGTCAAATATAGAAGCAGTAAGTTTAGTAGTGAAATGAAGATGATGTAATTAGTCCATCTATCTTTGAGAAATAGTATTTGAGGTGGTCAGTCCCTCAGTCGGGCGAAGAGTTCGGCTCCATGGTCTGGAACGATATAATATCGTCCGAACACTATTTCTCCAAGGTTGATGGACTGATTACATCAACTTCATTTCACTACTACACCTGCTGCCTCTGTATTTAACTGACGAGGCCTACTGTGTACGCGAAACGTTTCAACAATAAAGATACCCAACTGCTGCACATGTCTTAGTCATCAACTTGTCCGTATTTTATACCATTTTCAACGTAACTCTTAGTCTGTAGCGTTATCCTTTCCCTCACCAGTTACTCGTAACATTGTTACTCCTGCTCACGTCTTCATCCCTCATCCACATTATTCCTTCTCGTCCACTTGTCTCTCGTCTCTTCACCCCCCTCCTTACCCGCCAGTGTTACCCATCCCGACTCTGGTGAAGCACCACCACCCACCTGTTGCTATCAGCCGTGACGTCACATATTTACTTTAGTCTCTCACCCCTCTCTCTCTCTCTCTCTCTCTCTCTCTCTCTCTCTCTCTCTCTCTCTCTCTCTCTCTCTCTCTCTCTCTTTTTAGTCGTTACCTTCCTGCCTTTATCTAGTTGTATATTTTTGAACCTAAAATATGTATATGTACACGAGCGCGCGCACTCACGCACACACACACACACACACACACACACACACACACACACATACACAAGGAAAAAGATCTTGGGGTGAGTATAACACCAGCAACATCTCCTGAGGCGCACATCAACCAAATAACTGCTGCAGCATACGGGCGCCTAGCAAACCTAAGAACAGCATTTCGACATCTTAATAAGGAATCGTTCAGAACCCTGTACACTGTGTACGTTAGGCCCATACTGGAGTATGCAGCACCTGTTTGGAACCCACACCTAGCCAAGCACATAAAGAAACTAGAGAAAGTGCAAAGGTTTGCAACAAGACTAGTCCCGGAGCTAAGGGGTATGTCCTACGAGGAGAGGTTAAGGGAAATCGACCTGACGACACTGGAGGACAGGAGAGAAAGGGGGGACATGATAACGACATATAAAATACTGAGAGGAATTGACAATGTGGACAGAGACAGAATGTTCCAGAGATGGGACACAGCAACAAGGGGGCACAGTTGGAAGTTGAAGACTCAGATGAATCACAGGGATGTTAGGAAGTATTTATTCAGTCATAGAGTGGTCAGGAAGTGGAATAGCTTGGGAAGTGATGTAGTGGAGGCAGGATCCATTCATAGCTTCAAGAAGAGGTATGATAAGGCTCATGGCGAAGGGAGAGTGACCCAGTAGCGGCCAGTGAAGAGGCGGGGCCAGGAGCTATGACTCGACCCCTGCAACCACAACTAGGTGAGTACACACACACACACACACACGCTAACACTAACACTCTAAGCAGGATAAATGTTTATTTAGGAAGAGTGACAGATAGTAACTACTACTAATGCACTCAACTTTCTACCTCTATGATTTGGAATGTTGAGGATAATGAACTCTGGTAATCCATCAACGTCAAAAATAGACACCAACATTGAAAAAAATGAGGAAAGCTGTTGACGAAGATCATCGTCAGAGTATTCTGGACATTGTAAATGGTGTGGGATTTTTTATGGTCGTGTCAAAGCATTTTAACTGAAAATTTGAACACGAGGCGAGTGGCTGTGAAATTTGTGCTCTGGTTGCTGACTCAAGACTAGAAAGACCATTGTTTTCTGGCCAAAAAATAACATGGCGGTCGTTTAGAATTTTGTCTTGTGTTGATGACTCCGTTCAAGGCAGGAGAGATTGTTTAATGCTCGCGTAGAACCAATAAAGCATTTAAACTATCGGGTGCGCCACAAAGTACTTGGAATGTACCCTGGAGCAATGAAGAGAGAGTCCTGCTAGTAAATACATGGAAGATGTTGCACACTACCATAACATAATGGAATGAGAAATATGGGAGGAACTATAAAGTAGATACTGTGAAAAGCAGGAGTGTCAAAGGCACAATAAGAGAGCACTGTGCCTATATCCGTGGTCAGTGATCCTTCTATCAGCTTCTAGTAAATATCAGAAATATTGGCTGTGGGCCAGCAAGCCACAACAGTAACAGCCCTTCCTGGGGCCAGGCTGCGAGGGTAGAAAAACTCTAAACCTGTCATACACAGAGTCAGCCTATGATTTGGGGGCCTTAGTCAGTAGGTTTAAAGCATTATAGTTGACATTCACTTAACACTCATGGTGATAAAATCCTTGAAATCAAGTCCACTTCCAAGATGTGGATTCTGGCTAAGGTCTAGGAAGTCCACTGATAACACTTTTTTGAGTTTCAGTACATAATCTCAATGATTCGGAAAGACGTCAGAGCAAGCACACGAAAAGTGCTGAGGTGCTGAGTATTCTCTTGTTGATACGTTCAGACAACAATGATGAACTAATCTGGTTATCTCATCGAAGAGTCACCAACCGTTATGCCTGTTTTCTCTGGTCCCTTAACCCCAGAATCTTGCCCTTGCGTTCAAAACACATCCAACTGAAATGCCAGAGATGCCCTTGGGTGTAATGTTCACAAATGGTTGGCAAAGGAGAGCATTAATTAATCACTCGATACATCAGAAAATCAGTCACTATAACGCTCATAAACTCAACAAAGTTCTCAGATTTAGTGACAAATAGGTCACATTTCCTAAGATTACAAAGGGTATTCTAGCATTGTAGGAAAGAACCGTTATCCTTCCAATATTTTTCCCTGGCAGCGAGGAGAGGGAATAATGGTCGCAGGCCTCCTTGTGTCACGTAGACACTCTGTCGAGTACTTTTCACACAGGAATTAATAAAATCCTCAGTTACTATTATTCGGGAATTACCATCTCTCAAGATAACACATCTCATATACAGAAGAAATGGAACACTGTGATAGGGAATTGAAGGGATTGCATATTTTTAGTGTAGTGGTGTATGTAAATTAGTGTACAGTAATGCAATATATGATGCCGGGCTCAGTGCGTGAGGGAAGGGGATATAAAGGAAGGATGGGATACTGTACAGACCGTTGATGCTCATATGTTGAGGTCATCTGCGCAGCTGACGCTCATAGAGGGAAACTTATATTTATGTTGTAAGTGTGAGCAGTGACTCTGCCAAATAAGTTAGTGAATTCTTCCCCTAGCTTATCAATTTATATCTATATAACAATCACCGTTTTAATTGTGTACTAACCTTTCTAGTACAGTACCTCATTCACAACAGGATTGTTGTGCAAATTAAGGGGAACATTTATGTTATGAGGATAATGTGTGTGCAATGTTTTTATTCAGTGATATATTATTATTTTATTTGTTTTAGTAACACAACAGCCGTTTCCCACCAAGGTAGGGTGGCCCGAGGCGCGCTTACTCTACAGTTATTAAACTGCAACATTAACACTCCTCCTTCAGAGAGCAGGCACTGTACTTTCCATCTCCAGGACTTAAATCCGGCCTGCTGGTTTCCCTGAATCCCTTCATAAATATTACCCTGCTCACACTCCAACAGCACGTCAAGTCCTAAAAACCATTTGTCTCCATTTGCTCCTATCTAACACGCTCACGCATGCTTGTAGGAAGTCCAAGCCCCTCGCACACTAAACCTCCTTTACCCCTCCCTCCAACCTTTCCTAGACCGACTTCTACCCCGCCTTCCCTCCACTAGAGATTTATACATTCGAAGTCATTCTATTTTGTTCCAGCCTCTCTACATCTCCGAACCACCTCAGCAACCCCTCCTCAACCCTCTGAATAATAGTTTTGGTAATCCCTCACCTCTCACTTGATTCAAAAGTTCCTACACACTCGCTTAATATCTCCCAAAATTTCTCTCTCTCCTCTACACTCCTCTCTTCTCCAGGTATACATTATCAGTGTTTATAAATAATATTGTACAAATATTTTCCAGCCATGAGTTTTGGTAAACATGCAGCCTCGTGAAGATGCAGTCTATACTCTTGAAACTACCTCGTTTGTCATTTGTGTTCACTTGTGTATTTATAAACTTCATAAAGTTTACACAGATTGTGTGACTTTTTATTCCAGTATGTATTTAATATTTTAATATTAGGTTAATATATATAGCTGAATACCACGATTTTATAATGATCTGATGGCACGACGCTATTTGAGTTAATTATTTTGATTAACTAACTGGAAGTTTTAAAGCTCGTGTTCAGATTACTGGGTGAGGATAATTTGCTCTACACGATTTGTACGATGGACATTTGGCTACCCTACTTAACTAATTATTCACCGATGACCTTCAGCCGTGTACAATTTGCTGCTATATTGAGAATGAACTGGCTGATTACAAAATATGAAGTTAATATTCTGGCATGCATGATTCAGGAATTAAGAAGTTAATTTTCCAAATTATATTTTTTTATTGACACTAACAGCACAGTATCGAATTCAGATTCTAGGTCTGGTTGAGGGATATTTCTAGTGTCGAGGTATGTGAACGTGCAAGCAGTGAATTGAAGATATGTTGAAGTTCTCACAAATGATTCAACAGCCAAGATTTAAATATTAAATTTCGTGAATCCTTGACAGACTGACAGCAGAAAATATGTAATTTAAGAAAGTCTTTACCCTAAGTAATTGCTTGGCGTTTCTGCCCACAGATTGGATTAATTTTCGAAAGCATTTGGTATAATTTTCTTTTATAGCTACACTTGTTCCATAAACTCAGTTTATGCTGATGCAGCATATTACGACGGTGTTTGAATTGTCACCAGTAACGAGGTGAAGTACACAAAACATTGTATATTAACAAAAGTCAGCAGAAGGAAAGGAATCATGACTTGATAAATCCTACGACAGGTGACTGACTTATAACGCCTAAGGAATGGGAGGTATAAACTGGCTTCATCCATAGAAGAGGGTAGCTCCAAATCCTTGGAACAAAAGCCCTAACATCAAGGAATCCCCAATAAAGAGCGTGAGCATTCCTAGCAGTGTTTAGAAGCGATTAAAGCTAAAATTCCTCGTAAGACATAAATTATTTAAAGACCGAACTAAAACAGTTTTCATCTAAGGAGACGTACATTATGAGGAAAATCTAATTAAAAATTTTAAGATTGAATAATTAAGAAATTGAGCAACGAGAAATGACAATGAAAATATGAAAGGTCTTCATTAATAGTTAAAGAACAATTAAATTACTTTCTAATGTAGGCATAAACAAAGCATAAAGTTTAAAAGCTGATAAATATTTTGAGAACATTAATTTTAATGCAATACTAAGAGCTAACCATTAAAATAAATTTAAAAAATAATGATAAATATGCAATACCTTCGGAGGGCTATCTTGTCAGACCTGACTTGTGGGTCACATCAAATAACTCTGATATTTCAAGGAGTTAATAAATACCATAAATACCAATATTCTTCATTGAATCTGTCATGTGAGACGATACAAGAACAGTTGTAGTGATGTGTTAACTATTACTTGGTGGTGGCAGGTGACTCGGGAAATCGTAATGACAAGATTGTAAACTACTCAACCAATGGATGGTACGAATCCATACATAGTACGGTGGATAATGGACTGGCCCTCTAGGCTTGAGACTAGTTTGCCATGGTTTCGATCAATCTGTTCGGTGAGGAGGGGTTGTTAGTAAGATTAGGTTCAGTATTCTTTGTGGCAGTGGTGTTTGGCAGCCCATTTTTTGTTGCTGGTGACAGAGGGAGCCAGGAAGAAACCTTATGATTTTCTATTCTGAGCACATCTGTTCAAAAATGATCTCTAATACACTAATTTAGTAATCTTTCCCTGTACCCTCTGCTCTGTCCATCTCTCTTTTTGTTCTCTAACGCTCTCCGCTCTCTTCCTTATATCTGTCTCATCTCGCCTTTCCTGTGCCTCCCCTGACTCATAAAGTATAAACTGGGCGGCTTGGAAATCTCACCTTTAAACCATTTCTGTCTTCTCTCGCCGCTCCATTTGTTTGGGAAGCTCTTTGCGTTCACTTCAAGCCTTGCTCTGTTTGCGATTTAAGTAAATGTTGCTTGCCACTGTCTACAGGTTTTCGAATACGGGGATTTTTTTTACGTTGTAGACTTTTTTTTACATTTCAGTTAAGCTCTACTGCATTTTTTTCATTATTCAGGTAGCCTAGGTTTTTATTAATTTTCATTTATAAAAATCTGACTCGACCCATGGTTGATGCTTGTGGCAGGCCCAGCGCTGCACCATTCAGCAACAGGAAGTTACTAGTAGGATGACTTTACAGCCAACATTTCTATAAAGTGGACTCATCAGTGGGCACCATTTCTGACCCTACCGTCCCTTCCCACAGCCCCGGAAGTTTGCCTGGGACATCCGTTCTCATACCCTTTTATAAACCTAAGTAAGATGAGTGTAATATTCACACGGTAGCTATGAGATCTAGCTCAAGTCCCATTTTAACCCCACTAGTGTATAGAAATGTATCTAGTTGGATGAATTTCATTAAGCCTGCCCTATCAGATTACTAGCCTGCTAGTTTTTACGACTAGCTTGCTATGTGTTAGTCCTGTACGATTCCAGAATTGTTTACAACCGTGTTATATCGATTTTCACAGGTCGTGGTAACAGCTTTAACGAGGCCAGCCAAATCTCATCGCTGCTCTGTGGGTGTGAGATTCGTTCAGAAATATACTTAGTTGGGTGAATTTTCAGTCTGTGCGGTTTAGTGGTCAGAACACCGGCATGATAGTTTTAAGACTGGTTTGAAATTGGTTAGTTCTTGGCTGTTTCCAGAGTTAACCACACGTGGAGTTGCGCGTGACAGGACTTTGTCACAACCTTTTCTTTGTATTATGAACGATGGGGTAGTGTTTAGCATTAATTTGGAAGCTCCCATTCCTACGATATAGAAAATATTTTTGGTTGAATCTCTTTGCTTGAAAGTGTTTCTTGCTTTGATTCAGCAAGCAGAAGTCGTACCTTCCATGATATAATCTTTACAGTTTTTATGTGCATATTGAATTGAGTGCATTACGACACCGGACCAGTGTCTACATCCGCACCCATGCCATACCCCTGTATCAGTACCCCTACCCCCTTCTGTGTTAGTTATCTTCTGTTATCTGTTAGTGGTTCTGAAGATTATCTTCCCCAAGGCCCGGTTAGGTTGTGTCTGCAACCAAAGCCTTTCCATGGACCAATATCCCTGTAACTACCTCTTAAACGGTTGTGTGTCTGCAATCTTACCTTTTACTTTTCCCCACAAACCGCCCTGGAAAAGTTAAAGGCGAGAGTCACAAGGTAAGAAATTCAGCATAACACGTCTCTTAGACAGCTGACAGGAACCGTGCCATTATTATTATAGTCTGGATCTAAAGGCCTTATTGTCAAGAATAGTTAAGGAATGTTGCAGGACTAGCTATTATTAGGACGACTTTTCGCTTTGTGTAGAGCTTTAGGAAGTCATAAGATATTAATCATATATATCTTAATTTTAGTAGTATAATTGGAACTTCCTAGTAAAGCTAAAAAACATGAGAATAGTGCGTAATATCAAAGTATTTCATGTAATATTTTACATGAAATAAAACACTTGATATTTAGCAATATTGTCACATTTTTTAAGTTTTCCGATCATTTTAAGGAAATTCTAAATTTTCCACTAAAATTATGAGGTATGGCTAATGAAAATAAACTATCAATAAATGCAAAACGAGCCACTATCAGCCTTGAGCTGATATTCCACCCCTTATTGGCTTGTTTTGCATATTTGGTTAAAACATTAATTTAAAGTAAAACGGCGAAACGTTGTCCCAGTTACTGCTTTTTCAGCAACGTGTCTTTTGGTCTTAGTCAATCAAAAAGCAAGAGTAATTTTTAACACAGGATATATCAACGGAATTAATGGTGGGCAGTGGTGAGTGTGGCCTGTGTGATCCTGGAGGAGGTTAATAAATATCCATCTATTGTGGAGAGAGGGAAACGCAGCATCGTTCACAGGGTACCATTTGGATAGTCTCACACCACTTGATCACGTGGAAACAAATAAACAAGACTAGACGGAGGGAGGTAGAAAGATGATAGAGGAAGCAGTAAGAAAATAAGGGAAGGTAAAGAGAATCAAAACACACGAAGACAAGATTCATGGCGGAACAGCATCCAGTCTCCAATAATCCACTGAGTGATTACCGGCTCATCGCTGTCTCGGCGTCCGCCAACAATCAATGCGTCCTACTCTCACAATATATCTACATGACTTGATCAGTTCAGGGCTTATCCGCTTATGGTGTGTGTAGTAGTTACTAGTTGTTATAGGTACTTGTCGATCGACACTTGGCCTGTTGTGTGTGGTGTTCGTTAGTGTGTATGTGTGTAGTCACCTATTTGTAGTTGCAGGGTTCGATTCAATGCTCCTGGACTCGCCGTTCCGTGCGCATGTCTTATCAGCCTGTCAGTATCGTATACCATTAATATGATAACTGAGGTCTCTCAGGTGACATGCCCACTCACTCAGTACCTGGACCAGATTCATGGAATGCTCTGTTTATACAAAAAAAGTGCAAAGTACCACTAGCACGAGCCCTCAGTATTCTTTGGAGAAAGAGCCTAAATCTTAAAGAGTGTAGACATAGCGCCTTCGCATAAGGGAGGTAGTAAAAATTACTGACCAGTAGTCCTAACATCCCACATCATAAAAATGAGACGGCAGATTATAAATTTCATGGACCATCACAACCGGCATAACCCAAACCAGCATGGTTTTAGAGCAGGACTATCATGCCTGTAATACATTTCGCCTCGTGTTAGTCATTGCTATATGAGATATGAAGTTACTATGTTAAACATAAACAATCTTGCTTTTTTATTTCCTAATAGAGCTTTTCAACTGACGTTTGGTTGGTTAGTTTATTAGGTTAAAAATCTATCCGATAAACGAGGGTCATTGAGGCTTGCATATCATCAGGTCAGGAATACTTTAATCCCTAAAATAGGTAAAAAAAGAAAACTGTGTATATGCACTGAGAGATATACATGTAATATACACGTTTGGGTTATGCAAGTTACCACTTGTGATGTAAATGGTTTAGAAACCCGACAAGTTAAAGAATGAGACACTTGTCAACATTTGGGAATCTTTATTGAGGAAACTGGCTGGCGAAACGTTTCCTCAATAAAGATTCCCAAATGTTGCACAAATGTCTCATTCCTCAAGTTACCACTTACATCTTATTACTTATTACTTATTTCATTTCGTTATTAGAAGTGCTAGTTTCTTGATTAAATTTTATTGGGCTGTACACAAAGCTAAACTCTGTTACCTCTATTACAATATTCAACATGTAGGAAATACTTAACTTTACTCCTGCTGTATATTTTAACTACAGTTATATCTCGTACTACTGTATATAAGGTAACAGTGTCTCCTCAGTTTTAATTTTACTTATATGTTATTTCCAGGTTTCGATAATAACATCAGCACAGGATTATCTACTAAATTACCTGTTTCATTCAAAGTTATTATGTGATTCTCAGAATGCTTAGGCGTATTTACTGTTGATTCCTTGTATGATTATGCTTAGGACTCGGTCGTAGAATACCTTCATATTTGATAGTAAAGTTATATTTGAATTTGATTGCAGATTTACATGGATAATATGTCTATCACACATTACATTATTCTTAAAAGGTCATTTATGAGAGACACTGTTAAGAACAGTCTTGTGTGTTGGAGGCGGGGAATACGCGCACCATTGAACATAACGCTTAGGTTTTCCTTTATAAATATATCAACAATAAATATACAAATCAAAACAAGTAAATGCATAGTTCTGCACGCGAGAGTTCGCGAGGACTTGCGTCCATCAGAGATATTTTGAACATGAGTTTTCACATCCGTAAATCAATACCTTCAAGGAATGCCTTGATTCTTGTAATTGCCTCTTGAACAAGATTTGTAGTCCTCTTCCTCCTCGAATTGAACTAATTATCTCCCAGTCCCTAGAGGCTTAGACGCTGTGGTCCCCTACGGGCTTAGCGAATTCGCATAAATATAATAGTAATAATAATAATAATAATAATAATAATAATAATAATCGCTGGGTAGGTGCACACTGGATCGACATTTTTATTAATCTTGAGACTAGAAAACTGACTCTCGTAGACGTTATGCTACTCTCCGTCTCCCATTTATATGATAACATCGCCAACTTTGCCCTGTTATCATTCACAATGAAGAAAAAGCTGGCCAGAGTTTTCTTACTACTGCCGTGAAGAGGGTAATAATATTTACTTTACAGAAGCTCGTGTGCCACGAAAGCATAACATATATTACTCCTGCAGCGTTTTGAGGTTGGTGCTTGGTATCCCACATTTCTAGGTGTATCTGCCTTCTTATTTTATAAGCTTTCTTCTTTATTTTCTTATCAAAATATTTTATTTGATTCCTGTCTCCCGAATATCATTTAGCTCCATTCTTTTGCACTCCATCCCTTATCAATGTCAAAAGCTTATTGTAACGATAATAATAATAATAATAATAATATTAATAATTTTTATTTCTACAAGTACATGATACAACTTCTAGAGACCCAGATGACATCAGTGACATACTATATAGAAAGCCCCTTGTTATGCAGAGCATTTCGGGCAGCTTAGGTTAATTTTGTCTCCAGGATGCGACCCACATCAGTCGGCTAACACTGCTAGGTGAACAGAGACAGCAGGTGTCTTAAGGAAACGCCCGATGTTTTCACCCGTACTGGGGATGGAACCACGGATACTCAGTGTGTGAGTTGAGTGCGCTACCAACCGAGCTACTGGACACCTAATACAATGTTTTTACATATATGTTTGTATGTGTTCTTAGATGTATAACTTAGTTCAGTTTTCTTCCCGTCTATATATGTATAAATCTATATATGTATAAATGTATAAATCTATATATGTATAAATGTATAAATCTATATATGTATAAATGTATAAATCTATATATGTATAAATGTATAAATCTATATATGTATAAATCTATATATGTATAAATCTATATATGTATAAATCTATATATGTATAAATTCTGTTGCCTGCTCCATGATGGAGATACTCATAAAAATTCCATCCATCTTGTGTATGAATTAGACCATCTTAAGAGACGGTAATTCCCAAGTAATAATAACTCCAGCTTTGCTGGCATGGAATCATTAAATCTTCCATAGCTATGATTCTTCAGTGGAATACTTGAAGATATCCTCTGCCCTAATCAAGTCTCTCAGCTCGGCTGACAGATTTCAGCACTATGAAACCCACCCTGTGTGATAAAAATGACAGTGAAGCAGATAATTTTTCTATTATATAACTATCATATAGAAATAAGTAGCAGTACATTGGTGACATCCAATTTTAGTAAATAAAAAGTTTTTTATCTCTCTCTCTCTCTCTCTCTCTCTCTCTCTCTCTCTACACACACACACACACACACACACACACACACACACACACAGAACAATGGTGGACACACTGGCTGAGGTGGCAAGAAGAGCTCACTCGAGCAGAGCAAAATTACTCGTTATGGGCGACTTCAACCACAGGGAGATCGATTGGGAAAATCTGGAGCCACATAGGGGTCCAGAAACATGGAGAGCCAAGATGATGGATGTGGTACTGGAAAACCTTATGCACCAACATGTCAGGGACACTACCAGAGAGAGAGGAGAGGACGAACCAGCAAGGCTGGACCTCGTGTTCACCCTGAGCAGCTCAGACATTGAGGACATCACATATGAGAGGCCCCTGGGAGCCAGTGACCATGTGGTTCTGAGCTTTGAGTACATAGTAGAGTTACAAGTGGAGAGGGTAACAGGAGTTGAAAGGGAAAAGCCAAACTATAAAAGAGAGGACTACACGGGTATGAGGAACTTCCTGCAGGAGGTTCAGTGGGACAGAGACATGGAAGGAAAGTCAGTAAACGAAATGATGGAATACGTAACAACAAAATGCAAGGAAGCAGAGGAAAGGTTTGTTCCCAAGGGCAACAGAAATAATGGGAAGTCCAGAACGAGCCCTTGGTTTACCCAAAGGTGCAGGGAGGCAAAGACTAAGTGCGCTAGTGAATGGAAAAAGTACAGAAGGCAAAGGACCCAGAGCCAGAAACGAGTATGCACAGATAAGGAGGGAGGCCCAGCGACAGTACGAAAATGACATAGCATCGAAAGTCAAGTCTGACCCGAAACTGCTGTATAGTCACATAAGGAGGAAGTAAACAGTCAAAGACCAGGTGATTAGGCTGAGGAAAGAGGGTGGGGAACTCACAAGAAACGATCAAGAGGTATGTGAGGAGCTCAACACGAGATTTAAGGAGGTATTTACAGTGAAGGCAGGAAGGACTCTGAGAAGACAGTGCAGAGTGGGACACCAACAAGGAATATACCAAGTGTTGGATGACATACACACAACTGAGGAGGAGGTGAAGATGTTGCTCAGTGACCTTGATACCTCAAAGGCGATGGGACCGGACAACATCTCACCGTGGGTCCTTAGAGAGGGAGCAGAGATGCTGTGTGTGTCACTAACCACAATATTCAACACATCCCTTGAAACTGGGCAGCTACCTGAGATATGGAAGAAGGCAAATGTAGTTCCCATTTTTAAGAAAGGAGATAGAAACCAGGCACTAAACTACAGACCAGTGTCACTTACGTGTATAGTGTGCAAAGTCATGGAGAAGATTATCAGGAGGAGAATGGTGGAGCACCTGGAACGGCACAAGATTATAAACGACAACCAGCACGGATTTATGGAAAGCAAATCCTGTGTCACAAACCTTCTGGAGTTCTATGACAAAGTAACAGAAGTAAGACACGAGAGAGAGAGGGATGGGTTGATTGCATTTTCTTGGACTGCAGGAAGGCCTTCGACACAGTTCCTCACAAGAGATTAGTGCAGAAGTTAGAGGATCAGGCGTGTATAACAGGAAGGGTACTGCAATGGATCAGAGAATACCTGACAGGGAGGCAACAACGGGTCATGGTACGTGATGAGGTATCACAGTGGGCGCCTGTGACGAGCGGGATCCCACAGGGGTCAGTCCTAGGACCAGTGCTATTCTTGGTATATTGCCAAAGGCAAAGTCATGAAGATCGGGGAAGGGCATAGAAGACCGCAGACAGAGTATAGGCTAGGTGGCCAAAGACTGCAAACCTCGCTCAAGGAGAAAGATCTTGAGGTAAGTATAACACCAAGCACGTCTCCAGAAGCACACATCAACCAGATAAATGCTGCAGCATACGGGCGACTGGCAAACCTGAGAATAGCGTTCCGATACCTTAGTAAGTAATCTTTCAAGACACTGTACACCGTGTACGTCAGGCCCATACTAGAGTATGCAGCACCAGTTTGGAACCCATACCTGGTCAAGCACGTCAAGAAATTAGAGAAAGTGCAAAGGTTTGCGACAAGGTTAAGGGAAATCGCGCCTGACAACACTGGAGGACAGGAGGGTTAGGGGAGACATGATAATGACATACAAAATACTGCGTGGAATAGACAAGGTAGATAGAGACAGGATGTTCCAGAGAGGGGACACAGAAACAAGGGGTCACAATTGGAAGCTGAAGACTCAGATGTGTCAAAGGGATGTTAGGAAGTATTTCTTCAGCCATAGAGTAGTCAGGAAGTGGAATAGTCTAGCAAGTGAGGTAGTGGAGGCAGAAACCATACATAGCTTTAAGACGAGGTATAATAAAACTCATGGAGCAGGGTGAGAAGGGACCCAGTAGCGACCAGCGAAGAGGCTGCTCCAGCTGTGAATTGACACCTCCAACCAAAAAATAGGTGAGTACACACACACAAACACAGAGTTATTAGAACAACAACATTAGTCGACATGAAAAGTAACTGTGAAACGTGCGGGAAAAGATGAACTCTCAATGCATAAGTGTAAGTAGAAGTAGCAAGACGTACCTGAAATCTTGCATGTTTATGAGACAGAAAAAATACACATACATACATATTAGAATGAATATTGATGGATTGCAATTTTGTTGTTTCCTTAAAGACAACTACTAAGCAGCTTTACATCAAATATCATTATTAAATATCAATTAAATGTTAATTTAGAAATGCATATGTGAATTTTTGCAGAGTGAGAGCAAAAAAGTTGCTGAATAATTCAAAGAAGGGATAAGCTCTTCCATTAACTTGATGAGGAGCTCACCTCAGTACTTAGACTTAACATTGCTGCTGGTTTTATGGTTTGATGTGACATTCGACTTGGTACTGCATGTGCTCTTTATACGTAAGGTAATGAAATTTTGTACAATTTTATTTACGCGGGAATAAGAAGGAGAGAAACAATGGCAAGAGCGAGAGAGAGAGAGAGAGAGAGAGAGAGAGAGAGGCCACTGACTTAAATTTAAAGAGGAAATGGCATGCCAGCTGAAATTTATAGTGTGGTGCAGAGGCTGATTTATGAAGGAGTAGGTCAAAAAGCTTGTTGACACAGTAACAATAGAAGGATTCGGCGAGCGACATTCATCAAGATGGAGCTCAGTACATTTTGTTATGCTTCACGATAGATCAATATTCGTTAAGACTTGTCCATGGTAACATCTTTCACTCATTCTCAGTGACATTTATATTTGAGATGAAGCATGAATTTCAGTTATTTTTCTGTATCTTTGAAAATACGAATGTATAATTATATACATACATTTCTTATTTTCCGTATGCATGTAAGGATTTTTATTACAACTACGAGTCTACATTATTAGGGATACCTGAAGTAGATGATAATTTTTTTTCTTCAACGGTTTTTGTTTCTAACTTGAACGCCTCATGCAATCGGCTTAAATTTTCGAACTGTTGTAGCAGGGGTGCGGTCGGCACAACAAGGGAACACTGTATCAACATCCGTGGCCTCAGATAACAGCTTACCAGAAGATATCAGAAACACTGCTGGAACAAGTGTAGAAGTCTTCAAGAGGAAATGGGACAAGCATCTTCACCAGTTGCCAGATCAACCAGGCTGTGATGTAAATGTGGGGAAGCGGGCCTCCAGCAGCAGCAGCCTGGTCAACCAGGCTGCTGCAGGAGGCCAGGCTCCGAGAGTAGTAAGACTCTCGAAACTCATCAAAGGAAAAAGTTCAGGCAATTGATGGCATGTGCAGGTGTCCTTGGTCAGTTTTATACACACATTTCTTCATTTGGGTTTCCGTGTGAAACTTGAGAAAGTCTTTTTCTGATCGACTTCAATCTTTAATGATTGATGCATCTTACGGATAGCACGGTATCCTATGTATATGCAAATTTGCCAGCTCACTAACATACTATTAGTTAAGCTTGGAATTGTTGGATTCCGAGCAATACATGCAAAATGCCTCTTCTGATTGGCTTCAAACTTTAAGTGATGGCAACTTTTCTCTGAGGAGGGTTGGGTCTGTGTAAATGTTAAGTTGCCAGTTTTATTAAATAAATTGGTTTCCTTGCAAGAACTAGAACATGCCCCTTTTGATCGGCTTTAAACCTTAAACACTGATTTATCTTAGGAAAAGATCTGGATTGATTTTCAGCCGTGTAGGTGTTACTTTACCAATTTTGTTCAAGAAATTGGGAAAATGGAAATATTTGTTAATGCAATAATTTGTAAATGCCTGATTCGATCAGCATCAGACCCTCAATATTGATGTACTATTACCTTGATTCACTCTCCTTTCTGTCTCTTGTGCCACTACACCACTCGCCTTACTTCTAGCACTACTACTACTACTCCCCCTATTTACTACTGCTTCCACTATCAGCATTACCTCTGCCACTACTTCTCCACTTCCTTTTTCTTCCTCTCTTTGTCCCGTCCCTGTCCCCCTCTCCTATATACACTGGCTTCGTGTATTAGTGTGACTTTTAAATGGTCCAAGTCGGACCGAAACGTCGTCATAAGCTTCTCTCTCCTATGTTCGGGCTATTTGATTGAACCTTTGGATTGTTATTGAACTGTGTAGGTGTTAATTTGAAAAAAAAAAAATGTTACTTCATCCCCTTAGTTGTCTTTGTCTGGTATCTCATAGGAGGTATGCAAATTCCAGTTTAGAAAAATGAACTTAAAGTAGTGTAGAGAATTTAAAATTGAATATTACTGAGAAAATCAAAGTGAGAAATATTGAAAACTCGCGATTTTCATTTTTTTAAAGTTCTCTGAATGTTATATTATCGTACTGCTTTACTGCTTTATATCCAGAATGGTTTTCTTTTCTTTAAGGTTTTCGTTTATATTTTGATGCCTGATTTTTATCAGCTTCATGGAACTATGAGATGGGAAAGTGCCCTTTGCCAATTACATTTAGCTATTCCTAATTTTGTTTTCCGTACGATACTCTGAGAAAGCCTCTTCTGGTCGGCTTAAAATTTTCAACACTGGTGTATCCTACTCAGAAGGGTGGGATTGTTATTAGAATGTGTGGGTGTTAATTTTACAATTTTATTCTTAAATGGTGTTGTATGTTCAGTGAAATAATTTGAGCATGCCTTTTCTTAACTTCTTAAATTTTTAAAGTCCTGTGTATCTTATGTAAGTTTCACTTTACTAACATAGTTAATAAACTTGGAATTGTTGGATTATGTGTGATAACTGGATAATGCCACTTGGTCGGAGTGAAACGTTTAGCACGGATTTATTTTCTTCAGTGGAAGGTTTGCATTGATTTTGAGTTGTGTAGTTTTTAATGTTCCAGTGTTAAAGAAATCGTTTTCAGTGCAGTAACTGGAAAAATGCCTCTTACGATTGGCTTCAAACCTTAAACGCTGGTGTATCTTAGATAAAGGCTTGAGTTGACTTTGGGTTGTGTAAGTGCTAATTTGTCGATTTTATTGAAATTGAGAAAGATAAAGTATTGATTTTCATGCAATAATTCGTGAATGCCCCATCCGGTCTCCTTAATTAAAGACATCGACGCCAATAACTTAAGAAAGCAAATTTTGAGCGGCTTTAAACTTAGTGCTTGTTTTCTTTGCTCAAAGGAAGCTTCATATTTTTATTGGGCTGTGTAATCCCTATTTTACCAGATTTATTAAATCATTTGGGATATCGGCCTCCTTGCAATAACTAGAGAATGTCCCTTCTGATTGGCTTCAAATCTTTAATGCTTATACGTACAGTAACTGCATTAGAAATTTGTGTCACACTCTGTATTGTTGCTTGTAAGTGCGTTGAGGTAGAGGGGACTGGGCTTATGGGACACAGGACTACCTTGATTACAGTGACTCCAGTTGTTAAACATGATGATCACCCACACATCAACTGGTTGTGCTTTATTTTCTCCACGTGCTGTACAACCCTTGTGGGTTTAGCTTCTCTCCATCATTATAAGAAGCCTGTGTATTCTCGAGCTTCATCATTTCCGCCACCCTATCCTTATGCCTCCAATATCCTTGTTAGTTTCATCCATTCCAGCCACTTCAACCCATTTATCTTTTGTGTAAACATAGACCGCAGCTGTCTGTTTGCCTGGCCGCCCGCCCGCCTGGCTCAACTCTCTCTAATAACCCGACATTAGACTGCTCAATTTCATTTATTGATCGAGTGTTTTAAAAATTATTTGGTTTTGATATTCTATAAATTTCATTCTTTTGCTGAGGCACTCCGGTGTAACAAGTTACTTTGAACGTAAAAATTATTTTAACTTTAAACTAACCTTTTTCTTGTAACTCTCGTCCCTTTAAAATTTTAAATGATAAATCTATTTATTTAATCTAAAAAAAATATTAATTTTTTTTTATCTTAAATCGAGGATGGAATAAGATATAAGAAGGAGGAAGGATAAGTCATCTTCATCACAATAATTTAGAGTTACTGATAAGAGATATGGAGTATTATTTTTATTTTGGTTTAATAAAGGTTTACAAAGTTTACTATACTGAAGAAAATTACAACAGGTTTCTGTTTATGGATAGCACACACAGGATTGGTAAGGTATTTCAGAAGTACAAGAAATATTAGGTAATAAGAAAGTATGTAAGAACGCAATGTATAATTTTCGGTATTCTCGCTAAAATTTACTTCCTTTAGAATTTTAAGTAATTATTAAAACACATGTAGCAACCTATAAACAGGACATATTAAAACGAGAAATTGCAAATATAAATAACATTAACCACAATATTAAACTATGTTGTCGTTAGCCGTTGACATTAGTATTCTCCTCCACAGTTCAGCTTGTGATATAATTTTGGCCGAATTCCAAATGTGCCAATTTGCTTCCCTATTTCTGTTTACTATTAATTTCTACTCTTAGACAAACATTCAAGATGTCAAGCCTGTTAAGTGATTCAACACTTTCCTGAAATCCTCTAATAAGGAGACACCTGCTTTGTTTCCATAGTACATATGATTTATTATCTAAGTATGATTGGCTAAGCTTCCCATAGCAACACCTATCTGATCTATAAAACAAAATTTGCCAAATTTATCTTAGATTTCTACAGCATTACTTTTTTCAAACTCAACACACTTACTGAAAATTGTTAGAGATGGTCAACTTCAAAGATTATTTTTCCTATCTTTAGCCATAAAGTAAACAGATGAATGTTTGTGATGAACTGTAATGAGGATGTCACTGTTTTTACATGGCTAATCGTGTTGCTGTTTATAGAGTTATATTAAAAGAATTGATTAGCACTTTGTGGTTCTCGTACAGTGTGTGTGTGTGCATCCTTCCAGAAAGCACTCAGCAGCTGGGTTCAACAAATGGTCTGCGTCTTGCATCTTTTGCTGCTCAGTAATCGAACTCATTTCATTACGGTTGCGAGTCAAACGCTTTGACCTACACTTCCACACTCGTCCATCCTTCCCAGTCTTAACTCATGTTTCCCAATTCTCACCCATTCTTTCCAGTTTCACCCATGCTTCCCAGTTTCACCCATGCTTCCCAGTTTCACCCATGCTTCCCAGTTTCACCCATGCTTCCCAGTTTCACCCATGCTTCCCAATTTCACCCATGCTTCCCAGTTTTCACTCATGCTTCCCAACCCTAACCCATTCTTTCCAGTTCTTAAGTCTGCTTCCCAGTTCTCACTAATGCTTCTCAGTCCTCAATCATCCTTCTCAGTCCTCACTCATCCTTCTCAGTCCTCATCCATGATTTTTAGTCCTCACTCATTGTTCTCAGACTTCAGCTATGCTTACGTTCTTCCTTCTCATCCTCGTTCATCATTCCTGAGAGCGCTAAGGTCCTCTTTTTATTTCTCAACTCTTTCGTATTCCATTTACTAACCTGATTCAGCAAATTTTTCAATAAATTTTGGGCTCATGTCCTGGCTTCGTATGTTGCTTGTGTTGAGCTGTTTTTAGCTTCATGGAGGAAAGGAATGAAAAAGGTGTGTGGGGAAAGAAGGAAGGGGGTGGATGGAGGTAAATTAAGATGCTAGAAAGCAGTTAAGCAATGGTGCGGTAACAAGGAAGAGAAGTTCATAATGAAATCTTCGTAATTTCAAAACACTGTTTAACAACTGTTTAATATAAGATTTTTGTTTACTTTACTTAGCTTTCATATCTTTCAAGGGTCAGGCTATTTTTCAGGGAATTTATATGTATGGAAGTGCTGTTTAAATTGATTTACGTAATCGTTTTCCTCGGCGTCAAAAGATTTTGACTTGCTTGGAGGCGTTTGGTTCCAGAGGAGAAAGTCATGGCGATGAAAAATCAGATTGCTTGGGAATGCAGACGACAGGGGGCTTCATATCAAAGCTTGTGAAAAGAAATCTTCCAATCTAAGGGTGCGGAAGGGAGAGAGAACTGAGGAAGGAATTGTTGTATGATTTCATCTGTTGGTTATTTGAATGGTGTGACCTTTGAAAAGACCGTTGTAGAAAGTGGACGAGCGGTGCTTGTAACACTTCTCTTGGGAAATATTTACGATACAAAGTCTGCAAGAAATATTTTCCCACTACGAATACCTAAAGGCAGAGCAGAGCGACTTACCGTACTGCGAAGACTTTTGAGGTAGTATATAGCAAGTTGTGAAATTTGTTAGCGCTGGAGTAATGGTTTTACCAAGAAAATATTTTATTTTATTGGCTACAGAAGTTTAAAAAAATAAAAAAAAAATAAATTGCCTTTGATGCAGACGGGTTGTGGGAACTTTTGAAAAAATAAATGTGAGTAACTTACTATTGGCGATATTTCTTGAAATAAATAGTCATTTTATTAAATGTTGTTTCCTTACACTTCACATTTGACAATCTCTTTCTAGTATGTTGATGGAATTTAACTTGATCCTTTTTTTCCATACTTATCGATTTTTATGTTGCAAGATTGTCCATTTTCCTTTACGTTTCTGCACTAGTATTTCTGTTGAGTTAAATGTTTATTATTTTTCTTCTCTGCATATTTATTATTCAATTAAGAACATAAGAACATAAGAAAGAAGGAACACTGCAGCAGGCCTACTGGCCCATGCGAGGCAGGTCCAAGTCTCCCACCGGCTTAAGCCAATGACCCGACCCAGCCAGGTCAGGTTACATTCACTTAAGGAAGGAGCACGGCATCTGACCTAGTAGCACAAACTACTCTGGTTTACGTTATATTCAGTGACGTAGCTATGTTCAAACGTTGTAAAGGGAGGTGGGGGGGAGGGAGATAAGGCGCCTTTCCTCATGACGAATAATTTTAAATACATTATATATGTCTTTGCATTTAAACTAAAATACAGTTTTACAATAAGTACATATGTTATTTTGAATTTAAAAATAAGATATAAAAACACGTATTATTTATTACATTTTTCAAAGATTAAAAATCAAAGCTCTACGATGCATTATGAATAGTATATGAAGCCACAAGCTACACTACTTACTGGCAAAGGTTAGGAAAATGCAGTACAGTGTCCACATCTTAGGATAAATGGAACACATGACATTGGCAATATCGCTGAAAACAGTAAATTAATCTTTATGAAACTCTAAGCATTTCTTCGCCTATGTTAAAGATGTGCCAAAGCATACCATAAAAATATATAATCAAGATAATGAATCGGCTTAATTTTGTGAAATATAAGGGAAAAAAATATTGTAAATGGCGAAAAAAGAAGTAGAGGTAAGAGGGTATGACGTTTCATTGAAGTTTTCACCTTGTTACGACAATATATCGGTGCTTCACAAATGTAAGTATGATACTGATTCATTTTTTTAATTAAAGTGACAATTTTTTAACTTGCGATGTCCACTAGAAATCCAAACCTTTCACTAAGTGCAATACACAAGTGCTGAGAATTTGAATCCTGTCAGATAAGGCATTCTACATTGATTACGCAGAAACAAATAGTTAAATTTGTTTAATAAAGTTGGCATATTGTCACACACAGTCCAATAACACTTAACGTTCCTATTAGCATAATACATTTGCAATGAAGTTTTGAAGCCGATTACAGAAAGTATTTCCTTTGCATCAGCATTTTTTTTTTAAGTTTAATGATGTTTAGAAGATGCGTTCTCAAGCTATCACATGAGAAATAGTACCCATTTTTTTTAACTGACAAATTGGCACATACCTACAATCAGAACGTTTCTAGAAAAAGTAAATTGATCAGAAGAGCCGTTCTCAAGTTATCGCATGGAAAGCGCTTAGTATTTTAATATGAAAACTAGACACCTACACAGTCCAGTAAAATTCCGGGCCTTCCTTTAAGTACAATAAAGCATTAAAAGTTTGAAAGCTCTCAGGAAAGTTCTCAAGTTATCGTCCTGAAACCTTACAGGGATTAAAAAAAATGTGGCAACCACTACAGGCATCCTCTTTCGGGTGTACCTAATAATCTTAGCATTTCTGAGTGGTCGCGTCCCTTACTGGCCCCTCCAACATTTCTCTCGATATTTTTCTGACCCTTCCTGGTGTTTGTGTCACCATCTGGTTAATATTTGTTTGAGGACATGGCCCCTTTTGAGCCACCACTACCATTAACATCCCTTCGTCTCACGCGCCTATGTGTGGCTACGACTCTCGCTTAGTACATACTCCTGTGTTAAGAGTCTTATTACTTACAAGTGCTCTTTGATCTGTCATAATACTCGTATATATTTATCAAGAGTCCATTTACCCGGGCTCAGTGTTCAGATAAACAAATCTCGGCTTCTATTTCTGCCTGTACCTGAAACACCTATCCAAGGTTTTATATATGTATGCACGTGTGTGTGTGTGTGTGAAAGAGAGGGAGAGAATGTATATATATATATATATATATATATATATATATATATATATATTATAATATATATATATATATATATATATATATATAAATAGAGAGAGAGAGAGAGAGAGAGAGAGAAGTGAGAAGTGCGAAAGTACTTGAGCTTCTTCTGACCTTTTAAAGAGAAGCTAGAATAAGCAGTGTACATATATAGGGCAAGAGTAGGTAAACACACATGCGTGGTTCAACACATTTGAGGACACATTTCGATACGAGAAGTTAAATGTTTCCTCAGAAACTTCTTGTGCATGTATATCTTGACTATGTGTCGGTATTACCATACCTCCCTACTCATAGTGCAAGAGGTCAGGTGAGTATAGGCCAAAAGTGGAGTATCACATTAGAGGGAACATTTTGGGTAATCTCTAAATAGGTTGGACAAATACAGTACTCCCTCTGGTGCATCTAATGTCTGTGTCACTGCTGTGTAAGAGTCTTTTGGCCAGGGTACTGGACAAGCTGTAGTTGCCTGACTTCTGGGGTACAATATCGTTCCATGATCTGGACCGATGTCGTTCCAGATTATGGAGCTGAACTTTTCTCCAGGCTGAGGGAATGACAACCTCAAATACTATTTCTACAAGACTCACGAAATCGTTTGACCTTACTCTTTGTTCCCTCATTCTTTCCTCTCTTTCACCATCCTCCATCATTCTTTCCACTCTTTTCCCCTCACTCTTTCCTCCATCATTCTTTCCCCTCTTTCACGCTCTATCATTCTTACCCTTCTTTCCCACTCACTCTTTCCTCCCGCATTCTTTCCCGACTATTATCTCTCATTCTTTCCTCTCGCTCTTTCCTCGTTCTTTCCCCCCTCACTCTTTTCCCTTGCATTTTCTTCCTTCACTCTTTCCCCTTCACTCTTTGCTCCCTCATTCTTTCCCCTCACTCTTCTCTCATTCTTTTTCCCTCTTTCCTCCCTCACTTTCTCTCTCATATCATTCTTTCCTCTCTTTCCCCTCTTTCGTCTCTCTTTTCCCCCTCATTCTTTCCCCTCTCTCTTTCCCCCTCATTATTTCCCTTCTCCCCTCACTCTTTCCTCCCTCTTTCTTTCCCCCCCTCACTTTTTCCTCCTTCAATAAGATTGAGGGCCTGACAACCTCACACTCCTCCTGTTCTTCACGATTCTCCTTTGTATGGACTGATGAAGCCACTGTGTGGCGAAACGTTTCCTCAATAAAGATACCCAAGTGTTGCATATGTGTCTAATTTACCAAGCATCTAGGTGTTGGGTAAGAGGTATCCGTGTACCTGCTGGGAGTACTCGAGTGTTGGCTAAAAGGTATCTTTGTACCTAATGATATTAATTAAAAAACTATTCAGGGTACCTACCACCTGGAGCTCCTGTTCCGCCACCAGACTCAGTCTTATATTTTTTTTTTTACCAAAACAAAAGGGACGTTGACTCTTAAGTGCCACTTGGCACGTGTGTCGGGTTAGTGGCACACTTGGGGTGTGGTGCCACACCTGAGGTGTAGTGCCACATCTGGGCAGCATTTAGATGCTAGAAAACACACACTGGAGATTATTTTTAAGTAAAATGTCCCATTCAGTGTTGTATAATAATTTAATGGTGTCTGAACGTGCCCAAAATACATTTGTGGGGGCCGTCATATTTTTTTTATATAAGCCATATAAACCTATACAAAAATCATATTATGCATGAAGGGTGGGCCAAAGTGTCGGTATCTGTGAAAAAACTGTCGTTGTAAACTAATTTTTTTTAAATAATAATACATGTGTGCTTAATAATATTAAAATTAACATTCTAGCTAACGATTGTGAGTGTCACACATACACACACACACACACACCTCATATGAAGTTCGCACACGTCTTACCTGAACTTTACACAAACCTCATCTGAATTTCACACTCACCTCACAAGAACCTTACAGACACTTCATCTAAACATCATACAACTCACCCTAACATCATACACCTTACATGAACATCATACACCTCATCTGAACATCATTCACCTCATCTGAGCATCATACACCTCACCTGAACTCGCCACAGATGCTGGATCCCAGCAAGCACAGCACTGAAGGTACAGAGGGAGGCAGTGAAGTTGGCACTGGGGTTGCGGAGGTCCCGGGGGCAGGGGCTAGCGTGGCACCATTAATTCAGCTGATACACCGACACTTTCACTATAACTTTAAAAAACGCAGTTTTAATTTATCATTTTTTTGTATGCAGTCTGCATTTTTATACTTTTATGCCAATACTAATTCATCGCGCATGCAAATGCGCTCGCGCGGTCCCACGCACGCAGTAACCAGCAACCGCACATTTGACGACTTTACCCGACTTTGCCTAATCCACTGTATTAATATTTTTCTTGTTTGAATTTACATGACTTGTTCACCCCACCTCCGCCGTGTCCGTTTCTTCGCACGACTAACTAAATTGACTTTTTGCAAACTGGTGTATATATATATATATTTATATATATATATATTTATATATATATATATATATATATATATATATATATATATATATATTTATATATATATATATATATATATACATATATATATTTATTTATATATATATATATATATTTATATATATATATATATATATTTATATATATATATATATATATATATATATATATATATATATATTTATATATATATATATATATATTTATATATATATATATATTTATATATATATATATATTTATATATATATATATATATTTATATATTTATATATATATATTTATATATATATATATATATATATATATATATATATATATATTTATATATATATATATATATATATATATATATATATATATATATATATATTTATATATATATATATATATATATATATATATATATATATATATATATATATATATATATATATATATTCTAGGTAGTAGGTTGGTAGACAGCAACCGCCCAGGAGGTACTACCGTCCTGCCAAGTGAGTGTAAAACGAAAGCCTGTATTTGTTTTACATGATGGTAGGATTGCTGGTGTCTTTTTTTCTGTCTCATAAACATGCAAGATTTCAGGTATGTCTTGTTACTTCTACTTACACTTAGGTCACACTACACATTCATGTACAAGCATATGTATATACACACACCCCTCTGGGTTTTCTTCTATTTTCTTACTAGTTCTTGTTCTTATTTCCTCTTATCTCCATGGGGAAGTGGAACAGAATTCTTCCTCCGTAAGCCATGCGTGTCGTAAGAGGCGACTAAAATGCCGGGTGCAAGGGGCTAGTAACCCCTTCTCCTGTATATATTACTATATGTAAAAGGGAAAACTTTCGTTTTTCATTTTGGGCCACCCCGCTTCGGTGGGAAACGGCCGACGTGTTGAAAGAAGAAAGAAGAATATATATATATATATATATATATATTTATATATATATATATATTTATATATATATATATATTTATATATACATATATATTGTCAGAGACCCCCCCTCCCCCCTGCTCTAATTTGTTTTGCACAAAAAGTTTTCACCGTTTTCAGATGAGGGGAAAATATGGTTGTCGGGAATTCTCCATTAACTTTGTATAACAGCTGCCATACTGTGGAAGAGTGAGTGGACGTGTGGCTAGGAACAACATACACTGTGGGAGAGTGAGTGGACGTGTGGCTAGGAACAACACACACTGTGGGAGAGTGAGTGGACGTGTGGCTAGGAACAACACACACTGTGGGAGAGTAAGTGGACGTGTGGCTAGGAACAACACACACTGTGGGAGAGTGAGTGGACGTGTGGCTAGGAACAACACACACTGTGGGAGAGTGAGTGCACGTATGGCTAGGAACAACACACTGTGGGAGAGTGAGCAGATGTGTGGCTGGGAGTAACACACTTATTCACAGTGCCAAGATAAACACACACTCCCGTGGTGTTGGAGGGAAAACATTTCACGCAGTAGGATGTGTTTTTCGAACATGTCCTCCAGACGTACTTTAGTTTCATCGCTCCGATGTCTTTTATGAATTAATTTTGGTAGCAATCACAAAGTGCTTTATCGTCACACGCTAACAGAATCACTTCCCTGATGCAAAAAGATCAAAATTACAACCTACGACCAAAATAAAATTAACAATACCCCACCGTCCATATGTTGCAGTCATATAAAATGCCTCGATTTGTTCATGCATTCTGTTTTTGTATTGGAAATGACGAGCTAGTTACAATAAATTGCCTCCAGGCGGTTAAAATTAATTCTTCACCAAAAGGTTGCGAATATATTTTAAAAACTTTAGATTTTTTGCTTGACATAAGTAATTCTGAAAATTATTGCATTTGAAAAACCTCCAGTGTCGTTTATTAAGGTTTTGTACATAAGAAAGAAATTGTTTCTGATTATTAATCCAGAAGGATTAACCACCCTACGGGTTAATAACCCAGGAAATTATTATATTTAGAATAAAGCACTAAAGCCGTAGGGATCATATAACACCTGGGGACTTGGCAGTTAGGTTGATTCAAGAGAGGGAGAGTATCTCACTTTTAATCCAAGAAATGTGTGTTATTTCTGTTGGGATTCTTCAGTCGTTTACCCTAAAATGCGACCCACAACAGTCAACTAACCCCTCGGTGTCTACAATATTTACTGTTATGTGAACAGGAGCAGTAGGTGTAAGAAGGTTTGCCCATGTTTCTTAAATCACATCTGAGGCCAACATGTAAAATCACCAAGGATTTGAGAGAGAGAGACGCACCGACAGAGGAAACTGTTTTCAGTTGTTTATGGTAGGTCGCCAGCCAGAGAGGTGTAAAATTTAGGAGAATCTCGTGTGTTTGTGCCAACGGAAGAACTTATCCGGTGAACAAGGTGCTGTATGGCTACCTGGAGTCTACCTTGAGGTCGTTTTGGGGGTCAACGCCCCCGTGGCTCGGACCTAGACCAGGCCTCTGTGGAGAGAGAATAGGAAAATACAATAAAGACTTTTCCATTCGCGTATGCCGTAGAATATGTCTATTTTGAAAGATAGAATGTCATTTTATATTTTTTTATTCTTTGTAGAACACGTCTCTCTCAACCTGTCAAAATATTATATGAATAAAATGGAAAAAAGCGGTGTGGTTGTGGTTGCGGGGGTCGAGTCGTTACTTTTGGCCACACTTCTTGATTACTTAGAACAATCACATTAAATTTATGACCTGGGTCCTATCATACTTGTTAGGGAGGATTAAGAGTAATGAAGGATGGCTTCCATACCTAATGATATTTGGATACACTTGGAAAACTTATGAAAAAATTCAGTGATTTTTTTTGTATATTTTCTATTGGCAATAATGTATAAACTAAGCGTAACTGTCAAGTTTTACATAAATAACCCGCACATATGAGACCTTGAACCTACGACTACTTTCCAGTCTGACTTGGACCGTTAACTGTGTGTTAGCTAAAAGGATACAGGTACAACTAATGCGACATTTTATTGTGGCAGTGTCTCGCTCTCCAGGAGCTTTATCAAGCCGTTACAAACAATACATGGACACAGAAGGTATATATAGGTATTGAGGTGCAAAGCATTATATAATCATTGTAGGCAGTAGTAGTATTAGTACTTATGGTAGTAGTAGTACTAGTAGTGGTAGCAGCTATGTGATAGCGTTTATTTTTTTGAGGAGAATTCTTGCTAATACTTCAGAGATGATGAAGCTGCCTTTATTCTGTTTAATTGTGTTAGAAATAGAGATTAATGATGATTCAAGGCATTTACGTCTACGGAAAATGAGTTCTTTAATCACTAGTCGGGCGTCGTTGAATTTCATCAGGTGTTTGTAGGAATTTTGATGTTGTATGCAGGCGTTGTTCAAGTTATCGTTCCTACATGCATTAATGTGTTCATTGAGACGTGTTTCGAAGTTTTTTGCTGTTTTACCTACGTATATTTTGTCACAGCCTGCACAGGGTATATTATAAACCCTGCGTTGATTGGTTCGATGTTCTTCAATTTCAATCTAGTCAGATCTTTTATGGAAATACTGATTGCGATGACGACTGTAGTGTTCTATGTTGTTAGTGCGTAGAAAATTGATGATCTGAGGGGCTCTTTTGTTGTAGTCTTTGATGAAGAAGGAAGGAAAATGTAGCTCGGTGAAGGTTTGATATCTGAATTTAGACTCCTTGTCAAGAAACTCTGGACTGCAAATTCGGTATGCTTTTAGGAAAAATGCGATGGTGATGCCTCTTTTGGTCTTAGTATCTTGACTGGAATAAAAGTGTGTGAGATCGATTTTGTTTGTAGGCTTCCTGTAAACTTGAAACTTTAGAGTGTTATCAACTTTGTAAATGAGGACGTCTAGAACAGTAACTTGTCACTGGACTCTTCTTCAAGTGTAAACCAGATTGCTGGTTCAGCTGCGTTGAGCCTTCCCTGAAGATTCTGCATATCAGAAAGTTTGTTGTTTTTGTTTATAGGGCCACTGATAGCTTACGCCGTATTAAGCTCTACCTTCCTCATAATAATGAGGACGTCGTCCACATAACGTAACCATGTGACGTTGGTGGGGATGATGTTGGCGAAGCCTTCTGCTTCCAAATATTCCATGTACAAGTAAGCTAAGACGGCGATGATAGGGAACCTCATTCCCATACCACAGGTTTGTTTGTAGAGCCTGTTGTTGAAAGAAAAACAGTTAATGCAGAGTTCAATCCGTTCAACGATGCCCGCCTAGTGATTAATCGTTATTTCTAACACAATTAAACAGAATAAAGGCAGCTTCATCATCTCTGAAGTATTAGCAAGAATTATCCTCAAAACAATAAACAACGCCATCACATAGTCGCTACCACTACTACTACTATTTATACTATTACTACCACAAGTACTACTACAACTACTGCTACTACTACTACAACTACTACTAATACTATTGCTTCTATAAGTACTACTGCCTACAACGATTATATTATGCTTTGCACCTCACTCAATACCTATATATACCCTCTGTGTCCATGTATTGTTTGTAAAGGCTTGACAAATCTCTTGGAGAGCGAAACGTTGCCACAATAAAATGTAGCATTAACATATTGTCGGTAATTTTACCAACATTATAACATTAACTATGTGTCTAGTTAATGGTCCAAGACGGACCGAAACGTCGTCATAAGTTTCAAGTCTTCTTTGTGCGGGTTATTTGTGCATCGTTTTTTTCACGGTATTGTGCCTTTTTATTCTTTGTCAAATTTTATCAGGCATAAATGTTTAAATATTTTCGTCAATTAATTTTACTTGGTTTTATGCAAATAAACTACTCTGCAGTCTGCACATTTATTAGATAAATATTATTTTATATACATAAAGAAGTTGCGCAAACCCGTCACAGGAGGCGGGAGATACGACCTGCAACGCTGAACTTCCCGTATACGAAAGCAGATACAACAGCGTGTATAAACAAGTCATTTGAATGGGAGCAGAAAAGTGGCAGTAAATAAGTGATTAAAATAAAAAGAAATGAAGTTGAAAACTAAGCCAATAGGCCTTCTGCAGTGCTCCTCCATTCTTATGTTCTTAAGCAATCCTGTGGGCTGATATGTTTTTTTAATTTGTGAAAGTTACTAAAGGGTATTTAACAGAAATTCAAGTATAACAACGTGAGAAAAAAAATTTAGTAATCCTATTTGTAGTCTTTGAAATCAGTAATAAAGTCAGTAGTTAAGCTGAGGGAAAGAAAAGCGATAGGAAAAATAGAACCGTTTGCCAACTAACATTAGTTGATAAATTATAATTTCAAATTACTTGGGAAAGTCGGATAATCACTGAGTCAACACAACTTTATAACACTATTATGTTACAACTTAGACCATTAATATATATATCTTAGGTAGTAGGTTGGTAGACAGCAACCGCACAGGGAGGTACTACCGTCCTCCCAAGTGAGTGTAAATCGGAAGCCTGTAATTATTTTACATGATGGTAGGATTGCTTGTGTCTTTTTTCTGTCTCATAAACATGCAAGATTTCAGGTACGTCTTGCTACTTCTGCTTACACTTAGGTCACACTGCACATGCATGTACAAGTATATATATACACACGCCCCTCTGGGTTTTCTTCTGCTTCCTTAATAGTTCTTGTTCTTGTTTATTTCCTCTTATCTCCATGGGGAAGTGGAACAGAATTCTTCCTCCGTAAGCCATGCGTGTCGAAAGAATCGACTAAAATGCCGGGAGCAAGGGGCTAGTAACCCCTTCTCCTGTATACATTACTAAAGTTAAAAAGAGAAACTTTTGTTTTTCTCTTTGGGCCACCCCGCCTTGGTGGGAAACGGCCGATTTGTTGAAAGAAAAAAAAAAAAAATATATATATATATATATATATATATATATATATATATATATATATATATATACATATATATATATATATATATATATATATATATATATATATATATATATATATATATATATATATATATTATATACATATATATATATTATATATATATATATATACATATATTATATATTATATATATATATATATATTATATATGCAAATATCGCAAACCAAGCAATACAGGATACAAAACAACCATGAGGGAGTAGCATGACTTCCTTTGGGATCGTATTTGCTTGGTTATCCTCCTCTTTCTGCAACTTTGCAAGTTCCTGAAGATGTGTTGATTGCAACACAAAAGGCCTAGAGCTATCATTCTACTCCCCGTGGTTGTTTTGCATATATATATATATATATATATATATATATATATATATATATATATATATATATATATATATATATATATATATATATATATATAAAGTATATATTATATATATTAGGAGGTACCAGCTCTAGAACTGTACTGGAATCCTCATCTTCAGAGAAGAGAATAAACGTACTTCTGGAAAAACTCAAGGTTCTTCCCCGAGCTGTTTGAATATTTTCTTTCCCTACCACCCCCTATATTCTATATTCTGTGTGAACTTTATTTATAAACAGAATACACTGACAAAAAAAATACAAACATGAATACATTGGTACATTATATCAAAGATTATGAATCTCCTCCAGCTCCTCCGAAGCCGGACGCGAGCCAAGTATGCAGCAAGCATTTCCTTTCTGGATGGCCACACTGAGGCACTGGAACATGAAAGTGGCCTCCCTCGGGTCCCTGGTGGCGTCGATGAATCTGGAGCCCAGTTCTTTAAGGAAGCGTGTGGCATTTTTCCCCATGATTCCTAGGTCTCTGCTCTCACAGGGACAAATTGATACTGTTGGCTTATGTCTCTGTACTTGCCAATCTTGTACTCCTCCCTGTGATCAGCAGCTCCTCCCTGTCGCCCAAAACTGTGATGGATATAGGTGTCAGCCAGCGTCGACACGCAGGTATAGTCCCATGCTAAGAGCTTGCTATTCTTCCAAGGATAGATGGTGATCCCGTCAGGGCGGTTTGCTGTGTTGTGAGTATTGTTGGCTGCTAGTGATCGGGGCTCTCTCTCGGCTGGGCATCCAACCCTTGGTTTTGGAGCAGTTAAGACCATGTAGACCATAGTGGTCGGCTTGCGCATTAGCCAGTTCATTCCGTTGATAAATTGTGTAAGGCTTTCAACTGACATAATATTGAAGTACGAGTAAGAGTAGGAAACAATATAGTTGCAGTAATAGGGCTGGAGAAAGCAAAAACTGTCAAGATATGCTAGGAAAATGTTCAAAAAAACAGAATAGCTAATAAAATAGTTACCGGTAGAACCAAGGGAAATGGTCAACAAAGCAAAAATATTACACGAAATAACACTAACTGCAAATGGATGAAACGTAGATAACGCAATAACCAAGACCTGGTTCAATCTGAATGCCACATACAGAGGTATAAATTATTCCACACTGATAGTCAAAAGGAAAGGGGACGGAATTGATATGTATGTTAGGGAAAATTTAAATTGTTGCATCAGAAATGATGTAAAAGTGGAAGGAACACACACCGAATCTGTTTTGCTGCAGTTTCTCAAAGAACATGAAGAGCTAGTGTTAGGTGTGATCTACACACCCTGAAATCTATATGATGACCACGGTAACCACGGACAAAATTGCTGAGGCATCTAGATGTGAAAAAATGTAGTTCTAATGCGAGATTTTGGCTTTAGCCGAATTTAATGAGGCAGTATTGCAGAAAATATAGTCTAGTGAATTTCTAGAAATAGCCGAGGACTACTTTTTAAACCAGTTTGTGTTAGAACCGGTAGACAAAGAATCACTGATAAATCATCTTGCTTTTATTACTGTTGTTCGCTTCCAAAGCCTTCTGTTCCTATCCCTCATAACTAATTACTCCTATAAACCCCCTTTTTAACAATTCCCATTCTATCCTAATATCTCCCTCTTTACGCTCTTGCCACCCTTCTCATTATCTTCTATCACCGCTTGTCGGCTTCGCGCCATTTGTCTCCACCCTTCTCATGTTATGCTGTTCCAATCTTTCTGTCTTTGCCCCCCTCACTTTATTCTTCCCTTTCATGCCCTTCAAGTCTCCCTTCCCTCTGTTAACCCCCCCCCTTTCTCTGTTATCTCTCCTTCATTGTTGTCCTTCACTATCCTTTTTTATATCCCCTCCCCTCCCCTCTCTTTATACCATCATTCGCATATGATTGTATCACTGAAACTTCACATTAATATCCACTGTACTTCTCCCTGATCCACCCTCATCCTATCTATCTGCTTAAAAAGAGTTTCTGCCTGGCGGCTACTGGAATGGAGGATCGAGCCATTACCACTCCACAATTATTTTAATCAAGAAACCTTCACAGATATCAAGACCAGCAGTAACAGCCTAGTTGATCAGATCCTGATCCACCACGAGACCTGGTCTTAGACCGGGCCGCGGGGGCGTTGACCCCCGAAACCCTCTCCAGGTAACCTCCAGGCACCCTCCTCTTGTGTCTCTTGAATGCTGACCACTACATAGTTGATTACCGAGAGGGGTGGGGAACGAGTGTTTAAAGTGTTTAAGGTCGTTATATAGCCATGTCCGGGGAGGGGGAAAGGTTCCTTTAAATCTTAGATTATTGTGGTCACAAGAAAATGCGGCAGTGGTAAATCCTAGAATATAACAATTTGTGTAATTTGTAATGTAATTAATTATAACTGTACTGTGAGTTTGCCTGTGCCTCTTTAAGATGCTAAGACGGTTTATGAGCAAATGAACTGAAATAGCCTGTCCAATAATGGTAATTTTTATAGTTTTGTTTTTAATTAGGTATCCTCGAAGTTCCTTTAAGTGCTTGCCAGTTTTTTTTCTTCCAGAAAGTTTGGTTTTATTTCGCTCATAATACGAGAAGTCCTCATCCAGTCGGCTTCAAATTTTAAGTGCTGGTGCAGGGTAACGGGCAAAATTCATACAACTACTGGCATGTGCAGTTACCATGTGACCAATGTTGTATAACCCATTCTCAGATTCCTGGAATAGGTCTGAAATTTCAAAAGCCTCTGCTGCTTCGCTTCAGTCATTTAAATAAGATTCCTCCTACTTCGACAACGGCTAGGAAGAAAATTCAAGTGTGTAGGTGAACTGCCATTTTTGTGTGTAGAATAATGTGAATTTTTTATTCCCTTTATATCATGTTAAATATATTTGAGTACCTCTTCGAAGCGGCTAAAAATATTTAATGCCTGATGCATCTTAGGGGCAGGATAATGCCCTTAAGTTTTGTTTGTGTGAAAGCAAATTTGTCAATATACTAAAATAGTTAAAAAAAAATCTTGGAATCAGTAACTGGAAAGTGCCTCTCCTGATAGGCATCAAATTTTCAGCGCTGTTGTGTCCTCCAGTTCGTTAGTTTTATTAAATGAATAACAATACTGATTTCATTTCGGCTTCCAAATAATAGGTCGATCACCATGCCCAGCCCTTCTAGGGCAGGGTAGGTGCCAAGGCTGGAGCTTGCTACCATCTGCGGCTCGCAAGCCTGCCCTTCCCGTCAGCCTCCTTGGGGCGGGGAAGGTGGCAGACCAGAGGGGCCTAGCAATTATCTACCTACGTGCTTGTGGGCGAATATGGTAGCCTGGGACCAGTTGGTCCGCCGAGGTACCCCCATGGAAGACTTAGGTCTCTGCTACCCCACGCCAGGGAGCCGGAGCCGGGTCGCCATCTGGTAAAGACCCGGGCCGGGAGATTTCCCGGTGAATCAACACCTCCACCTCCTCCAAATAATAACACTGACACATTTGATAAGAAGAACGACAGCATAAGTTTAGACTGTGAGATGCTAAATTAAAATTTTACTGCCATTGTTATAAAACTTGGAGTCGGTGGATTCAGATCAATTAATATATATATATATATATATATATATATATATATATATATATATATATATATATATATATATAGCAAAAAGATCACAGTAAACAGGTGATATCAAAATATGCAAGACAACCACTATTTTTTCATAGTGGTTGTCTTGCATATATATATATATATATATATATATATATATATATATATATATATATATATATATATATATATATATATATATATATTTTTATTTGTGTGTGTGTGTGTGTGTGTGTGTGTGTGTGTGTGTGTGTGTGTGTGTGTGTGTGTGTGTGTGTGTGTGTGTGTGTGAAATTCTTCAAACTTTCAATGTTTATTAACAAAATGGTATAGTTAGTTTAATAGCTTTATTATGTGCCCATATAATGGGCAGTAGTTCATGGTTACAGAGGCACATAATGAGTTCGGGGACTAGACCCCAAACCTTTGATAGCCAAGCAGTAACTTGCTTATCTATCACAGGTTTAATAATGAACTATTTATATGTCTATAGCTGGTCACAATCGTAACGAGTTATTTATGCAATCATCAATTCTGTTACAAAACAATTACAGTGTAGCATATGTGATTTTGAGTGATATGTTCGCATTCTCTAATGATCTGGCAATTTTCCCTACATTGTATAATGGATTCTCGTGCGCTGGCAGTAGTCGTTCCTATGTTCAAAAACATGAAGGTGAAAAGTTGGTGACTATTTTAACGAGTTGGTTGTAAAGTAGTTCAGCTACTTCAGATGCCACGTTACTGACCGCCAAAACGATGTATTTGTCAGGAACTTCTGCTGTTGGATTAGTGTTTCTACTCTTCAGTATACGTGTAGGGAAATCGTAGGAAACTAGAGAAATATCTTACAGGTATTTCTCTAGAAATTGGGGACTGGATATTCTGAAGGGTTTGATTATTATTATAATCATAATTAAGCGCTAAATCCATAAGGGTCATACAACGCTGCTGAAGGGTCTGAGAAAATAGCCTATGACCACCATTTTATCATGACGTTGTAGGTGACTTGTAATAAATAATTATGTATATAGAGTTTCAGTAAATCTTAAAAGAGTTTGTTTTCACTTGTGTGCAAAAGTATATCTATAAATTATATCTAGTTGTCATGACATAAATGCGTCAGTATATCGATCGAGAAAATAACAATTAGGCTTCACAAGGAGTGATGGCGGGCTACCTTGATCTATTCATTATTACTGCTATCTTCACACCTCTAAAGGAGGGATGAGGATGTTGCATTTCCAAGACACATCTGAACCGTCATGTCAGCACACTTCTGTCAAGACATCTATTGAATGAATGCTGGTGAATGTGTATCCTTTTTTTTTTTGGGGGGGGCACCCTTCCTCTCTGTGCGTTAAAAATAAAACAAAATATATATCGTGGGGAACAAACCTTATAAGGTCATCATTTAAAAAAAAATAAGCAAGGGCAGATCTGCACCAGTACTCTACGAAACATGATCAATCTTCCGATGCTTCAAGTTTCAACTAAACAAGTCAGCTTCCTCCGTCTCACTCGTCTTATTAACTCCATTTTGTTTCTACCTTCTTTAACTCTTTGGTTTGCTGTCACCCCGCCTTCCCTCTCACTGAACTTCTCTGCTTCGTTTTTTAACCCCGATTCTTCCCATCCTCCCGTTCGCTCACCAGCAAGCGCGTTAAACTGTTATCAGGAGATGATTATCAATTTAGGTAGCGGTGAGAGGAAGATTGCATGTTGGTGGTGGCTACACTGTAGTGTCCTTAAGGTATAGTGAGTGTAGAGGTGTGTCCTTGGTGTTGATGTTTAGTGAGTGTAGAGGTGTGTCCTTTGTGTTGATGTTTAGTGAGTGTAGATGTGTGTCCTTGGTGTTGATGTTTAGTGAGTGTAGAGGTGTGTCCTTGGTGTTGATGTTTAGTGAGTGTAGAGGTGTGTCCTTGGTGTTGATGTTTAGTGAGTGTAGAGGTGTGTCCTTGGTGTTGATGTTTAGTGAGTGTAGAGGTGTGTCCTTGGTGTTGATGTTTAGTGAGTGTAGAGGTGTGTCCTTGGTGTTGATGTTTAGTGAGTGTAGAGGTGTGTCCTTGGTGTTGATGTTTAGTGAGTGTAGAGGTGTGTCCTTGGTGTTGATGTTTAGTGAGTGTAGAGGTGTGTCCTTGGTGTTGATGTTTAGTGAGTGTAGAGGTGTGTCCTTGGTGTTGATGTTTAGTGAGTGTAGAAGTGTGTCCATGGTGTTGATGTTTAGTGAGTGTAGAAGTGTGTCCTTGGTGTTGATGTATAGTGAGTGTAGAAGTCTGTCCTTGATGTTGATGTATAGTGAGTGTAGAAGTCTGTTCTTGATGTTGATGTATAGTGAGTGTAGAAGTCTGTTCTTGATGTTGATGTATAGTGAGTAGAAGTGTGTCCTTAATGTTCATGTATAGTGAGTGTAGAAGTGTCCTTAATGTTCATGTATAGTGAGTGTTGAAGTCTGTCCTTGATGTTGATGTGTAGTGAGTGTAGAAGTGTGTCCTTAATATTGACGTATAGTGAGGAGGTGTGTCCTCAGTGTAAGTTGTCAACCTCAGAGGGGAGTATCCTAGGTAATCACCTTGGGTGTGTTGTCACCCTGGGTGTGTTGTCACCCTAGGTGTGTGTTGTCACCCTGAGTCACTTGGCTGACTCCATCATCTAAATTAACTCACATCTGTGGGTAGTATTTGGCTCTTCTCTATAAGCGTTTCAACTTCAAACACTCACATGTTTTCCCATCTCACTTTCTGATTGTCTCTGCCATATAAAATCTGAGCTGTTATATTTCTAGTCTCTTGTTTAGCTCAAATTAATGGATCAATTGATAATTCGCCCCACCAACTGACCTGTCTTGAGTACTTCAGCTGGTCACTTGCCTTCCTAAAAGGAGGGAAGGTGGGGAAAGAAAGGTTCCTTAATGCCAGTGAATAATTCTTGGTCAAAGAAATTCGAGCTACCAATCCTCTTCCTCGATTCAAACCTGATTACTTCCCACTCGCCTGGTACTATAAAAAAAAAAACTATTTTAGAGCTTAGTGATCAGTTGGGTTTATGATTTACTGTTTAAACAGCCTCGACGCAGTCTGTTTAGTCATCAGGAGGCAAGATGCTTAAATTTTTCACAACTTTAATATTCTGTCCTTTAACTAGTAGTCACTATTAAGAGGGTCAGAGAACATGTTTACTGCCTCGTGAATCCCATCGAAGACTTTGCATAAGTTTTTTTTTGCCATATTCAACAGGTGTTATTTTTTTTGTATTTACAAGTAACTGTATACGAGGTATGATAATCTCAGTTAAACTGTGTATTTTGTTCACTTGTAATGCTATTAATGTTAGTACACCAGCAAGTGATCCTCTAACTGCATTTTAATTAAACGAATCCTTACATATCAGGTCTAAAATATTATTATTACCCGAGGTTAATTTATTTTATGCTAAATTGTGTGTAATACTTGAGTTATTAAAACACATTTAACATATACTTAATGGATTTATAACAAAACCAGATATTTCGACTCTGTTTTTGAACCCTTTAGTAATACATTTAAAGAGTAAATGTATAAATGCAGCTTCAGGTTGGTCAGGAAGTGAAATGACTGAAGAAGTACTGAAGGCAGGCTCCATTCAAAGGTTTAAGAATTAGTATGATATAGCTCACAAGTCTAGGAGTAAACTGGCAGGCGGCAGGTTAAGAGGCAGGGCCAGGAGCCGAGAGTCGATCTCAGCAACCACAAATAGGCGAATCTCAGCAACCACAAATAGGCGAATACACAGTGGTAGAGGAAGGAGGGGGGAGGGAAAGAGGGAAAGGGAGAGAGAGCTCGGACAACAAAGCAGGCAAATTGTCAGTTAAGACATTTTTTTCGGCAAATAAAAAATCAGCGAGTGTGCACTCGCTGGCAAGCGAGTGCACACTCACCGGCTGGGAGAGCAAAATAAAGTGAGAGGTACGGGAGAAGGGGAGACCTGTGGCTGAACCGACGATGCAAAGGACAACTTCGTCGAGAATAAGACCATAAGATAAAAGTGCAAAGTAATTAAAAACGAAATTAAGGAGGATTATCGAAAGCGACGTATATAATAGCCAAGTCAGTCTGAACCTAAAAAATACTCAACAACGATACGAGAAAAATTGCAATTAAAGAAATTACCTATGAAGGCCTAACCTCTTAAATATTACTATGATTAGACTGGTTTTCTATTTAGACTTATTAGGAAGTTTAGTCGTAGCAACGGCTTTATGGAATGTACCACATTCAGGATGCCTCCCATGATAGTCAAATCTAACAGTGCATTAATGGTATAAATAACGACAAGTAGATGACTAAAACAACAACAACATCTAAGTATCTTTATTGTCGAGACGTTTCGCTTTCGCTGGAGGTTTCTTCAGTCGAATGCAGAAGTAACCAATATGTTGGAGACAAACGGAAGAATGATCAGGGACTCGAGCCGTGGTGCTTGCATATAGCAGCCCAACACTGTTATCACTCCCCAGTGTATAGGCTCGTCAAACTACACCCAGGCTTTTACGTTAGAAATCGGATTATGTATTCCATTTGCAACGGAGAATTTAGTCCAATGTGGAAAATAACTCACCGTTGTTTCTCAAAGCTCTCTGATGTAAGGCAAATGAGATTGATTTAAATTTTCTTTCCCGCATGTGCGTACTCCGAACATGGTATTATCTGTTGTGGGTGTGGCTGTGTTGTGTATATTGTGGGTGTGGCTGTGTTGTGTATATTGTGGGTGTGGCTGTGTGGTTTATATTGTGGGTATGTTGTTTATATTTATTCTGTGTAGTTTATATTGTTGGCTGTTGTTCATGTTATGACTTTGTGGTTTATATGAGTTTTGAGTTTGTGAGTATGTATTTAAGTGTTTTTGTTTATGATACAATAACGAATGTCCATTGGGACCCACCGCTCTTTAACTTCCATAACTCACTTCTTTATATTATCTGTAATGCTCACATGGAGACAGAAACTCAGGAAAGGTTTCCCTGCTGAAGAGGACCCCAGCAGGAGGTTGAAATATACAGATTAATTATTTTTCTTAGTTTCTGCCTTGAAGTAGGTTATTATTGAGTATTGACAAGTGTTCATTACACTTTAGTTATTCATTTTCTGAAATGAACTAGCAATATTTTGTTGTCTTTCCTGCTTGACGAAGGTGCAGTTATTGCAGGCGCTCAGTATCATGATTGTTTTTTGTAGTCATTCATATGTTAATGAAGCAATGAAACTCATTCATTTCTCTGCTCTCCTGACTAAACCTGGAAATAAACTGTGTATCGTAATGTATACACCATTACATGTATTAATAGTATGTACAAGTATTTATAGTGTATGCTCGTACATGTGTTCATTGTGTACACATGTGTTCGTGGTGTTCATGTATTCATAGTGTGTTCACGTATTCACAACGTGTTCACATGTTCATAGTGTATACAACAAGTATTGATAGTGAGTAGAGGCAAGTGGTTAGGGCGGCCTGACGTGCTATTGGAGTGTGAGCAAGGTAACATTTATGAAGGGATTCAGGGGGAAACAAGTTAGACAGACTATAAGAGGGGGATGGGGGAATCTTAGGGAATGTTGCAGTTCGGAAGGCTATCACAACTGTAATGTCAGCATGCTTCTGGCAAGAAATTGAGTCAGTGAATGACGAGCGAACGTGTTTTCTCTATTTTTTTTTTTGGTAGGGGTGGGGGATGGAGCGAGACGCCCTACCACAGTAGGAGACGGCCGTTGTGTAAAATAAAGTGGTAATATGTTCATAGTGTATGTGTTCACAGTGTGCATATGTGTGAAAAACAGTGGGCAAAGGACGTGACTTATCCATTATGTTATAACTTTGGGCACAAGCACACAACTTTGTGTATAAATACAGGTAAACACTCGTGTAAACATGCCTGCGTATACACTGTCTCGCTGGATAATACAATGCATTTACATTCTTACCGCTTTTGTAATGTTTAATAAACCTAGAAGGATTATTCTTTAGAAAAGTTTTTAAATATACAGCTATAAATTGTAGATTTAGGAAATTCTTTATGAATTTCACATGACACTTTTCTAGAATAATTTTTAAATTATGTTAAATCACCTTTGAAAATTTAAGACCTATGCCTATTATGCTATGAAACTCATGTGGGAGTACTTGTCGAGTCCTGACTCCTGATCTCCGCCTCTTAAAGCTTCAATGACCGACATTGCGCTCTATATCTACTCTTAAAGCTGTGTATGGAGCTCGTCTCCAAGACTTCTTCATTCAGTTCACTCAAATTTCCTGGTCTGTCAAAATGTTTAGCCTGAACAATATGCATCAACATTGTAATGCAAGAGATTACAATACTGGAAACTGTAGAAGAAATGGAGAGGTTATGCTGAGGTGATTAGTCCCTCCAGTATTATTTACCGATAAGTCAGAGGCATTTGTTGATAGATACTTGGCCTGCTTTATGTGTGTATGTGTCATTGTTTATTTCCTTTATATAAAAATATTATAAGAAAGTGCCGAGTGCAGCGAGCTTAGCAACAATAGGAAACAAGAGACTTCCGCTCATTGGTGTATACACAAATGCATCATTGCAATCATTTCACGAGGGCGTACCCATCAGGACATACTTCTTAGCAATTTTTGTATCCCTCTGGGTCATCCTCAGAGTCATTAGGGAGACGCCATTCTCCTTTAAATTGTCACAAGTTAAACTGGTTTTAATGTCTAGGGAACACAGTCGCATCCACTGTATTCTGCAACATAATTATACAGATTGTAATATTTTTTTAATTATTATTATTTATTATTTTGGGATTACAAAGATTTTTAAAAAACAATAACATCTATAAAATTAAATATTTTTTTTCCTGATAGTTCTCTCATTAGAAGACATCATGATGGAATGATGATTCCGTACAACAACAACTTCATAACTTAATGATCCGTACAACAACACATCATGATCTAATGATCCACACAACAGCAACATCATGAACTAATGATGATCCGTACAACAGCAAGATCATGATCTAATGATTCGCACAACGGCAACATTATCATGTAATGACTCACTGAACACCAACATCCGCACCCTACTTAAGTGCAGGCACTGTACTTCACACCTCTAAAATACAGTCCTATCTGATCGTTCTGAATCTCTTCACACTCCAAGAGCGCGTAAAATCCCAGCCACCACTCGCCTCCACTCCCAGCACGCCCGTTCTTGACGGGTGCTCAATCCCTTAACTCACAAAGCTTCTTTCATGCTATCCAGGGCGTGTGTGTTTGTTTGCGCTCGTGTGTAATATACATTATATATATATATATATATATATATATATATATATATATATATATATATATATATATATGTCGTGCCGATTAGGTAAAACTGGTCAATTAGCAAGAACTCATCTAAAATTAAGTCCTTTCTAAAATTTTCTCTACACGTTTAAAGATACATTTTTTCATTTATGTTAATGTAAGAATTTATAATTTTGTACCAAGAGAAACTTTGAAAACCTACCTAACCTTATTACAACAAGCGCAATTTAATTTAGCCTAACCCAACTAAATATATTTTAGATACGTTAACATTAATTTAATAATAAACAAACACAATGAAATATATTTTTTCGTTATGTTCAGAATGATTTTGGCAAATTATTACATACACATAAATTTTCACTTGTCTTATATGGCAAGGTGAGCGTTGCTATTTAAGCCAAAATCGCAAGTTTTACCTAATCGGCACGACATATATATATTTTATATATATATATATATATATATATATATATATATATATATATATATATATGAAGAATATTTGGATTTCTTCCTGAAGCCATTTGAATATTCCACTTCCCCTACCACCCCATCTTTTTTTTTTTTTTTACCAATAGGTATATTTTATTACATAATATGATACAAAAGATTTAAGAGATACATTGTTGATATAAAGATGGCATATACAGTACACGAGGTGTGAGAGATACATGTCTAGTACATATTGTTACATGTTTGTCACTGATTATAATGCGAAAATCTCATCCAGCTCCTCCGAGCTGGGGCGCGTTCCCAGAATACAGCATGCATTACCCCTCTGAACAGCAGCGCTGAGTCGCTGGAACAGAAAACTAGCTGCCCTGAGATCCCTAGTTACCCTGTTGAGTCTTTTGCCCAGCTCCTTGAGGAACTTAGATGCACTCTTTTCCCATGAGCCAAGGGTCTCCGAGCCTATGGGAACAAACATAATGATGGGCAAGTTCTCCATATTTTCTCGACTTCTGGGACTCCCTGAAGGTGGCAGCTGCCCCTCCTTCCTCCCTGGTGTATTGGAGATAGGCATCAGCCAAGGTAGATGCACGTGTGTAGTCCCACACCACCTGCTTGCCGTCTGTCCAGGCTTGAAGGGTGATACCATCTGGACGCTTTTGGCTGCCATCAGATCTGCATAGTTGGGGTGGCTCCCTTACTGCTGGGCATCCGGCTGTTGTGAGGCTCCTCTTGATAATGTTATTAACCTCTTCATGTCTTGCAATCTTTCCCTCGGATTTACGACTCACAAGACCATGGTACCCGAATCGGTCTGCTGCTTCACTGCCACAGATACACCTGTGTTCGGCGAGAATAGGGGCGGCAAGTCGAAGGGCAACACCAATGCGGATGGTCTGTGGGTCGAGGCGTGTGCCAAGGCTGGAGTTGGGAACAGCCAAAAGAAAGTCTCCTGCATGAGGAGCTCTCACTGCAAGGAGGCGGGCTCTATCCTTCCCTGACACACTCTGAAGCATTGCTGAGGCTATATTCTCTACTATTGGGCCATCCCAGTGCGACTGTTTGTAGTTGTTGGGGATAGCAGGCCTGGTTTCAGAGCCTGTTAGATTATCCCAGATCCTGGCTCCATCAATGAACTTTAGGTCATGGATTCCAATCGTGTCCCTAAGATGTTCAGGGAGAATTGCTGCTACAAGCCCTCTGGATGCAATGCATGAAGACAGGAAAGCAGGTAGAGAAATCTGAGATGACTTGCGGACACCAATGCCTCCTAGTCTGATTGGGAGTGTAGCTTGGTCCCACTGCCCATCTTCTAGAGTAAGGTTAAGTACTTTAGTAAAGATCTGCCTCAGGATACTGTCATATTCGTGCAGTATAGGGTTATCATATGAAGGAGCACATCTTAGGAAATATGTCAACCTGGGCAGACTCAAGCATTTTGTGAGAAGGTACAAGGCATCATGGGTGTCAAGATTACCTATTCGTTGTTCCATTCTCCTCAATTCTTCCAGTTTCTTCCTGAGAATTGTGTCAATGGCATCGCTTCCCAGAGGTGCTCCAAGCAAGACACTATTAGTAGGGGCAATGACTGATGCTCCTGGTAGTTTTGATATATATATACTATATATATATATATATATATATATATATATATATATTGTGTGTGTGTGTGTGTGTGTGTGTGTGTGTGTGTGTGTGTGTGTGTACTTTATAATGTCGTGCCAAATAGGTAAAATTGGTCAGTTAGCAAGAACTCATTTAAAATTAAGTTCTTTCTAAAAAAAATCTTATATGTTTAAAGATATAGTTTTTTCATTTATGGTCATATAAAAATTAATAATTTTGTATCAAAAGAACTTTAGAAAACTTACCTAACCTTATTATAACAAGCGCAATTTAATTTAGCCTAATTCAACTAAATATATTTTATTTACAATAATTTAATAATAAACAAACACGATGAAATATTTTTTTCCGTTAGGTTCAGTATGATTTTTGCGAAATTATTGCATACACAAATTTTTCGCTTGCTTTATTCGGCAAGGAGAGCGTTGTTATTTAAGCCAAAATCGCAAGTTTTTACCTATTCGGAACGATATATATATATATAATATGAATATTTCTTTTGGTTTATATAAATTGGATTCATTTATAATTAATAAAATTTGGGAAGAATTTAATAATAAATTGGACTAATCTTAATTCTTGGGAAGAGTTTCAGGTCCTTTCTTATTTTCCTCGTCACAGAGTCGTGCGATGTTACGCTACTGTGAGGTGTAGTCTTTGTTAGTGTGATGTGACTGTGAGGTGTAGTCTCGCCCCTTATATAAGCCCTTCTTGTCATGTTTCCTGTTATAGTTCCTTGATAATGTGAGTAGTCACGAAAGCGCTTGGAATTCTTCTATTTTTTCATAGTGGTTGTCTTGCATTATATATATATATATATATATATATATATATATATATATATATATATATATATATATGATATAATATAGTATCTGGTGAAGTTAGAGTAATATACGGGTCGTGGTAAGATTAAGACCCGTGTCGGGACAGTGTAATGACGATTAAACAAAGTAATTGGAGCCAACTTTGAATCGGGTAACGTTGGTGCCAGCTTTGAGGCAGGTGAAGCTGAAGCCAGTTTTGAATCGGGTGAAGTTGGAATCAGCTTTGAGGCGGGTGAAGTTGAAGTCAGCTTTGAAGCGGGTGAAGTTAGAGCCAGTTCTGCCGCTCTAACGAAAGCCCGGATCCAGAGTTTTGATTAAAGCACTGTTGTTCGTTTATTGTTTTTGTGGTTCGTTTTATTGTAGTGATTGTTGTGTTGTGTTGATAATCTGTAGGCGTCATGCAGTGCTTGGGAAAGAAGATAATCACATTTGATCCAAAAAAGGGGAGTATAGTTAAAATTCCTTGGATCAAGAGACCTTCAGCAGTATCACTTCAACACTTCTATGAGGGTTTTCTTGTAAGAACCTGTTGTACTGTAGTGATGCTGCTGCTGGCGCATCAGCTTGTGTTGTAATACCTGTTGTCTCACTGCGTACGAATTTGAGCCAGGGGGAAATGTGACTACTAAGACACATATGTGATACAGTGGCGTCGTAAGGGGGAGGGCCGCCCCGGGTGACACCATAGAGCCTCTAAAGAAGGTGACAGTAATGCCCAGAACAGTGCTGCACTAACATAAGAGAAAAATCCTTCGTTTCTATATAGGCTATTATATGATTACAGAGTACAAATAGGCCTATATAGGGAAAATCATTGATTTTGATGATGTGACAAATGATTTTGCAATATTGAAGGCAAGGAAATGTAAGATCAGATCCATTGAGATGTTACCTGTACTCAAGGTTAATTCGGAACTAGTGTTTCTCTGATATTGCAATGTTTTTCTTTATTTTTAAAGTTTTTTTTGGTTTGCATTGTTGAAGATGAATAAATGTAGGATGAATAAATGGTATTTGAGTTTGTTTCCTCAATATTACTACGATTATATATTTTATCGTTAATAAAGTCGAGAAGTATTCTCCTGTTCGGTTTATGGCCCTTGAACGTTCTCATTACTAAACATTAGTCACTGGTCATGCAGTAGTGACGTAACTGGTCATGCAGTAGTGAAGTAACTGGAGTTTACTCCCCCCATCCCCCCCGCCCTTGGATTGCATGGGAGTGACACCAAAGATGCCGCCCCGGGTGACACCAACCCTAGCAACGCTACTGATGTGATACTTGCCTATCCTTAGTGTCCAGCATTGCACAGCAGGCTTCTTGAGTCGAATACACAAATAAGTTTCATACTGGAGACAGTGTAAAAAATAAAGAGGTAGTTTTTAATGTGTTCAGCTCCTTGGCCTTTACTGAAAATAATCAGTCTCTTTGGCTAAATAATGAACACTTCAATGAGTGTTGAAGGAGTGACCATTTATTTCAAGGCTAAGGGACTGCACGCCTTAAATTTACCTCTCCACTTCTTCCATTGTCTCCAGTATATACAGTGTTCCTTCTTTCTTATATTCTTATAAAAGTCACTTCTGTATTTAACTGAAGAAGCCTGCCGCGCGGGCGAAACACTTAGGCAATAAAGGTACACAAGTGTTGGACTTAATGCCGAATTAATCAGCTTGCCGATATTGTACACCATTAATATAAAGACACGAAAAACGTCGAGTACACTGGCCTTGTACAAGGCAAAGGCCACACACACATCACTCGCATGACTTATTTTTTTCTGCTGATGTGATAGCTCTCTCTTTTTCTCTTTCCACTCTTTCTGCTGTCCTCATTGAATTACCAGCCTATGACAGGTCCGATTAAAGCCATCTTTTGATCTGTATTGAACCTTTTTTTCGTTCGATGACGCTCTTCCAACTTCGAAAATTGTCTCCAACTTTTATATATTCCTAAAAAAATAAAACTAGCATCTATGCACCTGTACCCTGGTTCCTGTGCACTATTTTTTTTAAGTTAAAGTTTCGGTTAAAGGGGAACTCGGTGATATTAAGGCCAGGCCAATGCTTTTCTCCCGAGTTAATAAAGTAAAGATTTGTTCTCTCACTATCAAAGACCTTCAGCAGTTTCCCAAATGTTCCTTTCAAATGTATGGTCGAATTGTAGATAAGATTTATTCTTGCCAGCTCAGTCAGTATCAGTATCGGCACTGCTTCTCTTCATTCAGGAACTTGCTGGCCATTGAATTGTCTCATTGTCTCACAGTTGCTGCCACTCAATTTTCTAATACGTATATAATACGGTTATTTGTGATGAATTCTATGAACTTGTTTCATTATCAGTTAGAATCGTATGACTCATTAAAACCCAACAGATTAAGAAAAAAACAGCTTTGGACCAAACAGTACTTCAGCATAGTACCTTAGTGCTGGTTCAGAATATAGAAATTCTTTGAGTAAAAGATTTAGTGAGATAGCGTCAGTCACACCTTATAAGGTGTTCTGCCATTCCCATACCTTGTCAGTGCGCATCAGTTTGGATGAGCTCAACAAAGTTCTTGATAGAGAAAGAATTTCTATTTTGTTATTTGGGAAATGCATAATAAAATTAACGTAGCTCTTTTCCTGGCTTTTAAAATTACTTATCGCTGCTATTATTCAAATTACATAATAACCTTCCTGCATTTATAACTTGCAGCAATAAACCTTATTCAGAAATGCTGTTCTCGTTGGCCAATTGTTCCTATTTGCAGTTTCTCAAGTTGAGAATTTCTTTACCAGGAAGCAACTTTATCTTAAAAGAATATGACTACTTAATATTAGACAGAATTATTTCGTGACAGATTTCCCTCATCGCCCACAACTTTGTCTCTTCTCTTCATAACTTTAATGACTGTTTCTTGGTCGCTGAGACGCCTCAAAAGCGCTTGACAAAGTTTGGTGTAAAGCTCTTGACGTAGTTCCTTTAAATAGCAGCGCTTAATTCTCTTAATCCCAGGTCTCTCTCTCACCTAGTTCACAAAGCTGGCGAGGGATAATCTGCTGAATATTATCTTACTAATGTTGCTAAAGTGTCTCAGGACCAGAGTCGTGCCCTACTAGGAGATTGTAGTCCTCACTTCCATTTTTTTTGAGTTATTTCATTTCTTTGTTTGCACTTTTAGTTTTTTGTGTCCTTACTTCCATTTTTTTGTGTTCTTTCATTTCGTTGTGTGTGTTTTTAGTTTTTCGCGTGCTTTCAGTATTCCGGGTTCATTTTCATTTCTTTCGAGTGTAACTTAAGTTTTGTTTTTGTGTTTCTAGTTTCTCAGGTGCACTCCGTTTTTCGTTTTCGTCTGACACTAATGTCTACATAAATATATTCACTCTGGTCTTGGGTGTCCATACCGTACATCCACTTTGCCTTTTAAGCAGTGAAAATTTATGGCATAAATTTGTTGAAATCAGTCTGAACATAACGAAAAAATATATATATTATTGATTTTAAGTAACATTAAATAAATTTAAACCGATCTGTGATAGATGTAGTTGAATTTGGCTAAAAAATTACCTTAGGCTAAGTTAGGTTAGGTTTCTAAGTTAGGGTTGATTAAAATCAAGTACGTTTACTCATTGAAAAAAATATCTATGTAAAAATTTTTTTGTAAAAGTAAAATTTTTAAGGGAGTTCGACCTATTTGGCTCATTAGGCACATTATATATCAGAAGCTTGCAAAGTTGCAGAACTGAGTAAGAAATCTCAGCGCGCGCGTTTGTATAATAGTCGGGTGAGTAGGTGACGAGGAATCTTGAGATGCAAACCTAACTGTCAGGTCAGGAGGACAGTGGAAGCCAGAGGTTTAGCCAACTTGAAATTTGTGGATGATGGGGTCTGTCGTATGAATTGAGAGCATGTTAGTTACCATTTTGTCCTAGGCACATGTCAATTAGACACTAGGCCTGTTGTATATATGTGTGTGTGTATGTGTATGTAAGGAAACACTTCGAAATGTTTCTGCCCCACCGGGAATTGAACCCGGCCCCTCCGTGCGTGAAGCAAGAGCTTTACCCACTAGGCCACCGGAGGCATCATAACACGGCTTCACACCACGTAGATTAAAAAGAGGAAAAGAGGAACAAGAAAATGGCCTGAATCGGAGCCCATTCATATCCAGAACCAGGAAAATATGCTAGTCTTGGTAATTTGCAACATCTTTCAGTTACTAGCTCGTAAATCCTTATTAGTGTGTGATAACTAAGCTGCAACACCTTACAATTAATGTGTGACAACTGTGTAACTCGGAACACCTTTCAATTGTTTTTTAATACAACTTTAACTGACAATCATTGCATTGTGATAACGTTTTACATCTCACAGAACTCATTATGCGAGACCTCATTACAGGTCATAAGAGCTTGTGATGGGAGGTAATTGCTCTCAATCTGACAAGAACATTAATCATTGTGTTCTCCGTTTTCCACTCAGCTGCTGCTTCTTGACGACCTGGTCATTATTCTGCTAGCACTTAGTCAATGCTAACATTAAAATCACTGCAAAAACCAATTATTGAGGTAATTAACCTTTTGTTTTTCCTCTTCGCTATATTCTTTATATGCTAAACAGTGATGACTTCGCATTCTTCATTGCTTATCTATGTGAACAGCGTTCTGCCTGGCTGTGAGAATAGCTTGTTTGTCTCACGATTAGCGGGCCTCCAACTTTGCGCTGAATGACCCACACGAGTTTACCTTCGCATTAATATGGAAAGAAAATTGTATTAACCTCAATGTTCGACCAATCATTTAATAGCCGGTTCTCAGTGCAATTCTGAAATGTCTTCAGTAAATACATTCTCCATTCCAGTTAAAGTTTTTTTTTTTTTGTTTTTTTTTTTTTAATATTTTGTGACACTGGAACATCGGTCTTTATTTTGTCACATAATCTTCAACTTTTCAAACATGTAGTGCACAGGGACATGTAAACAAACACACAAATTCCCTCCTGGCTCCAAACCCCACCTCACTATCTCATCTTCACCCATAAATCCACCACGCTTTAACTATGACAAGGATATGTTCACCGAGAGGCGTATCAAAGTATCTAGACCGGTCGTGAACAGGTTAGATGCAGCCTCAATGACCCTCATGTAGCTGATAGGTTTTAAACCTAATTAACTAACCAACTACCCCTTCCTTCCCACAACACCAAATAACCACCATCACAACCTCGTCACCCCATCATACTCCCACCCCCCTCTGTTTCCCCAACCTTCCGCATAGCCTCTCACCAACACTACTTCTTTTCATTATTACTACTGTTTCTACCGCCACTAACGGTACGATTCTGTTATTACTGCCACACCACTACTGCTGCAGCCATTATTGTTACTATTACTACCGCAACTGTTACTTCTTCCCTGCCTGCCTCCTCTTCTCTGCCTTTTCTCACTTAGGTGTGACTTCAGGACGGATCGAAACGTCACCTAAAGCTTCCTCTTTAAGTATGGATTATTTATGAGCTACCCTCAGTCCAACATTTCCCAACCAGTACAACCCCTCTCCTCCCGCCACCACCCACACACCCTCAACACTAGGCACATTCGCCAGATTATTTCTAATATTCACATTATGTACTTTGCCATCATGCTAATACTGCCCTTAATGCACTCACACGTTTCACTATTTGTTCGTTTCCGCCATCATATTAACACGAGGCTTCGTTTTCGTCTCGTTTCTGCTTTAGGTTAACACGAGGCTAATTACCCACCTGCACGCTGTTGTTCGTGGCTTGATTTTTAGTTACTATTCGTCAAAGGCACTTGACGATAGACACTTGGCCTGGTAGGTATTTTTTGTGTATCTGTTTACACCGTGTTTATGTGTTTGTCCGCGTTTGTACTTATTTGTCCAAATATTTACGTGTGCATTATTGTCGATAGGTGTGTACGTATTTCTTTATTTTTGTGTGCACATATACGTCCACGTGTATGTATACTTACCGATTTGTGCTTTCAGGTAGTTGATCAAGAGCTCTTGGCTCCGCCTTTTAAAATATACTGAACACGGGGGTATGTTTTTGTAGGGTTCCTGTGGCTCGTCTTCCTTCAAGAAATGCCATCATGCGTGTGAAAGGCTCTTGGTCTGAGGAATTAGAGCTACCCCTCTCTTCCTTCGAACCAAACTTTACTAGTCTCTCATTCAGTAGGTGTTGTGACCCTTACGGGTTTAATCCTCCTCATTCGTGTAATAACAGTTATAGATTTACGTGCTCTCCTTCCTAGTTCCCTTATTTAAAACAATCTGTTCTTAAGTCCCCACCCTAACTCAGTATCCGGTCCACAGAGTATCTTAAATACTGTGATCATATCTCCACCGGCATATCCAAGTTAGTGGAATTTTTGTATTGATCTTGGGGTTTATTGATGCCAATCTGCCAATATTATTAAAAAAATGGTGGTATATATTTTTCAGTGTGATAACTTAGTATTACAACTTTTGATCAGCATCAAACTTAGTCTGGTGTATTTTGCCGAGAGGAAGGTGTGAAGTGTTATTGGGCTGTGTAATTATAATTTGCAATTTTAATAAACGAGGAAGATGGTTTCTATGCGATAAATAGTGAATGCCTCTTCTAATTGGTTTTAAATTTTCAAAGCTGGTGTATCTTATTTAATAGTTTTTATTAGTTATGGTAGGCCTAGGTCCAAACTTCTAGTTTTTATTGAAGAACTTGGGATGTTAGTTTCCATGCGATAACTTTTGAATGCATTTTCTGATCAGCTTCAGATCTTCAGTACTGCTGTGTAACCGCATTAGAAACTTAGATCACATTTTGAACTATTCTTTTGTTTGCATGCATTGAGATAGAGAGGGTTGGGTTTATACGATAACTCTCGGGGTTCACTCAGCTACCGAAACATATCTAATGTTCCTGTGAGCTTTTCACTTGGTAAAATTCCTCCTTCCATGACACATTCCGCCAACTGTATGTGGCGAATTTCCTTCTCACTATCGTAGTGCATCCCTTTTCTAACAAAATATCACTTGTTCATTGTAGTCTAATTCTTGATCTGTTTATTTACGGTTGATCTCATATGTGATGCGGATTTCTCTATCTTGTTTAATCCAGCAATTTAGCTCACCTTATTTCCGTTGGCAGACCCAGGACGCTACTAAATTCTCGGAAGACGCACCCGAAAATTAGTGTGTGTGTGTGTGTGAGTGATCATTCGTGCGCGCACTTTTTCTTTTCCTGCTTGCATGTAACTTCCGTCCCTTCCGTCCTTTCCCATAGAATAATTTAATGAATTTTATTCAAATTAATGGTTATTTACAGCGGTTTAGCCAGTGGTAGAAAACTGCCACGTACTTGTGCAAAGACAAGAGATGTTACTTTAGTCTTGCATTACATAAACAGGAACTCGTTATATGTATTCTAGCACAGTCGTGACAATTCAATGAGGATGATAGGTTTCCGAGAGAGAACATCGAAACAGAGGTTGTCGAGACATGCACTTAACAGTAGACAGCAGAATAATTAACGCAGTGCCGGAGGTAGGTATTGTTGTTTAATACAGCGTTGAGTTGTGTTGCTTCCATTGAGGTTGGGATATTGACACTGCTGCTGCTGCTGCTGCAGCCCTTCCTTGAGCCATGCAGCAGCGCTGTCTCATTTCCACTGAGGAGGGCATTATGTGGCCAGCCGGTGATAATGTTGAGGTTGGCAGCCCCATGAGCAGTGTGATTGTTGTTCACTGCATCTTAATTGTTAGGCGGTTGTATAATTACTCAGAAATTCGGAAGTTAATTTGGATAAAATATTCAAGTATTAACTTATTTACATCGTTGGGTTTAGGCACTATTATATCTAAATAGTAGTTAAAACAATTTTTATCTTTCCCTTAAGAAATATATTTAATGGTACTGACTCGAGAAAATCATAACGCGATTGTCAACAACTCCAAGAACTGGCAACGCAGTACTGAAATTGTAGGCCGGTGCTTTATAGACTATGCTGCGCAGATTTAAATTCATCCACATAGGTATATTTCTATACACTAGAGAGGTTAGCGTGGGCCCACACTGTGACCACAAGTGCATGTTGGGTTCAAGTCTTGCCCGTTCTCTGAGGTGATATAAAATGGTACTTTTTAAGGCATTTTTTATTAATATGCCAATTTATTTTACCTTATTTTTCTCAAAAAATATACACAAATTTCCGAATGTTGGAAGTTAACAATAGGCTCAAAAATGGAAATATAAAAATTTCCCTTAAGATAAAAATCGAAAATCAGTGGGCCATCAATAGTCATAACTGTTTTTTGCTTGATTTCTCTTGGAGATGGAGTTCTCGAACTGCATTCGTAAAGTATGTTTTGTTAATAACAAAAGGCACAATACCGTGACTGGAACTATACACACAAAAAAACCTCACATAAGAGAGGGGAGCTTGCGACGACTCACATAAGAGAGGGGAGCTTGCGACGACTCACATAAGAGAGGGGAGCTTGCGACGACTTTTAGGTCCAACTTGGACCATTTACAAAGTGTGACTTTGTAAATTTTCCAAGTCAGACTGAAACGTCGTCGTAAGCTCTCCTCTCCTATGTGCGGTTTTTTTGTGCATGTTTTGTTGACACGCTGCGCCACTACCACGGGGGATACGCTGGCAATCTAACTGAATGCATTGAAGTTAAAGCTCGTCCAGATTTTTTTTTATTAACAGAAGGATTTATGTGGCACAGATCTGCTTACAATTACTGTTCAAACTTTTTTTCTGAACCGGCAAACATTTCATTGACTCATTTCTCTAATCATCTCTACACATTCATCTCTTTACCTCTATACATCTCTCTCTCTTCACCTCTACACATTGCTCTCTTCACCTCTATATATTCCTGTCTTCTCTACACATTCCTGTCTTCACTTCTACACATTCCTCTCTCACATCTACACATTTCTCTCTTCACTTCTACACATTCCTCTCTTCACCTCTACTTATTTCTCTCTTCACTTCTACACATTCCTCTCTTCACCTACCTGGAGTCTACCTGGAGGGTATTCCGGGGATCAATGCCCCCGTGGCCCGGTCCACGAACAGGCCTCCCGGAGGATCAGGGCCTGATCAACCAGGCTGTTACTGCTGGCAGCACGTAGTCCAACGTACGAACCACAGACCTGATGATCTGGCATCGACTTTAAGTATCTGTCCAGCTCCCTCTTGAAGGCAGCCAGGGATCTATTGGTAATTCTCATTATGCATGGTGGGAGGGTGTTGAACAATCTTGGGCCCCGGACACTTATGGTGTTTTCTCTACTTTTCAGTGGGGGTATTTTGCACCGCCTGCCCAGTCTTTTACTTTCGTAGGGAGTGATTTCTGTGTACAGATTCGGGACCATTTCTTCTAGGATTTTCCAAGTGTAGATTATGATATATCTCTCTCGGCAGCGTTCCAGTGAGTACAAGTCAAGTGCCTCCAAGCGTTCCCAGTAGTTGAGGTGTTTGATGGAACTTATATGTGCTGTAAAGGATCTCTGTACACTCTCTAGATCTGCAATTTCACCTGCTTTGAACGGAGATGTTTATGTACAACAGTATTCCAGCCTAGAGAGAACTAATTTGAAAAGGATCATCATTGGCTTGGCATCTCTTGTTTTGAACGTTCTCATTATCCATCCTATAATTTTCTTTGTAGTTGTGATCATGGCACTGTTGTGATCCTTGAAAGTGAAATCCTCAGACATTACCGCTCCCAGGTCCCTCACATTATCTTTTCGCTCTTTTGTATGATCAGAGTTTGTAGTTTACTCAGTTCTAATTATTATCTCCTCCAGTTTTCCGTAACGGAGTAGTTGAAATTTGTCTTCGTTGAACATCATACTGTTTTCCGTTGCCCATTGGAAAACTTGGTTTATATCTTTTTGGAGGTTAACCGTGTCCTGTGCACATTCCTCTCTTCACCTCTGCACATTACTCTTCATCTCTACAAATTCCTCTCTTCACCTCTACACATTGCTCTCTTCATCTCTACACATTGCTCTCTTCACCTCTGCACATTGCTCTCTTCACCTCTACAGATTCCTCTCGTTACCTCTACACGTCCATCTCTTCACCAGTACACATTCCTCTTTACACACTCATCAAATTGTAAACATTCTTCATTACACACACTCAGACTCATACACATTACTTATTATACACATTAATTCATACACCTACATTCCCCCATCATACACTTCTTTAACATTTTATGTCGCCTTTTTTTTTCATTTCTCCGTATTCTCCCTTTCCCCTTATCCCTTCTTCTCTCACCATTCTCTGCCTCATTCTCCTCGCCTACACATCTTACTCCTATTCTTGGTGAATACATTCTCTCTACACACCCATTCTCCCTTCTCTACACACACACACACACACACACACACAAGCAGGACTTCAAACAGACCTGGACAAGCTTGACATCTGGTCTAGCAACTGGCTTCTCGAATTCAATCCCACCAAATGCAAAGTCATGAAGATCGGAGAAGGGCAAAGAAGACCGCTGACAGAGTACAGGCTAGGCGGACAAAGGCTACAAACCTCATCAAAGGAGAAAGACCTTGGGGTGAGTATAACGCCAAGCACGTCTCCGGAGGCACACATCAACCAGATAACTGCGGCAGCATATGGCCGACTGGCAAACCTAAGATTAGCGTTCCGTTACCTTAACAAGGAATCGTTCAAGACACTGTACACCGTGTACGTCAGGCCCATACTAGAATATGCAGCACCAGTCTGGAACCCACACCTGGTCAAGCACGTAAAGAAACTAGAGAAAATGCAAAGGTTTGCGACGAGGTTAGTTCCACAACTCAGGGGTCTGTCTTATGAAGAAAGGTTGAGGGAAATAGGACTAACAACACTGGAGGAAAGAAGGGTCAGAGGAGACATGATAACGACATACAAAATACTGCGGGGAATCGACAAGGTAGACAGTGACAGGATGTTCCAGAGAGGGAACACAGAAACAAGGGGACACAACTGGAAGCTGAAGACTCAGATGAGTCAAAGGGATGTTAGGAAGCATTTCTTCAGCCACAGAGTAGTCAGGAAGTGGAATAGTCTAGAGAAAGATATAGTGGAGGCAGGAACCATACATAGTTTTAAGACGAGGTATGATAAAGCTCATGGAGCAGTAGCGGACAGTGATGAGGCGGGGCCAGGAGCTGAGTCTCGACCCCTGCAACCACAATTAGGTGAGTAGGTGAGTACACACACACACACACACACGCACACATTCCGTCTCTCTGGTCTTCGCATTTGAGGCATCATATATAGAAGTGTTAGAATGAGTCCTCACTAGGAGCGAGTGATCCTGTGGTTCTGTGCTTTGACTATTTTGGTGGAAATGAACTTGGGAAGGAGCGGTCAAAGTGCTCCGTAAATGTCACAACTACTACTACAACTTGGAAAGAGGGTGAGAGAGAGAAGCCAACTACAGAAGAGGGAACTGTGTTGACGAGAGTATTCCTGAACGTGGTACAGTGTGAAGGGAAATTGAAAGGATGGACAACAGGACAGATGAAGTGTCTAACAGGAAAGTGCAGGAGGCTGAGGAAAAATTTATTCCTAGGAGGACGGAGGGAGACCCTGGCTCAGCAGCAGTTATAGAAAGGCAGAATATGTAAAAAATAGAGTAAAAAAAAGGAAAATGGAAGTTGATAGGGAAGTGGGAAAGAGAGCCAGGAACAAATACATGAAAGTTAGAAAAGCAGTGGAAGGTCAGTAAGAAAGAACGTAGCGGGAAAGATGAAGCCAAAACCTACATCAGACGGAAATTGACAGTAAGAAGTCAAATGAGAGTGCTTAAAAAGGAAATAAGAAAGATATCTAGTAACGATGGTGAAGTCTGTGAGAATCTAAACAAGCATTTCAAGGAAATATTCACCAAGTAAACAGCAGTGATGTGTCCTAGGTGGATAACTTAAAAAAAAAAGCTGTGACGTGAATTGAAAACGTCAGAAGCAATAGCTCTTGACAAGTTGTCTCTTTGGATCCTGAAAGGAGCAGAGGCACTATGGTAACACCAAAAAAAAAAAAAGATCAATAGCAGTGAACCGCAGGCTGGTATCCTTGACGTGCATACCATCTAAGGTAATGGAGACGATAGTAAGGAGAGTAGTTGAGCACTTGGAAAGGCATAAAGCCTTGGATGACAAGCAGCACGCGTTTACGTAAAGTAGATACTGTCTCATAATCCTATTACTTTGTGATTTCTAACAGAACTTTCTGGGCTGTAAGAAGGTATTTGACGTTGTTTCCCACAAAACTTGTACACAAACTGGACAAAAACAGATATGAATAAGATAAAATATACATCACTTTATCAGAGGAAATTCTGAGCGGCAGGAGGCTAAGAATGATGGTTCGGAAAGAAGTGTCGGGATAAACGAGTGTGTGGAGTGGTGTCCCACAAGACTCCGTCCTGGGACCGGTATTGTTCTAAATACAGTATATGGAAACGACATGCCTGATGAAATGAGTCTTACGTATATCTATGTGGACAACTTAATGTTAATGTGAATAAATAGCTGGAGAGACTGCCGGAATATTTTGACAAGTGGTTATGTATTTCTCTCCCAGTAAGTGCAGATTTATAAAAATCGGGGTAGGACAGAGGAGATAAATACAAAATGAAGACTAGCGGGGCAGAGGGTACAAATCTTAAAAAAAAGGAAAGGGCTGAGGGGGTTATCATGTCACCGAATAATCCCGGTGACGTATTCGCGCCTGGCCAACTTGAGAACGACATTCAGGTAGCATAATATACTAGTTCTTCAGGACCCTCGCTTACACCGTATGTCAGAATTATCATAGAGTGTGTAGTAAAAGCATGGGGTTCCTCCCTGTGGAAACGTGTCCAGAATGTAGAGAAAGTTTTAGATATTTGTTACAAGACTTTTCCAAAGACTGAAAGGAATGATGCATAAAGAAAAAAATCTAAATGATCTAAACCTTACAATACTGGGAAAGAGAAGAACCAAGGGAGATATATTTAAAATGTACAAGATAGTCAGAGAAAAGGGCAGACATAGAGTGCTCGAGGAAGGGGATCAGGGACATGAAACCATACATGGAAAGAGATAATCAAATGATTTCAAGGGTTGTTAGAAAATACTAATTCAGTCTCAGGGTGGTTCGTAAGTGAAAAGATCTGCATGAGTGAGTGGTGGAAGCAGAGTACATACAGTCTAAGATATAAGAGTAGATACTATGACACTGCGCATGAAGTCAAGAATAGTGTGACCTTTCGTCAATAGTTGCGCGACCGGGAGCGGAAACTAAACCTTCGAATCCTCAAATAGGCGAGTACATACGTACGTACAGTAGTCTCACCTGCACATTTATACACGCACACATATACACACGCTTGCATGTTTATAATTTTTTGCTTGTATAATGTTGTAAATTATGGATTAATTAACATATAAATTTTGATAGTGTTGACAGGTGATTAGCTTCATGTTTGATTTTAAAAATGTTCTCATATTGTAAGGTAAACATAAATAGCAGTTACCCTAAAGACCTCAAAAATGTATAAAATATTAGTTTTTCATTAGATGGAATTGAAGTCTTCTTACTTCCAAGACTTGTATGGTGTGAAAAGCAAAGAAATTAATTATGATAACATGTGCTACAAGTAGTGTTGTGTACATTAGGATAACTAGTCTGCAAGCAGTGGTGTGTACATTATGATAACTAGTGATTCAAATAGTGTTGTGTACAACATACTGCCAAGGTGATGCGAAGAAAGTCTTGAAAGTGACAGAAGAGGCGGGAACCACTAATAGAAGTAATAATTCAATAATTGAGAGGAAGTGTATCAAACCAGTTGGGTTGGTCCCTCCCACTAGTAGTGAATGAGTAACGTTGGATTTGAGAGGGGCCTACCCAATATTTTTGATACACTGCTTTAGATTCACATTGTTCCAGACTATAGAGAATAACTCTTCTCCAGGTTGAGGGACTGACCACCTCAGAACTACGACTTTAAGGGTGATAGATGGACTGATTACATCGTCCTTTCATCTCCAGTGCTTCTCCTGCCTCCTCTGTATTCGACTCAAGAAGCCTACTGTGCAGGCGAAACGTTTCAAATAAAGATACCTAACTGTTTCACCTGTGTCTTACTTCTCAGACTTATTCACTATAATTAACCAAGTATTTTCTAAGTACCAGTACCATCTGATTTGCCTATTTTCTAGTGTTAAATTATTTAAGTCTCTCCTCGTAGTCTGTTACCCTCATCTGTGGTACCTATCTTGTTGCAAACCTCATGTGAAGGTGTGTGTGCAAGTGTACAGGTGAAGGTGTGTTTGTATAAGTGAAGGTGTATGTGTCTGTGTACAGGTCAAGGTGTGTTTGTATAGGTAAAGATGTGTGTGCACAGGTGAAGGTGTGTGTGTGTGTGTGTTAGTTAGTTACCATTTTGTCCTAGGCACATGTGTGTGTGTGTGTGTGTACAGGTCAAGGTGTGTGTGTACAGGTGAAGGTGTGTTTGTATAGGTAAAGATGTGTGTGCACAGGTGAAGGTGTGTTTGTATAGGATAAGGTTTGTCTACAACGAATTGTGTTTGTATATGTAGTGTATGTATACCTTGTATTTTATTTTTATATTTTATTTAAACAGTGTTCTATATTATTTTGTCCAAAATTTCAAACGTTCGGTCATTCCTTTCAACGTTAGGTCTGCGTTTTCTTACACCAGTCTCAGCTGTGGAGGCTTTTTGTAGCAAGAGCTTATTAATAGTTGATTAACTCTGATAACTCAAGTTTTACGAACAAACTATAATTTATCAGGGCATCTATAAAGTAATATAAAAAATAAATTTAAAAAATTTAGGTGAGCTTTTTTTCGGATAGATAAAAAATTTAAAGTTGCGACAAAGGCACATAGAAACGAAAGCTGCGGCAAAGTATACAGAAACTAGAAAGAGCCTCAGAATTCTGGTGAGGTTGCGTGGTCTCAGAGAGAGTTCCCTGGAGACGAGACATAAAATGGAGCAGGAGAGGAGCTTCATAATCTGGAGGAAGCGACCCCATGCATTCCAAGCAGACCATGGGTGACCCATCTTCACGGTGTTTGTGTCTTATATTATAGCCTTCATGTGTATGTGTGCGTGTGTGTGTGTGTGTGTGTACTCACCTAGTTGTGGTTGCAGGGGTCGAGTCATAGCTCCTGGTCTCGCCTCTTCACTGGCCGCTACTGGGTCACTCTCCCTGCGCCATGTGCTTTATCATACCTCTTCTTAAAGCTATGAATGGAACCTGCCTCCACTCCATCGCTTCCCAAACTATTCCACTTCCCGACCACTCTGTGACTGAAGAAATACTTCCTAACATCCCTATGATTCATCTGAGTCTTCAACTTCCAAATGTGTCCCCTTGTTGCTGTGTCCCATCTCTGGAACATTCTGTCGATGTCCACCTTGTCAATTCCTCTCAGTATTTTATATGTCGTTATCATGTCCCCCCTATCTCTCCTATCCTCCAATGTCGTCAGGTAGATTTCTCTTAACCTCTCCTCGTAGGACATACCCCTTAGCTCCGGGACTAGTCTTGTTGCAAATCTTTGCACTTTCTCTAGCTTCTTTACGTGCTTGGTATTTTATATGTCGTTATCATGTCCCCCCTATCTCTCCTATCCTCCAATGTCGTCAGGTAGATTTCTCTTAACCTCTCCTCGTAGGACATACCCCTTAGCTCCGGGACTAGTCTTGTTGCAAATCTTTGCACTTTCTCTAGCTTCTTTACGTGCTTGGTTAGGTGTGGGTTCCAAACTGTGTGTGTGTATGCGTGCGCGTGTGTGTGTGTGTGTGTGTGTGTGTGTGTGTACTCACCTAGTTGTGTTTGCAAGGGTCGATTCACAGCTCCTGGCCCCGCCTCTTCACTGGTCGCTACTATGATACTCTTCCTGCTTCATGAGCTTTATCATACCTCTTCTTAAAGCTATGTATGGATCCTGCCTCCACTACATCACTTCCCAGACTATTCCACTTCCTGACAACTCTGTGACTGAACAAATACTTCCTAACATCCCTGTGATTCATCTGAGTCTTCAGCTTCCAAGTGACCCCTTGTTGCTGTGTCCCATCTCTGGAACATCCTGTCTCTGTCCACCTTGTCGATTCCTCTCAGTATTTTATATGTCGTTATCATATCCCCCCTATCTCTCCTGTCCTCCAGTGTCGTCAGGTCGATTTCCCCTAACCTCTCCTCATAGGACATGCCCCTTAGCTCCGGGATTAGTTTTGTTGCAAAACTTTGCACTTTCTCTAATTTCCTTACGTGCTTGGCTAGGTGTGGGTTCCAAACTGGTGCTGCATACTCCTATATAGGCCTAACCTACACGGTGTACAGGGTCCTAAGCGATTCCTTATTGAGATGTCGGAATACTATTCTTAGGGGTTTGCTAGGCGCCCGTATGCTGCAACAGTTATTTGGTTGATGTGCGCCCCAGGAGATGTGCCTGGTGTTATACTTACCCCAAGATCCTTTTCCTTGAATGAGGTTTGTAGTCTCTGGCCCCCTAGACTGTACTACGTCTGCGGTCTTCTTTTCCCTTTCCCAATTTTCATGACTTTGCATTTGGTGGGGTTGAACTCCAGGAGCCAGTTGCTGGACAAGGCCTGCAGCCTGTCCAGATTCCTTTGTAGTTCTACCTGGTCCTCGTCCGATTTAATTCTCATCAACTTTACATCATCTGCAATGAGGGACACTTCTGAGTCTATTCCTTCCGTCATGTGTGTGTGTGTGTGTGTGTGTGTGTGTGTGTGTGTGTGTGTGTGTTTGTTTCGAACTTTAATTCATGGTCTTTGTGTGTAATTCAAACTTCTAGAAATAGAATTACAATATTTAGTTATAAATGAACAGTAAATATTATAGTTAGATTTAAAAAGCTTAAAAAAGAGTCAATCAGTATTTTCCAACCAGAATTCTGGGAAAGCTTGTGTTGGCCGCTCACTATGACCCAATCATAAGATTTTTAAGGGAAACATCTGAGAGCACCAGAAGGTAGTGACAAATTCGGCACCTATCAAGGGGCTGAAAGTTCGTAATAAACTAATATGAAAACATAAAGGAATACTCTGGTCTCTAACCGGCATTCAGGTGATTCGACGATTTCTAGTCCGTACCTCTACTACTGCATCAGAAGGTAAAAATAATTCTCCAACCAGGCTGAATTATTTTTTTATTAACACATCGGCCGTTTCCCACTGAGGCAGGGTGACCTGATAAAGAAGAAATACTTTCAACACACTCCATCACTGTTTTGCCAGAGGCGTTCTTACACTTCAGTAAAAAAATTGCAACAAATGAACACCCCTTCCTTCAGAGCAAAGTCACTGTACTTTCCACCTCTAGGACTCAAGTCCGGCTAACCGGTTTCCCTGAATCCCTTCATAAATGTTACTTTGCTCACACTCCAACAGCACATCAAGTCATAAAAACCATTCGTGTCCACTCGCTCTTATCTAATAAGCTCACGCATGCTTACTGAAAGTCCAAGCCCCTTGCACACAAAATCTCCTTTGCCCCCTCCCTCCATCCTTTCCTAGGACGACCCCTACCCCGCCTTACACTATAGATTTATATTCCCTCGAAGTCATTCTATTTTGTTACATCCTCTCTAAATGTCTATACCACCTCAACAACCCTTCCTCTGCCCTTTGGATAATACTTTTAGAAACCCCGCACCTCTTTCTAATCTCCAGGCTACGAATTCTCTTCATTATATTCACATCGCACATTGCCCTCAGACACAACATCTCCAATGCCTCCAACCTTTTCCTTGTTGCAACATTCACCACCCATGCTTCATGCAGATGACACTAAAATAAACATGAAAGTCACTACGGTAGAAAACACTGAAAAATTACAGGAAGACATAAGCTGGGTTTTCCAGTGGGCAGTGGAGAACAACATAACGTTCAATGGTGATGAGTTCCAGCTGCTTAGGTATGGAAAGAATGGAGAACTCAAAAGGAACACTGTATACAGAACTCAAGAGGGTCACCAGATAGAACGAAAGGAACACGTAAAAGACTTGGGAATAATGATGTCAGCTGACTTTTCTTTTAAAGAACATAATAAGACAAAGATCACGACAGTCAGGAAGATGACGGGGTGGGTATTGAGAACTTTCAAAGCAAGGGAAAGAATGCCATTGGTGACACTTCAAATCGCTAGTGCTCCCTCATTTAGAATATTGCTCAGTGCTGACGGCCCCGTTCAAAGCAGGAAAAATATCAGAGCTAGAGCAAATGCAGAGATCGTTTACGGCGCATATTGAGCCAGTAAACCACTTAAATTACTGGGAACGCCTTAAAGTCTTGAACATGTACTCACTTTAGTGGAGGAGAGAGAGATACATATATATCTGGAAAGTACTCGAGGGCCTGGTCCCAAATCAGCACACTGCCATTACAACATACTGGAGTGAGAGATATGGGAGGAAGTGCAAAATAAACCCAGTGAGGAACAGGGGTGTGGTGAGAACAATAAGGGAACACTGAATCAACATTCGTGGCCCCAGTCTATTCAACATCTTACCAGAAGATGCCAGAAACACGGCTGGAAAAAGTGTAGAAGCCTTCAAGAGGAAATTGGACAAGTATCTTCAGGTGCGAGATCAACCAGGCTCTGATGGATATGTGGGGCAGCGGGCCTCCAGCAGCAACAGCCTGGTTGACCAGGCAAGCACCAGACGAGCTATGTCCATGGCCCGTCCCCGAGAGTGGTGAGTCTATCTAAGCTCATCTATGCAACATATGTGAATCTTTATTGAAGGAACGTTTCGCCACAGTGGCGAAACGTTCCTTCAATAAAGATTCACATATGTTGCATAAGTGTCTCAATTTTTCAAGGTGTCGGTTTTCAAAACCATTTATCACATCATACCTACATAAGAGTGTTGGTACCACTTTACTCTCATACATTCCCGTCTTTGCTTCCACAGACTCCTCAATGCTCCACTTATTTTTCCCCATCATCAATTCTATGATTCACCTCGTCTTTCATAAACCCATCTGCTGACAAGTCCACTCCCAAATATCTGAATACATTGATTTCCTCCATACTCTCTCCCTCCAATCTGATATCCAATCTTTCATTACCTAATTTTTTTGTTATCCTCATCACCTTGCTCTTTCCTACGTCGATGAATAAACTGAAAAGTGGACTGGAGGCTCGAACCGTGATCCCTAGATTAGCAAGTCCAGCGCTTTACCACTGAGCTACCGGGCTTCTAATAGGAAAGTTAAACACACACACACACACACACACACACACACACACACACACACACATTATATATAATATACAGTTAAGAATAATTAAAAAATAAATGTTAAAGAGTAAGTTTTTCTTAACTCAGAAAGGCTGTCACAATTTTCCCACTGCTGACTGCCAAAAACGCTGTCTATTGGTATTTCCTCCCGCCACTTTCATGGCGTCCTCACAAACTTTCACCAAAAATAAAGCATAGTCATTGGTGAAAGATTGTCTCTGTATCTCTTAGAGAGAGAGAGAGAGAGAGAGAGAGAGAGAGAGAGAGAATATGATAAACCTATGCGGCAGTACCCTTCAAGAGGATGCTTTGACGCTGTTGACGGGTTTTTAATAAAATTAATTGGAGTTACCCTTCCCTTCTCTAGGAAGTGTGCTACGCTTCCCAGAGGGTGTTTGCCTGATTATGAACCCAGCATATCTCTTTACATAATTGGTGGAGATATTTTCCCTTTTAAATTTGCTGACACGTCCAGTGACCGGAACAAAATATGGATATGGTTTGGTAGGTGAATAAGACACATGGCTATCTTGATTGGGAAGATGTTTTCTCAACTAGTGGCGTTTATCAATCCAATACAAAGAATACTGGAGACGGTGGAGGACATGAGGTAGTTTCAGGTGATCAATCCCTCAGTCTTGATGAATCTATTGAATACAGCGGAAAACGTGATATAACATTTTGAAGTTTATAGTTTTGAAGTACAAAGGCATCCTGTGGCAGGAGGCTTACCACATCCCCTAAAATAAAATAAAAAAAGCTCGAAATGGGACAGAATTTCTTACTGGAGCCATCACCGAGGAAACCTCTCGAGAACCAATGGAAATCCCAGAATGTTGGAATTTTGAAGACGAAGACCTCGTCAAGACACACTTCACTCACAGGGTGTGTAACTTGGAGGCTCTCCAACTTCTTCTTGGCAAGAACTACTGAGCACTACCTACCAAGGAACGACAGCAGGTTAGTGTGGGCTGGTCAACTCGTTCCCTGGGGCACCATAAACTGGCGGACCCCATGATAAAAAAAACTGCTCACGCCGGTGAAAACGCTGCTGTTGTCATTGTTACCCAGACTAGACACCTGTATGGGAAATATAGTACCGGCTGTTTGTCGGACATCTCACCAGTAGCAAAATTCGATAAAGGTTCTTAAATGGCCTACACAACCTGTTTTATCTTACTCCACACACTCACCCTTCCTCCCTAACCCAGTGTCACAAGGTGGATTTTTAGGGGGCGATAAGGATTGAGAGCAAATAAAGGAAAATGAGGGAGTGTTTTTAAAGATGGGGTAAGATTGGGACGATTTGTGTAGATGGGTTGGTAATGGGGCGATAAAGAAAAATGAGGGAGTGTTTTTAAAGATGGGGTGAGATTGGGACGATTTGTGTAGATGGGTTGGTAATGGGGCGATTACTGAGATGGATCGCTAGATGAGAGCAGAAGCTGGTTCGCTGTGTGAAAGATTTGTTGGCAGGGTAAGAGCGAACTATAAAGCAAATCATGGGTAGAATGTGATGAAGTGGACGGCTGGGAAAGGAAGATTTACAGAGGATGAAAGAAGACTGTGTGCATAATGAGGGGCACATCGGATACAGATGGAATTGCAAGTAGGGCGAGAGAGGCTTCTTGCAAAAATGAAGAGGATTTTGGGTAGAGTGAGAAGGGGGTCTGTGTAACTAATACTTAGAAGAGAGATATCATTGTGATTGTGAGGCAGATATCTTGGAGATCGAGAGGAGGAGCGAAGAAGTGAGAGGGAGAGAAGAAAGAAAACGAATAGGGGAGATTGAGAAGACTTGAAAGAAGGGAAGGAGATTGAGGAGTAAATAGGAATGCCTAGAATTTTTTGGTCATTTAAGCTGATAGTTCCTTTTAGAGGCTTACCAAAAGTCGGTCAATGTTTAGAATATTTAAAGTTGTTTTTGTAGGTTTACGGTCTCTCTCTCTCTCTCTCTCTCTCTCTCTCTCTCTCTCTCTCTCTCTCTCTCTCTCTCTCTCTCTCTCTCTCTCTCTCTCTCTCTCTCTCTCTCTCTCTCTCTCTCTCTCTCTCTCTCTCTCTCTCTCTCAGGAATGAACTTTATTTACATTCTTGTACGTTCAGTAGGAAATGTTTTGTAAGAAAACGTACTGGTGTTTTAAATTAGTTTTCACAGGCTTCATACCTTCATTCTCTGTACATCTGCGCTGTGGAATCTACTAAATTTACATTAGTATAAAGAATTAGAACATTTATATATGTACACAAAGATGAAGAGAGTGCAAGACTTCATTTGATGAATTTTTAACGATTGATAGAGTAGAAGTCCGAATAAATATGTGGCATCTTGAACAAGTTCTTTGGCAGGCTGTGGTGGTGGGAGTGAGGAAAGTGGAGTAGATTGTTTTGGTGGCTGGAGTGGGAAAGTGAGGGAGGTTGTTGGTGGGTGAAGTGGGAAAGTGAGGGAGGTTGTTGGTGGGTGAAGTGGGAAAATGAGGGAGGTTGTGTGAGTCGTTAGTGTTGAAAATAGAAGGAAGAGAAGGAAACTTATTTTCATAGCGATAGTTTAAGGAAAGTTAGGGAGGGTGCGATGCAAGAGTGGAAGCAAGAATGTAGGAGTGGGAGGGTAAAGTGAGTGACATCTTTGGGCGTGCATTGTCAGCCTCTCCTCCAGTTACAGTTCGTTGATTTCTGCCCGTTCTAAGTCTACTTAAATATAATATTTGTTACTCTTGGTTAGGTTAGTGTATATTAACCTACATTTACATAAATTAGCCGAAAACAACAAAATAACAAAAACGGAACGCTTAGAGCGCTGGTACCCCAGGCATGTTGTTTGGGTTGGAAGATTCTTTGTGACTGTAGCTAAGAAAAATAATAAAAGGAAAGATAGTTGAAAAGACCGATGGTAGAGAAAGAGGGACATGGAGAAGCTAAATCATGAAGTGTGGTTGAAAGGACAGAGGGAGAGAGCTTTTTGCAAGGGTGGTGGACGGGAATACATAACAAGGCGTCAGTAGTAGGCAGTATTGATCTTCACTTGCTAACAAAGTTGCAGCTGGGAATCAGTTTTCCTTCAGCAACACTGTGATGGGACATAGGCGTGAGTTTAGTTGTCGGAGTGTGCGGATAGGATTCAGTGAGGGTTTGAATGTGGGGGTGGGAGTCAATATGGAAGTGGTTGTGAGAGTTAATGTGAGTATGAGAGTGGCTGTGTGAATGAGAGGGTGGGCGTTGTCCGTCCATTCACTCGCTCTGGCTTCGTGCCACCTTAAGGTATTCCCCTAACTTGGTAACTATTTTATTATCTTAATTTAACAAAATTTGATACATCAGCAGTCACTAGGTAAGTGGAGGGGAAGGAGAGGAGCTAGTATCTAGAAAACGAGCTGGTATAGGGAGAGAAGAGAAATGCTATTACAACAGTGGAGCTAAAGAAGGGAAAGGGGAGGATGGAAAACATCTGAAGTGTTTATTTTTTAATTAAGATAATTTTGGCACACATTCTTTCTCCCAGCACTGGAATACTTCCAGCACCCAATGTAATTTTTTCTGACACTGGATATGGAATTCCAGCAGGGTTTTTATATTTTTTTTTAGATTTTGCCGCTGAAACGGCTACTTTATTGCTCACCACAGGACTAGTGGTGCGCATTTTATTGTTTTGACCTGGGCGCAACAAATAACAGTGGGCTTACACACAGATGCCTATTTTTACTGGCCAAGGTGATTATCTGTGCCATGGAATCCATCCTGAGACCTTACGCATTACCCATTAAGTTACGTGGCTCCCCATATAATTGGGTAATGAAGAAAGAGGGGGTTCCAAGTGAGAGGTGATTGTTTTAAATGATGAGGGGATGGTTGTGTCAGTGGGGGAAAAAATGTTATTTACCTTTCGAGTTAAGAATTAATGTTCACTTCCTCGAATTTGAAGAAAGATTTTTTCCTTTAAATTTTGAGTGGGTGTTGATGCAGAGAGTCCTTAAATTTGGTCTGTTTTCTCGAGTTTAAATACACATATTCAGCGCATCTTCGCTCAGTCGCTGATATAAAATGCTACCGGAGCCAAGTGTTTAAACAGGAAGCATTTTCTGTGTTCACTCACTGAGGCTCACACGCGAGCACCCCTTCACAGGGTCAAATATATGCTGAAAATTTGCATCCATATAACGAGAAAAGTACTAAATTCTAAATTTTGATGTTCACTGTCGTCATTACTGCTGGTGTATTGTTTGTGGTATTCAACAGTTCAGTGCAAATGAGTGAAGGGGAAGTGGTTGACGTACCTTGTAGAATGTTGATTCGGTCACTTGTATTCATAATTCATTGGGCGGTATCTTTTAAAGGAAATTCAGTGAAAGCTTTCAACACTGTATTCATAGTACTGAGGCCAAGTATAAAATGAAATTTTATTATTGCTTAATGCTTAGCGTGAATATTCCTCTTGTTTGTTTGTACTGAAATTTTACTTAATAATTAATACATGACTGATGTGATAACTATTGTGTTTGCTTTTCCAACATCTGTTTGAGACACTAGTGCAACCTTTTTAATTTCTTGTCATTCCTCTTCTTTTTCTCAAAATAAATTCTGCATGATTGCTTTGGGTGTTTATGTAGCTTTACTCGCCTGGTTGCTGCCATGTGGTAAGCGCAACTGTGTCGTAGAATTGTTTCTTATTTAACAATGCTTTTGGCGCCTTTAGCAAGATGTCATTGTATTTCTTTTGGTGATCGTATGCTCTTGCTCCATTCACTGTTTCAGATTTTCCTGATCTGCAGAACCCTAAGCATAGTATCTACATATTTTGTTGGTTATTATTCTGGGGATCATTGTTGATAGTTGATTCATTTAATTTTGTACTGTTGGTTGTGTTTTGCGCCTCACCTGCTGTGATGAGTCTACCTGGTTCCTAGGATTATCTCTCCCGCGGCACTGTTTACACCATGCCTCAGTTATAAATGAATAATAGACAAAAATGTAAAGATAGTGATAACAAAACTCAAGAAAGGAAAAACCTTTATTAATAGAGGTTCTTCTTTTTTTTTACTGAGTCTTTTTATCAATACTTGTCGGCATTTACCACTAAAAGTTTGTGCTCAGTATAAGTAGAAGCTTGTAAGATTTACCTGTCGTCTTACAAGATCCTGAAACAAAGAAATGACAGGCAATCCTGTGAAGGTACGAAAGGTATAATAGGCTTTCGTTTTCAGTTATTTTCTGAACACATTTATACCCTGGTTCCTGCATCTGTGTTGATTTTGTTCGCGAGTTTTGTATCAACATGTTCTCCAATTAAAGCGTTCACTTTTCTCTCACTTGCCTTTCGTGCATTTCTACCCGAGCTAATACCTAGAATACACCTGGTGAGGGTTTCGGGGGTCAACGCCTCCGAGGTTCGGTCTGTGACCAGGCTTCAGTCACAAATTTTATATTTATTGTTTTCGGTTATGTTAACGTGTAAAAAACTTTGCTCACGTATAATTAACCGTTAATTAAAATTGGTGGCTTACGTCTGGCGGTTCTGTGCATATGGCTATAAAATTTGTTTTGTTTAATTGTTGGAAAAGTGTGTCTGAAGTTTCAATAAATCCTGTTTCATATTCATCTGAAGTTTGTAAAGTTTGTGTTCTGTTGACATGCTATTGTGTTTGTGTTTACACTTGTCTTGTTGTCGTGTATGTTGCTTTAGTTACTTGTTTCCGTGAACGCGTCTCCTCCCTGTTTCTGTGAACGCGTCTCATCCCTGTTTCTGTGAATGTGTCTCCTCCCTGTTTCTGTGAACGCGTCTTATCCCTGTTTCTGTGAATGCGTCTCCGCCCTGTTTCTGTGAACGCGTCTCATCCCTGTTTCTGTGAATGTGTCTCCGCCCTGTTTCTGTGAACGCGTCTTCTCTCTGTTTCCAATTTTCTTTGCGGTCAGAAAGGGCAGTCGTAAAAAATATATTTGACAACATTGGACTTGTCTTAATATAATTTCCTCAGAAATTTAAGAATATACGATTATTGTGTTTGTATATCCACTAAATGAGGTGGTTGTGCCTTACATGTTTATGTGACGTGTTTCACACTGGCAGTATCTTATTTTTATTAATAAGACACATTGACATACGCAGGTTCACGTACTCTCTTCCTGAATTGTTAGGCAGTCGAGTACGTAGTGCTGAAGTGAGCGTACAGTTGACTGCATGCTTTGCATTGTTTGATCATTGTGTATATGCCAAATATATTTGTAACCAAGCCTAACCCTGGCTACTAAAACATGTTAATCTGTTTACATTGCAAGATGCCAGGTAAATTCGCTTATCTATGCTCATGCTGTTTTTCTATTAAGAGAATATATTAATTTACATTTTTTTTGTGGGATTAAAACACTTCTTGTAGTATTGGCAAAGGCACTGGTATACCAGTGCCAGCTTTTGAGGAGTTCATATTTATTAGTTTATTTACTTTGTAATATTTTATAACAGGAGTATTTACATTGTAATATTTTATAACAGGAGTATGACCAGTTGGTGAGACTATTGTAATAAATATTGAAATTGATGTCTTTTTATCGAAGCTATTTTTAACGTTTTAATGAAGACAGATATTTCAGGTGTTTTCTCTCTTGGCAACTGAGTGGCTTGCTATTGCTATTTGAAGGGTTCTTTAAAAAATTTTTTTTGCTCGATCTGTAACAGTTTTAGTATTTCCAGATATACGTGGCTTCAATCACCATATTTCTTCCCCATTGAAGAAGAATGTTAATTAGTGCATGATATTACCACAGTGATTCGGAAGGATTTTCAAACATTAATTACACTGGAAATTTTGTGGAAAACACACACACGCACACACGGGGCCAGGAGCTAAGTCTCGACCCCTGCAACCACAATTAGGTGAGCACACATACACATTTTTGCTAAATTATTGCATACAAAAATTTTCATTTGCCTTCTTCGGCAAGAAGAGCTTTGCTATTTAAACCAAAGTCGCAAATTTTGCCAGTTCGGCACATTATATATATGTGTGTGTGTGTGTGTGTGTAGCTATTGATGAGTCAGTGACATCTGTCTTATTCGCCAATCTGTGGTACAAACTGCCAACACGATGGAAAAAAGAGACGAATGCAGTATTATACGATGGTTTATTGTTAACGTTTCGCCCACACAGTGGGCATTATCAAGTCACAAATAAATCTGTTTGTGACTTGATTAAGTCCACTGCCTGGGTGAAACATCAATAAAGGATGACATAATTCTGCATTTGTGTGTATTTTTCCATCTGCCTATTTACTGATCTTATTAATATATCGCTTTGTTATAGTTTTTACCAAGTGTGTCTCGGTTGTTTTGACTACTAGTAATTTGATATCATTTGCGACATCATGCTTCATCTTTGACTAACGTTACGTAATCAATTTTCAGTAGTTGTATCGTCATAATGTTGCATCATGTTGTGACAGCGTATGTCGCGAAGTGATTCCTAATACCTCGTTAAAGAGAGCAGTTTTTCTTTCCTACAAAAGAGTTTGTAAGACTGACTTCAGCAGCTCCGTTGCAAACTTTACGGTCAGTTTTACATGAAAGAAACTTCGGCTTTCTGGAGGAGAGTTGTAAAAGTTTGTAATATACTGGCCTAAACTATTTCCATAGCCTCGCAACGAGGCAGAGAGGTATGAGTATATACTAGTGATAGTTACACTATATCCTTTTCACTGAGCAATATTAATAAGGTCATTGGTCATGTGATGTGTGAAGTATTTAAAATTGATGGTGATGCTTTAAATTACTTACTTTAAAGTGGCTGATGGTTGTATGACACATAATGCACAGAGCCTTTTTTACTCTTCACAGTAAGAGCAAAATCGTCTTCCCATTGTTGGTTAAACACTCTTCTCTTGTTCGTATTTCCGTTTTATACTCTTCTGTTACTCGGTCATTTTAAACAAAGGTTTTATAACTTTATAATCAATCGTAAGTATTTATTAATCAGAAAAATACTTATCTACACTGCACTAGTTATGTTGTGTACTGCATGAATAGTGAAGGCGCAGAGTACAGTCCTATCATCCTTACTTGTTTGAAATTTTTTATGATTATGTTCGGCGAGTTTAAACAGAAGTTTGGACACATAATGCATGTGGATGTTTGAAAAGGTTATGTGAATTACCCGTATATATATATATATATATATATATATATATATATATATATATATATATATATATATATATATATATATATAAATATTCTAATATTGGTACATACTATACTACTATAGATTAATATAAAATTTTAGGAAAAAATGGCACAGAGTAGCTTCGGGAGCCGCAGTTTTGCCCACCGTTGGTATATATAATACCACCATCTACCAGTGTGGATCACAATCACTTGTACCACATCCTACCATCTACCAGCGTGGATCACAATCATTCATGCCACAACATACTTGCTTCTGGTGTTGATCACAACCATTTATACCAGACGCATGTGGAAAGATTCTTATAATAGAAAATGTTTCCCTACAGACTGCTTTTAAGATGCATTTCTTGTCTTAAAAATCAAGTTTAAATAATTACTGTGAGAGTTAACATTCATAATAGAACAGTTACCTATATCCCATGAATAGAGCTTAGAGTTTTTGGATAGTATATACATGATCAAAATCTGTTTGTTTTTTCACGTTCGTCATCTTGTTTTTTTCGCACTTCCGAGAAGTCTAACTTTATTCTTACATGAGCAAGAAATTATTTCGAAGAAGTGAACCTCATTAGCATCTCTAGAGACAGTGAGATTTACAGGCCAGTCTCTCCTAATATCTTACTGAGACACATGTGGAGACGCTGTCCAGCCTCTCCTATTCCCATCTCAGTTGCCCTCTTTTCATGGAACAAAATTAAGGTGGCACTTCCTTTGTTGACTCGTTGCTTAGCTAACAATTCCATTACAAATTCATGTTCGTTACGGAACAAAGCGACATGAGTGTGTCGACTCCAACTGTGAAATGAAGAAAAAATGCGACAAAAGATGAAATTAGTTAGGAAGTTTCCTGCGGGATAGCGCCCTTCATAGAATTAACCTCCTGGCTCTTATAGTACAGTTTTTTCTTAGTTTATTACAGCAGTTGAAGGCCGGTAGCAACAAGCATCTCATAATTTACACAATTTAATTCTTATTTTATATATTGTCTAACGTGTTCACATTTTTGTTATATTTATTTCATCTCCATCATAAGTAGACGAGTCGTTGTCTGTACTCTTAGCATTGAACGTATGAAAGTAAGTAAAGTGACTACTGTGGTAATTAAGCAGTATGTATTAAACGAAATCTACTCTCATAGCCCTGCAAGAGACTAAGCGTCTTTGGTGACCACATGATCAGCCAGGTTATTTCTGCCAGCGGCTCGCACGATCACATTAATACAACAAAGGATGTGCCAAAGTATCGGTATGGGAGGGGGAGGTTATCGGCTAATTTTGATGGTATCGGTGTCGGCCAAAATATCAGTATAGGTATCGGTATCAGAAAATATTTTGGTATTGTCCCATCACTAATTACAACCAAGCAGATCAGTCACCTAGTGTATGAAGACTGATATAAGAGTGAAGATTCATGGACCTTTGATGTTGACAGTGATCTCTCGTGCTTATGGCAACCCTGGTTTTCATTGGGTTTATTCTACCTTCGAGTACTTCCATGTAGAGATCATTATATACATCTCATTTACAATTCCAAAGAGTACATTCAGGCGGCCTTAGTAGGACCTCAATATGTCATTGAGGTCCTAACCCGTCTAGGTACAGTCGTACAAACTTGATTGCAACATGGTGATTGCAGTTAGTTTAGTGGTTTACCGAATCAGGTTGTTAGTGATATTATAATGATAATGATAATAATAATGATATTAGCGGATGATAGTTGATAATAATGATAAGAATGGTGTTAAAGTTAAGAATTGCCTAGTTATTATAAGAAAGAAAGCCTGAATAGAATTCACACAGGCATATTAGCAGACACTGAGAGTATTTCCGGAATGTTCTGGAATGTTCTGCAACACCGGTTGACAAATTGAGGGATTTATTCCTTCTATTTCATTAGTTAGAAAGTTGTAAATGAAGGTATGTATTTTTTTTTTTTTTTTTATTAACACATCGGCCGATTCCCACCAAGGCAGGGTGGCCCGAAAAAGAAAAACTTTCATCATCATTCACTCCATCACTGTCTTGCCAGAAGGGTGCTTTACACTACAGTTATAAAACTGCAACATTTACACCCCTCCTTCAGAGTGCCGGCACTGTACTTCCCATCTCCAGAACTCAAGTCCGGCCTGCCGGTTTCCCTGAATCCCTTCATAAATGTTACTTTGCTCACACTCCAACAGCACGTCAAGTATTAAAAACCATATGCCTCCATTCACTCCTATCAAATACGCTCACACATGCTTGCTGGAAATCCAAGCCCCTCGCACACAAAACTTCCTTTACCCCCTCCCTCCAACCTTTCCTAGGCCGACCCCTACCCGCCTTCCCTCCACTACAGATTTATACACTCTCGAAGTCACTCTGTCTCGTTCCATTCTCTCTACATGTCCAAACCACCTCAACAACCCCTCCTCAGCTCTCTGGACAATCGTTTTGGTAATCCTGCACCTCCTCCTAATTTCCAAACTCCGAATTCTCTGCATTATATTCACACCACACATTGACCTCAGACATGACATCTCCACTGCCTCCAGCCTTCTCCTCGTTGCAACATTCATCACCCATGCTTCACACCCATATAAGAGCGTTGGTATAACTATACTCTCATACATTCCCTCTTTACTTCCATGGACAAGGTTCTTTGTCTCCACAGACTCCGAAGTGCTCCACTCACCCTTTTCCCCTCATCAATTCTATGATTCACCTCATCCTTCATAGACCCATCCGCCGACATGTCCACTCCCAAATATCTGAATACATTCACCACCTCCATACTCTCTCCTCCAATCTGATATCCAATCTTTCGTCACCTATTCTTTTTGTTATTCTCATCACCTTACTCTTTCCTATATTCACTTTCAATTTTCTTCTTTTACACACCCTACCAAATTCATCCACCAACCTCTGCAGCTTCTCTTCAGAATCTCCCAAAAGCACAGTGTCATCAGCAAAAGCAACTGTGACAACTCCCACTTTGTATTTGCTTCTTTATCTTTTAGCCCAACACCTCTTGCCAAGACCCTCGCATTCACTTCTCTTACAACCCCATCTATAAATATATTGAACAACCACGGTGACATCACACATCCTTGTCTAAGGCCCACTTTTACTGGGAAATAGTCCCTTCCCTCCTACACACTCTAACCTGAGCCTCACTATCCTCATAAAAACTCTTCACTGCTTTCAGTAACCTTCCTCCTATTCCATACACCTGCAACATCTGCCACATTGCCCCCTATCTACCCTATCATACGCCTTTTCCAAATCCATAAATGCCACAAAAACATCTTTACCCTTATCCAAATACTGTTCACCTATATGTTTCACTGTAAACACTTGGTCTACACACCCCCTACCTTTCCTAAAGCCCCCTTGTTCATCTGCTATCCTGCTTTCTGTTTTACTCTTAATTCTTTCAATAATAACTCTACCATACACTTTACCAGGTACACTCAACAGACTTATTCCCCTATAATTTTTGAAGGTATGTAATGATCCAAAATTGTAATGTAACTTTTTATGTCGCATGACCTGTTCCCATCGGTTAGAAGCTTTGGGCTGGCTATTAACTATCTTTTAGTTATTTTACCTCATGCTATCTGCAGACTGTGAGGCCTACTCCACCCGACCCCATATGGGGTGGAGTGTGGGGGGACCGGTGTGTGGTTGGCATTCCACTGGGTAGTGCCACCGCACTACCATACTCTGAAAACTTACCTTATTTCTCCAGTTGTTGCCCTTGCAACATTGCACAGCTCCTGATGACGCACTGAGAAGTGTGAAAGTACTTCAGCTAGAGATTTCCACCCCCCGTGGCTTGTCTTGCATTGTTAAGATCGCCTGTCTGCGATTGTTTTGCATATATATATATATATATATATATATATATATATATATATATATATATATATATATATATATATATATATATATGTTTGTGTGTGTGTAACCGAATTAATCAGTCATGCCAAACTGCCCTAAAAACTGAGCTTTTCTAAAAAAAAAAAAAATATGGATTAATGTACGTATATATTATTTTCGTTAGACACAGTGTAAAAAAAAATCGCCAAACCTAACTTTGAATTAATGAACGTAATTTATTTTAGTTGTATTCTAATGAACATATTATAGATCAGTTTATTGTTTTAATAGTTAAAATCAATTGTGTATATTTTTTTCGTTATGTTCAGATAGATTCTCGCAAGGTCATAGATGAAGAAAAGTTGATATTATAATCTGAATTACATTTCTCCCGTGCTACCTCCCAGTCTCTGTTCCCCCCCCCTCTCTCTCTCTATCTCTTTCTCTTCACCGTCTCTTTCTGTCCCTCTCCCCTCCTTTCTTCTTTCCGCTACTTTCCACTTCCTCTTCTTTGTATCCTTTCCCCCTGTCCCCTGTAGTTCTCTCCTCATTCTGTCTCTGTCACCTCCCTCTCCCTCATTCTGAGTCCACTGCTGTAGTTTTCATGTGTAATTATAAAAGGTATTATTTTTTATAGTATTTTTCCAGTGCTGATAATACCATCACATTCTCTGCTCTCGAAATAACTGATAATTTAAATACTTGTTTTGTGATTGCTATAGTTGGAAATAAAAATTGTTGCCATTTCATTTATGTCAAAAATATTTGTGTTGAAATATACAAATACCGAGAGTATGAAGCGGTATCGTTAAGCGGTGATGTTTCTCTCTCAGCACCGCAGTTAATTTGTAAAATAACCTTTTATCTAATTACTTATTATATTTTTACCTGTCAACTGAATTATATCATTAACGCATTTTTAAGTGTTATATACTTTTCGCGTTTGACTCCACAACTCTGGCGTTTAATATGCCTCCCCTTAAGGTATTTAAACTGGGTTGCACAAGCACGTTTTGTGCTTGTGCAACTCGTAATTAATACCAGATTTTCTCCAATTTGCTCCACCTTGTAAACACTCCTCAACCCCCAAGCCCACTGTCTGAGATTGAGCTTAAAATTAACTCTCCGTGTACATACACCTAGAGACTCACACTGCTAGACTATATTCTCTTTTGCTATTCTCCTTTGTTCGTCATTGTACACATGATCGCCTGAAGCTGAAGCCGGCGTTGCCTCAGATTGCAGAAGCTTAACTTTCACCGGCAGGAGCTGGGGAATTGTTATGAAATGTTCCAGTTATCAGATAAATTAATTATTAATTTTCCCAAGTGATAATATTCCTTTTCTTTCATGTATTAGAAACTGTTATTAATTTCTTCATTTATTCCTGAATTAATGCATGGAAGTCAACTTTCGACCGTACTTATACAGTTGTTTGTGAGTGTTCAATCTCCGATCCTGGCCCCTTCAGACCCTTTCTTTATTTACTTTCCCGGTAATCGTTAACCATCTCCTTTGACAGGATCGCTGACTGTCTTCCCGGCACTGTACCTCACACTTCTTTGTTAATCTCTATGTACTCCTATTGTTTCTTGCATCTAATAACTTTGTTTAGACTGCTAATCATGACTAGACCTCTCCCTTCACTTCCTCTAATTCACTTATTTGCTTAATTTTCTCAGTCTTTCGTTACTTAACACTAGTATCACCACTTCCCACTAAATATGTTTCACTTCATCTCAGCTTAAATTGACACCAACCTAATTTATTCTTCTGTTCTTATCAGGGGTCATTTTTTAATATTTTCTCGTTCAAGGCAGAAATATTCCTTGGTCCAACGGAGGATGGACTCGGTTCCTAGTTGCATTTATATGGGTAGTTTCATAGTCTGTCTTTCACCTCTTAAATGTTTTCAACTGGATTTACGAATTCCAGACCTCTAGGACCAACTATGTCTACTTCTGAAAATATGTATAGTGTTTGCCTCCACTTTTCCCATAGCATTCCATTTACCGCTATAAGATTACAAAAAGTACTACTCACGTCCCTGTAGCTTATCTGCTTCTAAAGCTGCAGTCTGTGCCCCAGGATTCCAGTCTTCATATCTCAAACAAGCTCTTCCTTTCCACGCTATAGACCCCACTGAGTATTTTGTATGCCGTGATCATGCCTTCCCTGATGTTTCTTTCCAAGCAATTGGTTAAGTTCCTTTAATCTCTCTTCGGAGACTTTTTTTTACTCAGTTCCCATAACAATATCCTTCCGAACCTTTAGACCGTCTCTAGGTTCCTTGTCTGCTTGCTCAGGAGATGTAGCCGAGCTGGCGCCGCATATTCCAAGATGGGCCAAATGTATGTTGCCTATAAGGTTCTAAATGAAATTTTGTTTATGATCCTCTGAGTTCTAAGGCCAATTACTTTTGCATATTCCGCTGAGGTTATACGATTGATATATATTTCTGTGTGTGTAAGATCAGATGAACATAAGACCTATCACAAAATAGTGAGTCATCTACAAGGTAGGAAATGACTGCAGTTATTTACAAGAACTCTGGAGGCCGGCCTTTGCTGGCATCTGGTGATTAACGATAATATGCTTAATGATGATAAATATTAACGCTCCTTTTAGGAACTCGACTGGAATATACGTTCATTAATTGTCATTTTGAAAATAATCTATTCCTTTAATATAAAACTTTAATGTGATTGCTTTTGTTTGTAGAGCCATAGGTAATTTATATCCCTGTATGCTAATGAAAGGTATATGGAAGTCACTAGAGGTTTTATGATAAAGATAAGAGTTGCATGCATCAGTCAAGACTCTTTTGTTGCAGACATTAGAGATTGATCAGCATGCACTGGAAGACTTAGATACAGTGTGGTTGCACATACACACTGGAGTATACATAGTAGAATACTCGTACTGCAATATACACACTTAAATGCATAGCAAAGAGGCAGAAAGAGCTGAGACTCGACCCTTGAAGCCACATACAGGAGAGTACACACACACACACATTAAATACGTACACTGGAAGGCTGAGTGCGCGCTCGCATACAGTTTTATCTCGCGCATAAGAATCAGTGTGAAACATTTTATTATTTGAGACTTTAACCACAGGGGAAACTGACTGAGACAACTGGGCCCCCACGGGGTCTTAGTGGAAGAATTGGAGCTATCTGGAGACCTTAATAGAGATCTGAGACCACTTGGGGATCTTACTGAGGAAATTAGGGCCCATTAAGGACGTTACTGGAAAACTGGGGAAATTGGGATCTTTATTGGGGACCGGAAACTTTTCATGATGAAGCAATATGTTAAGGAACCAACAGTTATATAATCACGATAGAGCACTAAGCCCGTATAGGTCATAGAGATCTTCATAGAGGATGGAACGTAATAAAGTTTGATCCAAGGAAGGGAAAGAAAGTTCCAGTTCATTGGATCAAAAGCTTTTCAGCTCAAAGGCAGCTAGCTCCCTTTCTTGTTTTCCCCTTTGAATGGAAATAAGAAAAAAATTTGACTTGACCTCGTATTCACATTAAACGAATCTGACATAAAAAGTTAAGATATGAAGCTGTGACTTCATTCACAAAAATATTACTGTGTATTTTATATTTTATTAAAAAATTGGACTGAAAATTAAAAATGTGAACCAAAGTTAAAAATTAATAGTTAACCAGACTACCTGTAGCTCAGTGATAGATAGCTGACAGTCGAAGTAAGCTGGGTTCAAATACTAGATAGGGTGAGACGTACGGCAGGTCTCCTTGTAGACGCTGGCCCTGTTCACCTAGTAGTAAATAGGTACCTGGGTGTTGGTCGACTGTTGTGTTTCGCATTCTTGGGGAAACTGGTAGTATACCTAAGTTAAGTCTAGGCGTTGAGAAGTATGTACTTTGGTAGGATAACAGCTTTTCGAGTGTAAATTTAACGGTGTAAAAAACGAGTAAAGGAACTATGAAGGATAAAGGACCTTACAGACCCTGCAGTGGAGAGAGAGAAAGAGGAACGACACAGTATATGAATGTGAAAGATGCAAATTCCAAAGAGGTGACAGAATTGTACCGAATTGAAGAAAAAGGAATGAGCCCTTATTTCAACCAAAAAATAGTAAGGGAAAGGCAGTCAAGTAAAATGGGATTCGTAAGTGGTTAACTTCACACAGCACCACAAGCAGGTAATACAAGGCTCGCGTAGCCAGGGCTTAGTAAATGTCTGTTAAGGCATTTTGAGATGCACGGTTAGGAGTAATCTCTCTGCCCTTGCGAACGAAAACTCGAAAAGTTTGCACACTTGCTTACACGAACACCATAGACGTAATCGAACACACAACCGAGTGCACGTCCCCAGTACATAAATGCATCATAAAACTCAAAGGAATTCCACCGACATCTTCCCCTTCTCCCTCAGGCAGTGCAAGAAACGTAAACATAACAAGCAAGCTGCAACCACTGCTTAAAAACATCTGGCTCGATGTCTAGCCGCTGTGCAATCGTATCCCCCGGTTAGATTCCCTTCAAGGGAATTGTCAGTGTTATTGACAAGTTCTTGATTAAAGAAATTGGAGCTATCCTCCCTTTCCTTGGAGCAAACCTTATTACTTCTCATTTCCTAAGTACTATTTGACCCCCTATGGGTTTAGCAATTACCATGAATATATTGAATAATAATCTGACTCTACCACAGCTGCTGTCGCTGGTACACCTCCTCTGACTACTACCCGTGTTGTACTGCGCAGGGGTCCTGAGGCCTCCAGACAGCAACCCTAATTCTGACTTCAGTTGTGCTGCTATTTCAAATTCCCTTTGTAAATTAATTTGACGCCCTTGGTGACAATTATGCTGGATAAATATAATGCACTTGCCTTATTGTTCATGGAGAGGAACGTGTGCGCACACACACTGTACATAGTTCTAAAAGAAAAGCATTTATCATGAAGTCTGCTGCTACAAGATATATAAGTTGAAATGCGAGTCTTTATGTGCACAGAGTTGCACTAATTCCCAGTTTAGGGATTAAAATATACACTTTAAATACAGATTAATTGCGGCTTTAATGATCCAAGTGCAGCCGACAGGCAGTAAACTGAAAAAAGTAAATTGCACTTTGATTTCAGAATCAAAATAGTTTGTATAATTTGCAAATAAATATTTCTGCTTGATCACACACCGTTAGACGTTACAGACGAGCCGGACGCATGGAGTAACGTCTTGGGATATATCAGTCTTAAGCAGTATTAAAAAATCTTATCTATATTGTACTATTTGTTTGTCACTCATTTGCAATTGACTTGCATACACAGTATATATATATATATATATATATATATATATATATATATATATATATATATATATATATATATATATAAAAAATTTTAGTCGTGCCGATTAGGTAAAACTTGCTATTTTGGCTTAAAAGCAACGCTCTTCTTGCCATATAAGACAAGCGAAAATTTGTGTATGCAATAATTTCGCAAAAATCATTCTGAACCTAATGAAAAAAATATTTCATTGTTTATGCTTATTATTAAATTAATGTTAACGTATCTAAAATATATTTAGTTGGGTTAGGCTAAATTAAATTGCGTTTGTTGTAATAAGGTTAGGTAGGTTTTCAAAGTTTCTCTTGGTACAAAATTATAGTTTTTACATTAACATAAATGAAAAAATATATCTTTAAACGTATAAGAGAAAATTTTAGAAAGGACTTAATTTTAAATGAGTTCTTGCTAATTGACCAGTTTTACCTAATCGGCACGACATATATATATATATATATATATATATATATATATATATATATATATATATATATATATATATATATATATATATATATATACAGGGGTTGGACAAAATAATATGAACATCTGTTGATTGAACTGTCGAACTGTCGAATAGCTGAATAATCAAGATGATAATGCAACAATTCACACCGCTAGAGTTGTTCAAAATTGACATGAACATGAAAGTGAAGTCGAACACTTGAATTGGCCTCACAATCGCCAGATCTGAATATTATCGAACATCTGTGAGGTCAGTTGGAACAGCAAGTCAGAAACCGATTTCCTCCACCGTCGTCTTTGGAAGAGTTAGATCAGGCTTTGCTTGAAAATGGCTCAAAAATTCCCTGGATACTGTTCGAATGCAATATGAATCAATTCCTCGATGCATTGTTGCTGTTTTAGCTGTAAATGAATGACCAACTCCATATTGAAAAAAAAAGCTATAGAACATGGTGTTCATATTATTTTGTCCAACCCCTGTATATATATATATGTCGTGCCGAATAGGTAAAACTTGGGATTTTGGCTTAAATATCAACGCTCCTCTTGCCGAAAAAGGCAATAGGGAGGTACCACCTCTAGAACTTCACTGGGGACCCTCATCCTCAGAGAAGACAATAAACGTACCTCAGGAACAACTCAACATAACTGACGCAATTGAACATTATCCCACGTTGAGCATTATTATAATTATTTACATTCATGCGGAGAGCATTAAACCCATAGAGGTCATACAGTACCTCGGGGAATGGAAGGCATTCAGGCTTGATTCAGTGAACTGAAGCATTAGTATAATTCCTTAGAACAAAGAACCCCTTACCAACGTCAAGGAACTTTTTTTGATGTGTCTAGGTAGAGCAGCAACTACTGTCATTATCCCACCACACACATTGTACTTGACATCTAAGTCGCGCCCATTAGGTGGAATCCTGTACATTTACTGCCACAACGTCATCCTTACAAGAAATAAACCTAGTGATTAAATGATACATTTATCCTACCTGCATCTTAATTTATGGGGAGCAATAAAGAAGCAAGCCACAAGAGTTCCGAGATACAATCCAGTAAAAGGCACCAGGTCATTCCTCATGACTTTTAACCACAGGTTGTATGTCGCCATTTGTTAGTCTGGGTCTAGACGAGGTCATTTGTTAAATGGGCTGGTGGGCGATTTCTGTTGGTCTGACGGCCGTTGGCGTGTCTTGATAGAAGTCAGAAACATAACCTGTTGGCTGCTGAATCCAGACGAAGGTCGGAAACATGACTCTATGGACTGTGGCTGTCAGGTCTCCCTGACTTATTCTCTTCTGCACAGGCTTTGCTGCTGATCCATACTGAAAACCCTAAAAAGTGATTAAGATAAAACGTTTATAAGAGGGGAGGTATATATAGGAAGGCTTGATCAGAGGCGTCTAAGAGAGTGAGGGGAACACCAAAGTGGCGTCCGGCAGCGGGCCAGATGAGTGGGCGCAGACAAGAGGCGATTGCTGAAGATGACTGCGGAGAAATTAATGGTTGACAGTTCGCATATCATCCATTGTTTTTAATGTGCAATTGAGTAGTCAGGTGCACGCAACTGTCCGTGTGGCAGACATGAGAGGGTCGTCATGCCCACTACCCACAATATGGGTTGTCCCTGTTTGCAATGGTTTGTTCCTGTATCTATTTAATATGGGTAGTTTTTTGCTGTTCATCCATATTACTGTGCCAAGAATAATCCGTTAACTTACTGTATATTTTCCTTCTTTGTCAGCTTATTAATAACTCTCTCTTTGGTATTTTCGAATATTTTACTGCCTTATTAGTCTCGTTGCTTATTAATCACCCCTATCATTAGTGTTCAATTCCTCTCCAATCCCTTAACTTCCATCCATTATTATATGCCCGCTCAGACGGGGTTCAGCCAGTACTCAAGTCCATTTTTCCTCTGATTCTCTTTGGTAAAGGGTACCTCATTTACTGTCCATTTAACTATCCATTTACTATCATTTAACCATTTAGCTCTTTTTCCTGCCTTTCACTATTTTAATTTCTTTCTTTTTCACCACCACCTCTTCCGCCTATCAAAATGAGAATTCTCCTGATGTGGTTTTATATTCATTCACTGCAACGAGTACAGCTTTTTCTTGCACCACGTGTGCTCCCTAGTGAATTTATTTGCTTGTTCAGTCTTTTAATGATCGACATCAGCGTAACTAATCAGTTGCCGAGCCACGATATGCGAATGGAGGATCGAACTTCCACCTATCTTGCTCTGTATTACCCACACGGGTTTAGCGCATCATGAAGTACAAAGCATTATAATGTTCAGTCTCCGTGGATAAATCAGTGCCCACCTGTGCTTCTCACTGTGTGCTGGTATTTCCGTGTATTTTTTTTATCATTCATCTATAATTAAAGGTCCATCCATCTTGGTGTCTGATAAATAGCTTTATTATGCATCAGGAGTCCATCTTATGGGTGGTTTATGCATCAGGAGACCTCCGAAGCTCAGATCTTTCACATCACCCGCTTCTCCATACTCTCTTCGCTCTTCACTGTGTATGTTCATCCTCAGACCACCTGCCTTCGTTACGCCTCTAGTGGGTGGACGGGATTACTGGGTGCTTGCTCCTTGACTGGCGGAAGGAATGCTGGGTGATCAAAAGTACGCTCTCTCTCTCTCTCTTCCCTATCCGACCCCTCCCAGTACCAAAATCCCTCCCCTCATCGTCCCACACCACCTCCCCTACCCTTCCTCCAACCCATGTTTCGAGGGATTTGTGTGCACCATGAAGGAGATTACCGGATTTGCCGCTTGGATCGAATGGAATTGCTGGAAGATTAATCGGTATGAGAATTAGGGTCAGCCTGCATGATGAATTATTATTATTATTATTATTATTATTATGAATATTTGCGAGTAGATGCGTGCTGGGTTTCCACCCCAGATGCTAGGTATCCACCTCAGATGCTAGGTATCAACCTCAGGTACTAGGTATCCACGTCATGTAATAGGTATCCACCTCAGATGATAGGTGTCAACCTCATGTGCTAGGTATCTACCTCAGGTGCCAGGTATCCACCTCATGTGACAGGTATCCACCTCAGGTGCTAGGTGTCACCCTCAGGTACTAGGTATCTACCTCAGGTGACAGGTATCCACCTTAGGTGCTAGGTGTCACCCTCAGGTGCTAGGTATCTACCTCAAGTGACAGGTATCCTCCTCAGGTGACAGGTATCCACTTCAGGTGACAGGTATCCACCTCAGGTGACAGGACGTGTCTGGTTTTGCCGTTTACTTAGTGTTCACTTGCTAACTGGAAACCTTTGTTAAGAGTCCGGGGATACCTAGAGTACATATATATATAGCTGGATATAGCAAGGAATCAATGCTCCTGTTTGGAGAGCATGAAATCACATCATCAGAGGGTGTCCAGCAAGGGAACCCTCTCGCACCATTTCTCTTCTGTATAGCAGTTAGGGAAATCACAGTAAGATTGACCAGTGAGCTAAACATCTGGTTCCTGGATGATGGCACACTAGCAGGTACAAAGGAGTCCCTTCTAGATGATCTTACACAGGTGATGACACGGGGACAGGAAATGGGTCTCATCCTTAATCCATCCAAATGTGAAATCATCTCAGTCAATCAAGAAGTGATAGATGCAGTGATATCAAAACTACCAGGAGCAACAGTCATTGCCCCTACTAATAGTGTCTTGCTTGGAGCACCTCTGGGAAGCGATGCCATTGACACAATTCTCAGGAAGAAACTGGAAGAATTGAGGAGAATGGAACAACGAATAGGCAATCTTGACACCCATGATGCCTTGTACCTTCTCACAAAATGCTCGAGTCTGCCCAGGTTGACATATTTCCTAAGATGTGCTCCTTCATATGATAACCCTATACTGCACGAATATGACAGTATCCTGAGGCAGATCTTTACTAAAGTACTTAACCTTACTCTAGAAGATGGGCAGTGGGACTAAGCTACACTCCCAGTCAGACTAGGAGGCATTGGTGTCCGCAAGTCATCTCAGATTGCTCTACTGCTTTCCTGTCTTCATGCATTGCATCCAGAGGGCTTGTAGCAGCAATTCTCCCTGAACATCTTAGGGACACGATTGGAATCTATGACCAAAAGTTCGTTGATGGAACCAGGATCTGGGATAATCTAACAGGCTCTGAAACCAGGCCTGCTATCCCCAACAACTACAAACAGTCGCACTGGGATGGCCCAATAGTAGAGAATATAGCCTCAGCAATGCTTCAGAGTGTGTCAGGGAAGGATACAGCCCGCCTCCTTGCAGTGAGAGCTCCTCATGCAGGGGACTTTCTTTTGGCTGTTCCCAACTCCATCCTTGGCACACGCCTCGACCCACAGACCATCCGCATTGGTGTTGCCCTTCGACTTGCCGCCCCTATTCTCGCCGAACACAGGTGTGTTTGTGGCAGTGAAGCAGCAGACCGATTCGGGTACCATGGTCTTGTGTGTCGTAAATCCGAGGGAAAGATTGTAAGACATGAAGAGGTTAATAACATTATCAAGAGGAGCCTCACAACAGCCGGTTGCCCAGCAGTAAGGAAACCACCCCAACTATGCAGATCTGATGGCAGCCAAAAGCGTCCAGATGGTATCACCCTTCAAGCCTGGACAGACGGCAAGCAGGTGGTGTGGGACTACACATGTGCATCTACCTTGGCTGATGCCTATCTCCAATACACCAGGGAGGAAGGAGGGGCAGCTGCCACCTTCAGGGAGTCCCAGAAGTCGAGAAAATATGGAGAACTTGCCCATCATTATATGTTTGTTCCCATAGGCTCAGAGACCCTTGGCTCATGGGGAAAGAGTGCATCTAAGTTCCTCAAGGAGCTGGGCAAAAGACTCAACAGGGTAACTAGGGATCCCAGGGCGTGGTAGGTGAAGTGGAATATTCAAATGGTATCAGGAAGAAATCCAAATATTCTTCTTTGAAGTTTTTTTATCCACTTCTCCGAGGCTATGGGTCCCACAATTTGTACCAGAGGTGGACCTCATCCTATATATATATATGGGGATACCTGTATTGTGTATTTATATATACAAGGGATACCTGTATTGTGTATCGAGATATACAAGGGATTCCTGTATTGAGCTGTTGGAGTTAGAGACTGAGGTTGCTGGAACGAGACTCTCCACTGTTAGAATCCGCTCAATACAAGTATAAGTATTTCGTTTATCGGGTCTGTTGACCGTGACTGTACATAAGAAGTTAGTTTCAGATAACTGTTTAATTAACATTGAAAGGTGCCAGAATCATGTTTTTTTTTAAAGTGTATTAAAAAAATGATAAATTTCTTAACAGTATGTGTAACTCTTTTTTTTTTCTTACAGGTGAGTTCCCGTGTTTTGTTTCCGAACGCCGTGTTAAAGTGAGTTTTTATATAATGCTTATTCGTCGGTAGAGGTGTTTCGTTGAGTCCATGTTTCTGTTGGTCTTTACCTGTGTGGGTCTTTACATGTATGTATGTATGACGGTCATTTTTGTCTGGCGGCCAATGTTTATTCTCGTGTACTCATCAAGTTGTGGTTGCAGTGGTCGATTCACAGCTCCTGGGCTCTGCCTCTTCACTGGTCGCTACTAGGTCACTTCCTGCTCCATGAGCTCTATCATACCTCTTCTTAAATCTATGTATAGATCTTGCCTCCACTACATCGCTTCCCAAACTATTCCACTTTCTAACAACTCTGTGACTGAAGAAATACTTCCTAACATCCTTGTGATTCATCTGAGTCTTCAACTTCCAACTGTGACCCCTTGTTGCTGTGTCCCATCTCTGGAACATCCTGTCTCTGTCCACCTTGTCAATTCCTCTCAGTATTTTATATGTCGTTATCATATCCCCCCTATCTCTCCTGTCCTCTAGTGTCGCCAGGTCGATTTTTCCTTACCCAATTCTCGTAGGACATGCCCCTTAGTTCCGGGACTAGTCTTGTTGTAAACTTTCTCTAATTTCTGTACGTGCTTGGCTTGGTGTGGGTTCCAAACTGGTGCTTCATACTCCAATATAGACCTGGCAGCAGTTATTTGGTTAATGTGCGCCTCAGGAGATGTGGCCAGTGTTATACTCACCCCAAGATCCTTTTCCTTGAGTGAGGTTTGTAGTCTCTGGGCCCCTAGACTGTACTCCGTCTGCGGTCTTCTTTGCCCTTCTCCGATCTTCATGACTTTGCACTTGGTGGGGTTGAACTCCGGGAGCCAGTTTCTGGACCAGGTCTGCAGGTTATCCAGATCCGTTTGTAGTTCTGTTGGTCCTCGTCCGATTGAATTTTTCTCATCAACTTCACATCATCTGCAAACAGGGACACTTCTGAGTCTATTCCTTTCGCCATGTCGTTCACATATACCAGAAACAGCACCGGTCCTAGGACTGACCCCTGTGGAATCCCGCTCGTCACAGGCGCCCACTCTGACACTTCGTCTCGTACCATGACTCTCTGATATCTTCCCGACTGGTATTCGTTGATCCATTGGAGTGCCTTCCCAGTTATTTCTGCCTGGTCTCGTACCATGACTCTCTGATATTTTCCCGACAGGTATTCGTTGATCTATTGGAGTGCCTTCCCAGTTATACCTGCCTGGTCCTCCAGCTTTTGCACTAATCTCTTGTGTGGAACTGTGTCAAAAGCCTTCTTACAGTCCAGGAAAACGCAGTTTACCCACCCCTCTCTCTCTTGTCTTACTGCTGTCACTCTGTGTGTGTGTGTGTATTTGTTTGACGGTCTGTGTGTATGTCATTCTGTGCATAATGCTGTGTATTTGTGTGCAGTTGCAAGAGGTTTTCTACATATGTGTCTGTGTCAACCTCAGTGACAAAAGACATATTGTTAACTGTACGTGGGATTCACTTTCCTCACGCTCACCACATCCCAACTTTCCCAACCTGTGCTTAAGACTACGTCCTACATTCTGCCTCGGGGATGATGGACACACATTTGTACGCTGCTTATATTTGCCATATAGTTGACCAACCACTTTCTAAACAACTACATTGCATTTATGCTCGCAACATCAGAGAACAGTTTGTTCCAGTCTTCTCTGATTGTTGGTATAAAAAGTTCGTTCCCAGTTTTGCATTTCATCTGCTCTCACTCAGCTTCATTCAGTTATTCCAAGTCGTTGATTCTCTTTGAGCTTCAAATAATTCTTATTGGTTCCTCTTTTTGTTTCTTAAAATAATTCTTATTGGTTCCCCAGTCTGTTTCTTAATAAAAACAGGTTTAGTGCTCTCAAGTCTTTTCATAAGATTTTGTCTAGTGGACACACAACTGGATGTGTCTGGTGGACACACAACTGGATGTATCTGGTGATAGTTATGGTTTTGTCGCCCTTCTCTGCTTCTTATTTACTATCTTCATGTTTATGTGTCACTTAATGGCCTCGCCTAGATTCTTATCCCTCTTTATTTTATTCCCAAAATATTTACATTCTTGTTTTACCCTCATTTTATCCAAAATAAATTACTTTGCATTTATTTACATTAAAGATCATTTTCTGTTTTATGCTCCACAAAGCCAACTTTCCCCAGACACTTGGGAATATTTGTATAGTTGACAACAAATACATTGTGTTTTAATAATTCCGCGCCATAAACCAAATTTTCTATTTTTTTCCATACTAGATCACTTATGTAAATTATGAAACACGTTGGTTTGAGAGTCGATGATCCAGGATGACCTTCACTCTGTAGCTGTCGTAAGTCTACAAATATTATGGTTTGTGCCGCATAAAATTTTCTTCCCTTGCATGACAGTCTTTGTTATTTGTAGTAAATTCCAAGTATAAAATATTTTCGCTTTGTTGAGTTGTGATGAATTGTTGGTGTTGTGATGTATTGTGTTGGAACTGTGTTGAGTTATGTTGATGCTGTCATGGGCACCTCTAAACCCTAACCAATGCTTGGAAAAGCTGAACACAGAATGCTACAGGGTCTGCATTAAATATGTTCCACTGAGAAAACTTAAGATCAGATATAGAAAGAGCTTAGAAGAATGTTCGGAATAATAAAAAAAAAATGTTACTGAATTGCTGAGAAACGTGAATATGTTACAAAGAAGGAAAAATAATCTTAGACGTGAGATACGGAAATAGAACAAAAAAATAAGCTGATGTACCAGACAAAGGAAGCACAATGAGAACAAAAAGCCGTCCAGGATATTGCAAGAAACCCAAAATATTTCTACACACACATACACAATACGGGTTTAAACTGGCATCCTATATTATAAATGTATTTTCCCATAATATTTTTAACCATCTGATTCCTGACATATTTATGGTGGCAGCTGTAGTCCTGTTACTTGAATTTACTGCACGTTATCATGCCATTCCCCGCATTCTTAACAGTTAGTTATATATATCTATTTATGTGTCCATTACCGAAATCATCCTTCTCATTCTTTTTTTATATCTCTATACTATCACTCCTTCATTATTATATTCCAGACATGATAATCATGTCAGCATATAAATGTTACAATTAATGATAACATCACCGTGTTTTTTTGTGAATTTCAGCCTTAATGTAACATCACGTTATTCGTTGGCACACACTCATTAATTTGTCCCTTTTAAGTATTATGTTCGTTTAATTTACAGGTTAAGTTTGTCACAGGATCCTAGAACGAGGAATTCTTTGACCTTAGGGTCCTTCCCACACCTATGTAGTCTTAGATCTAGTCTAAGTGTGCCAGAAATGGTGTACATACTAGGGGCTTTCAAATTACTTTTTTTTGTACAATGATTTGAAATAGAATTATTATTATTATTATTATTATTATTATTATTATTATTATTATTATTACATTACTTCTCTTTCCCTTGTTCTTTCCCAATTGGAGCTCCCCCTCCCTTTTTCCCTCTTAATCTTCCCATCTTTTAACCTAATATTCTATATCCCTCCAACTCTCCACTCCCACTCTCATCTCCTTTCTCCGTCTCACTCATTATACTGTCGCCATCCCTCTTTTACTCTTCTTGTCCTTCCCTACTCTCACTTTTCTTCTCAAATCTTTTCTCTCTATGCTCTCAGGAATTCTTGTTCTTTCATAAAATATTAGTCCATTTCTGTTGTCCCAGAAGTCTATATTCTAATTATTTTTGCATTTTGCTTATTTCTTGTAATATGTTACTTAACCCTGTCATTTTGCCGATGATGTAAATGAACACAGACCATTGAGCACTAACCTTCTGTTATATATTTAATTTTTTCTTGGCACTTGTCATGCATCTCAGCACAAGCACTTAACGGCCCATATGTATATTTTTTTGTATAATAAACATAATGTTTTAAGAAATATCTTTTCTGTTAGTTCTTAAAAAGAAAAATACTTTTATCGGCAGCATGAAGATAATACCCAAGAAGTGCATTTTTTATACTTTTTTAAAGATATTTATATCATTACTCTTGGGTTCATTAAAGTTCACCGCCATTCAGTTAGCAATAATGTTAAGCAGAAGAATCCCGTGTCTGGTGTGTAACTGGAGGATGTCCCTCGAGGACTATGCCAGTCTCTTCACAGTCTGTTTCGACAAGGACTTTAAATTGATTACGGTCTCTTATTTCCGTCACAACCACAGTTTGACTGGGCTGGCCAGGTGGAAGAAGACGAACAAGATTTCTGAGAAAAGGAGGAGGAGGAAGTGTTTGAGAAAAGTTATATTTTATTTCAAGTATAATGTAAGTGTTAATGAAGGAAATTAGTGAGCTGAAGAGATGAATTCAGAAACAGGTTATGAAATAGTGTACTAGAGGGTAGTGGTAACCAGGGTAACAATGTGTATACCTCGGGAGAGAGGCCATGTGGCACAAAACCGCCAGTCTTCCTAAGCCAGTCACTCTAAATTCAAAGTCTATTTCTCACATACCGTTTTCAGTATATTTCTTGATTTAAGTTAGATTGTCTTTTAAGAGTTAATCACCGTAACATACCACAACACCAATACTTGAAAATTTTAGATAAAAGCGATAAAAAATTTTGAAACGCGAACAAATAACGAGCCCACCGAGCCCACTCCACAATAAACAGTCGGATAATCACTGTGTAAGGTTCGTGAACAGTTACCCATCCAACTGTCTTAACCCCAGTTAAATACTGACTGCATAACACCAGAATATATTATGAAAAATACAGTTTATATTAAAAAATATTGTTTATTTCGTCAGTAATATAATAGTGAAAATTTTCAGTAATATATTATTCTACATATATTTTTTTAAAATTGCGGATACACGTTTTTTAGATCTATTTATATTGTGTGTACTGTATCAACCATTATAATAGGATGGAAAAGTAACTATAACAATACACACATTTAAACTTTAGGCAAATAAACTGAAAAATAAACACTGAAAATGAAGCAAGAGAAGGAAGAGTAGGTGGAGGCAGGGAGGCAGGCAGGCAGGCAGGCAGGCAGGCAGGCAGGCAGGCAGGCAGGCAGGCAGGCAGGCAGCAGGCAGGCAGGCAGGTAGGTAGGTAAGTGCGAGGGTTCCATGAACCAGTAGTTGTGGAGTTATTGGAGAGGCAAATAGTGAAGGATTGGCCTTGAGTCACGTGGGAGGGGGAAGAAGAGGGGGTTATAAGAGGGAGGGAGGAGAGCAGGTGTGGGAGGGAGAAAGTGTGGATGGGGTTGTGGTTTGTGGTAGAGAGTGAGGAGATAGGGCGTGGGAGTGGGGGAGTAAGGGATATGGAGAACTGAGTTAAACGAGTGCATCAGCAAGCATCACTCTAACAACATCTCACAGTGTAGTCCTACACAACACACGGGTCCCTCCTCACAAACTTAGGCCTCCCTGCACACCATTCTTTTTCCTTCGTTCTTTATGATTTTCTTAACAGTCGGCACTTGACGTGTATATCTTTAAATGTTTCTATGTATGACAATGCAGCTAAAACAAATTTTTGATCGTACTTTGTTTTTCATATGTCAGGGAAGAACCATAGGTGTTTCCATGGTAAGGCAATACAGTAACAGCCTGAAAGTGTATATTCGATTTAAAAAAAAACTCGAGGAAGGAAGAAGAATAGAGGGGAGCAAGGGAGAAAAAATGAGGGAGTGAGGAAAGGAAGTTGGAATGGTAAGTATAATGGGAAAAAAAGGAAGAAGGCTAAAAGGTCTAGGTCTTCCGAAGATTATGTTCCTGCCCTTCACAACCCACTTATCCCCCTCCTAACTTTCCCCAACTTTCTTTCCGCCCAAGTTTTTTTTGTGAAAATTCCTTTGTCCTTTGTGGTATATCTATTCCTTATTATTTATCATTCTGGCTACCATTTTTATCTTTATCCTCATCTTTCTTCTTATTGTCTATTGTTATCAGTAGTGTAGTAGTAGTAGCAAAGGTGCTAAGAGTAGCAGTACTGGGGGTAGTAGTAGTAGCAAAGGTGTTAACAGTAGCAGTACTGGGGGTAGTTGTGTAGAGTAGTCAGGGTGTGTGTGGGTGTATGTCTGATTAGCTGATCCAATCAAGCCAATATGGAATTCAGCAAAAGAAACCTGCCATTCCATTTCTGAAACTGAATTCTTACCTCTAGTTGTACACCAGGGCAGTGTTGTAAGCTGGTTGCAAGTGTAGTTGTATCTCTGATGAACTGTCATTAAGTATCTTAATGACAAAAACATTCTCCATAGTTACCAGTCAGGTTTTAGGAAATCTCATTCAACCGACACCTCCCTCATTAATTTGATGGACTACCTGAGAACTGAAATGTCGCTAGGGAATTTGATAGGAATGGTAACCTTAGACTTGCAAAAGGCCTTCGATACGGTTAACAACAATATATTATGTAAGAAACTACAAGCTATCGGCATGAGTTCTGTAGAATGGTTGAAGTCCTACCTGAGCAACAGGAATCAGAACCCATGCTGATAACATGTGGGGTTCCTCAAGGTAGTATCCTGGGCCCTTTGCTATGTGAATGACATGCCTATCAGTGTCAAATGCAAGTTTCTACTGTACACAGATGATAGTGCTCTGTTAGTATCAGGTAAAGACCCACAAGACATTGCTAATGTACTATCACTCGAAATAGAGTCCTGTAGCAAATGATAGGTAGACAACAAATTATCACTACACCTCGGGAAAACGGAAGCCAAACTCTTTGGCACGAAACATAAATTTTAAAGGGTAAATAATTTTAATGTTAAGTGTAATGGGGAACCTATTATTGCAGTAAATTCTGTGAAATATCTGGGAATCCCCTTCGACCCAAGCATGCCAGGAGAACTAATAGGGAACAATGTTGTAATGAAAGCGAATACCAGACTAAAGTTCCTCCACAGACAGGCGCAGTGTCTATCAACTGAGGCTAGCAGGACCCTATGTCTAGCTCTCATACAATGTATTATAGACTACTCTTGCTCTTGATGGTGCTCTGCCTTAACAAAAAAACTGAACGATAGGGTACAAATCACCCAGAACAAAATGGTGAGATTCATTCTGGACCTGGGTCCAAGAGAGCATGTAGGTGAGAATGAATTACAACAACTGGACATGCTGAATATTGAAGACAGAGTAAATCAACTAAAGATAAATTACGTTTATAAAATTGCTCACAACCAGTGTCCCCAATATCTTACTTCCAATTTTGTTAAAGCCGGGAACCAATGCATTTACAGAACTAGGGGAAGGGAGAACAACTTTGCTGTACCTAGAGTCAGTGGTCAGGCTTCAAAGACATTTTTCTGTACTGCAATAAAAGAGTGGAATAGACTGCCTGAACATGTCAAAGCCTGTCATAGCATGAGCCAGTTCAAGAAGAGAGCCAAAATGTACCTCATGAATAAGACTACGGAAAGGGAGGAGAGTGATTTCTTGTATGAAAATAGCAAATTTTTACCTCTCCCCTAGTATATCTTCTTTTATTGTAACTGCTTATACATAGTTAAGTTACTTTTAAATATAAATAATAATTATCACAAGGACCCTAATGGAAAGAAGTCACTCTGTCTGACTTTTTTGGGTTATTCTAGGTTCCTACACATATGATGCAATGTATGATATTCTATGTAATTATGTAAACCTGAATAAACTTACTTACTTGAGGCTGGTAGAAGATCCTTCACACTGGCCAGCCCAGTAACATACAAAAAAATGCACATTTAATGAAACTGTTAATGGGCACTTACCATTGTGAAGTGTGGGGGTCTATGTTGCTCCAGTAGGAATCCCTGAGATACTTTGTATGAGTCACAGATCTGCATTCGGCTCTATCATGTGGAAAGTTACCGATTTGTTACGTGGTCAACCGTGAAGGGGTCTGATTCGCATTGTAATGTGTTATTGAATGTCAGACAACTTCACGGCTCTACCCTAGGGTAGGGTATCTGCCTAACTAGGTAGTTAATAGATCGGCTTAATTAGGCAGAGTCCGTACACTCGCCTCTTCACTCGCGAACAGGCTTTGTGACTGAAGCCCGGGTGCCCTGCGTGGGCAAGCTGTGCCTGGTCACCCGGCACAGTGGGCCTCTGTTGCCAGTTTGTGTAGGTTGTGAAAGGTAATTGTAGATAATGAGCTAAATTACTCTATGTCTAAATGAAACTTAGCTTATACGAAGTAATTTATTTTTTAGCCTATAGAGGCTTCATTACTAAATTAGTCTAATAAATTAAGACTGGACAAGGAAATATGGCAACATCAGACATAGGCATATGTGGGTACACTGCTGTCCCCTCCCTACTTTTTTACCTCCTACTTAGGGGGGGGGTCTAACAGTTTGGGAAATCAGATGCCTTCTCTGATTTTCCACAGTAGTAGTAGTAGCGAAGGTGTTAGCAGTAGCAGATAATTTAACTAGATGTATTTCGGTCGCTGTATGATCCGAGAAACGTATCCCCGTATTCCATAAGTCTAGTCTCCTCTACCTCAGTGCATGCAAAAGGAATAGTGCAGGGTAGCCATGAAATTCAAGTGCGGCAAAATATAAAATTATGTATAGTTGTATGTTTTTGCGTATGAATTTCGGTACGTTTGTGCACTTTCATAAGTATACATGTGCCTATGTATGCATGTGTGTATCTGTGTATTTTCGTAAGTATTTTTTTGTATGTACACCTGTGCAGATGTTTACTTATAACTTATAACTTCCAAAACCCAGGCCAGCGTAGCTGGGCTGAGTTTTGGAAGTTATGCTAGCCACTCCAGGATGCTGGGAATGGGGTCAATAACTTTGGTCATAGGACATCTATATATGCCATTTGTTCCTAGAAGTTGGTCCCGGTTACTATACACAAACATTAAAAAAATGAGGCATTCTCGAGTTATGAGCGAAATAAAATCGAGAATTAAGAGGAAGGAAAATAAATTCTGGCGACCACTTATAGATTTCCCTTCGGGGATACCTAACAGGTTATATTGCCATGCGTTGTATACATATTTAAAGAGTGTTATCATTAACTCTGACAAAGGATGACCTCCGGAGTGCCTAAGATTGGAGTGAGTGAAAGTGTAATTAATATCACACTCTATTTTAACCATTTGATGAGTGTGTATATATAATGGCTGTAAAAACACCAAGGAAAAGAGAGTACTTTTTTTTGCTGGGCTACAAATAAGACTTAGAGACTTACGCATTTGTGTATGTGTGTGTGTAATTGGCAAGCAGAAGCTCCTTGTTCAGCCTGTTTTAGTTTACTGGCGCAGTTAGTTAGTGGCTTCTCGGGCTTAGTCATGCTGACCTGTTTTTTTAAATGTCCGTTTGTAGTTTGCTTCCACAACCTCCTCGACTTGCTTTTTCCTCGCGACTCTTATACTGTAAAAGATCTTCCTGACTTCCTCATAGTTCACCTGAGTGTTCAGCTTCTATGCCATCTTCGTTAAGTCCCTCTGAGTAGGTTTTTTCGTTGGCATCACGAGGCTTAGAATCTTTTAGCCTAGTTTCTTAGATGCTGTTCCTTTGTTCTGGAATAGTCTAGCGATACATTTAAAAAAAATCATGCATTTTTTTTTACCGTTGATTGAGTGGGTGTAGGAAATATGAGGAGAGGGGTCAGGAGAAAATACGTTTGATGGAATACTTGGCCTTAAGTCTCATGAGAGGACTAGATAGTAGAGGTGTAGGTATTATTACCCTTGGTTCTCCTCTAATACTCCTTCCATTGTAACATTTGTAATCTGTTTCATTTGGTGTTGTCTTTTACATTATGCTCTGTTATGTTTAACTCTTGACATATAGAGACAATGTTCCCTCAACTATCATATTATAAATCATACACAGTATTCACTCAAGCACTATTCGGGGAGTACTCTCTCGCTCGCTGTTAAATATTCTACAGTCATTTTTACAAACGGTAAATACTTTCGTAATTTAATTCTCAATATCCTGGCATGTAGACACTGGATGAAACCGTGTCGTTTCTTATCTCAATACAGAAGCAAGACATTTATATAATTACCCTCGTTAAAGGCTACTTAATTTAAAGAATTTCCATTAAGAACTGCGTTAATACCTGATACTTCAAACTTATCCTTTGTCCACTTCAGGGGCTCTATCACTGGTGTAGTAGGATTGGGATAGTAGATGTGGGTTGGAATTAAAAGATTGGGTTGGGTGGGAGAGGGATATGTGAAGGGAAGGGAATAAGGAGGGATTAGGGAGAGGGCGAAAAGAGGAGGATTTTTGGGAGGAGAAAAAAGGGGTCGGAAAAAGGGAAGGAAGTTGGGTAGGCCAGATCCAAAGTGTGCACTACTGACAGTAACTATGTATAGCTTTATCAAGTGTAGAACTTAAAAAAGCCTTATGTAGATCGAGGCATTGTCATAGTAAAAGCTTGTTCTGCATCGTGACTTTGCTTGGGTAAGATGGCTTAACATGACGGGTACGTCGTCAGTGTGCAGCTACCATATTATATATGACAGTAACACAGTAGAAGCAAAAGCTAGCTATATTTCTCTGTCATATTCCATCATACATAGTGTTGAAATATATCAGCTTGAGCTGGGAGATTTCATTATATAAAGAATTCAGCAGCTATGGGAGCTCTAAAGTTTTCGCTCCAGTAGAGCTGGACTTAATATTACTTGGAAATTACTATCTCTCAAGATGACCTATGATATATTCAAGAGAAATAGAATGTTTAAGAAAATATCTCCATTAAAGAAGGGTCAAAAATGTATATACATACCTAAGAAGACATAAACATAGAAACAATTCAGATTCATTGTTGCGGTGCCTTCTCGACATTTTGCAAGGAAAGAAGAGAAATGGGATGTGGGTTGGTAATGGAGGGAGAGTGAGAGTTGAAGGAATTAGATTATCATATATTTGGGAAATAAACAGCATGAGGAGCGTTACTTGACAAGAGAGTAATACTGAGCAGCACTGAAGCTAAGAATAGCACCTACTCTTGCATGAAGACAAATGGCGCATAGCCGACAAGTGTTGCAAAAGAAATTATTGCAGAGAGAAACTTTGTTGAATAAAGTTTTTTCTTTGCAAAAGAAGAAACTTGTTGGTATAATTACGGATAAAAGCGATAGAGCAGGAGATATTAATCGATATAGCGATATTATTGGAGTGAATGTTAACTGACTACTAAATACGAATGTCCGTAGAGTACAGTAGCTATTATTGGAGGAAATGTGAGCGACTACCAAGATAAATACACGTTTCCGCAGAGAGGAAGGTGGCTATTATTAGAGTTAATGTTGAAATTAAATACAAGGCAATTATATGCACCGTAAAAGAAATGTCACCAGTAATGAAATTCCTTATGCAAGAATATAAAAGAAGTTAAGACACGCACACGTTGATGAAACATGCACACGTTGATGAAAGATACACACGTTGATGAAACATACACACGTTGATGAAACATACACATGTTGATGAAACATACGAAGCGCTGCCTGCGTGCTTGAATGAATCATCTGTGATGCATAGGCCATGCACGCTGATGAAACAGGTGAGATACACAGGCAGTGTTTAGTCATTGTGTGTGCTTGACTCGCTGGCCAATTTGCATTGATAAAACGTGCTGGCCATATTGTTTAAACCAGTTTGACCCACTGGTAATATTGTTTAAAACCGTTTAGCGCACTTCTAATACTGTTTAACCATTTTTGACGCACCGCTTATTCTGTTTAAACCTTTTTGACGCACTGGTAATATTTTTTAAACCTTTCTGACGCACTGATAATTCTGTTTAAATATGTTTGTATCGCAATAAACAAGCGTTTATTGGGACAACTTTGGCTGTATGGAGACCTAACTAGAGCGAAACGTTGTCACAATAAAACTTGTGCTGCAGCTTGTGTTTTTGTTTTCTTACATGCCAGCAGTACGTCATTTCATCTAGCTTGTTTAGACTTGTTTGACGCACTTTTCGCCTACGTTGATTAGAACGTTTGAAGCACTGTATTCATCGACAGATCCATACAGTACGCTGGTAATAAACGTCGGATAATCTTGTATGACGCACTGCCCATATTTGTCAATTATACCTGCATGACGCACCGCTCATAAATGTTGATTAATTCTGTATGACGCACTGGTCATAAATGTTGATTAATTCTGCGTGACACACTGCTCATAAATGTTTATTGAACCTATATAACACTTGTCATACTTGACGCACGCCCACACGCGATGAGCGACGCACAGCAATCCCCCGTTGACTGAACCATCTGGGATGCTTCCACGTTGGTTTAAAGTTAGTGCCCTCCGTCAGGCCTGACACTAGCGCTCCACTCTGCAAGCACATGCCTTGATGCAGCTGATGGTCTCCTGATTCAAGGTTCTGTGATCCCAACTCCACAGGCGATGTGTTGATGCTTACGGGTTTTCCCCATACTACCACTTCTATTACACAAATAACCCGCTCATAGAAGAGAGGAGCTAGCGACGACGTTTCGGTCTGACTTGGACCATTTGGACTTTGTAAATGGTCCAAGTGAGACCGAAACGTCGTCGTAAGCTCCAATCTTCTATGTGCGGGTTATTGTGTGTTGTTCCAGTCACGGTATTGTGCCTTTTTGTTATTCTACTACTTATACTACTACTACTACTACTACTACTACTACTACTACTACTACTACTAATAATAATAATAATAATAACGCAGGCAGCTTAGCTTGGCTCACTTGGGGTCAAGAAAGGAGGCAGCATTCCCATACAGACTGCATTTCAGTCATAATCTTTGTTAACTCGGCGTTGCACGAAAATCTGTGGGATTATGTCGTTAATCTGGCTGTTATCGTGCAATACATTTACCTATCCAGAGTTACTTGACTTTTCAAGTAAATCTGAATAGGTAAACGCATGAGAGCGCTAACAGAAAGTGAGAGAGCGTACACACACTGTTATCACTGGTGGCGCAATAATCTTCACTATTATCACTGGTGGTGCGATAATCTTCACTATTATCACTGGTGGTGCTATAGTCTTCACTATTATCATTGGTGGTGCTATAATCTTCACTATTATCACTGGTGGCGCGATAATCTTCACTATTATCACTAGTGGTGCGATAATCTTCACTATTATCACTGGTGGTGCTATAGTCTTCACTATTATCATTGGTGGTGCTATAATCTTCACTATTATCACTGGTGGTGCGATAATCTTAACTATTATCATTGATGGTGCTATAATCTTCACTATTATCATTTGTGGTGCAATAATCTTCACTATTATCACTGGTGGTGCAATATTCTTCACTATTATCATTGGTGGTGCTATAATCTTCACTATTATCATTGGTGATGCTATAATCTTCACTATTATCATTTGTGGTGCTATAATCTTCACAATTATCACTGTTGGTGCGATAATCTTCACTTCACTATTAGCACTGGTGGTGCTATAATCTTCACTATTATCATTGGTGGTGCTATAATCTTCACTATTATCACTGGTGGTGCAATAATCTTCATTATTATCATTGGTGGTGCAATAAACTTCACTATTATCACTGGTGGTGCGATAATCTTCACTATTATCATTGGTGGTGCTATAATCTTCACTATTATCATTGGTGGTGCTATAATCTTCACTATTATCATTGGTGATGCTATAATCTTCACTATTATCATTTGTGGTGCTATAATCTTCACTATTATCACTGGTGGTGCGATAATCTTCACTATTATCATTGGGGGTGCTATAATCTTTACTATTATCATTGGTGGTGCGATAATCTTCACTATTATCACTGGTGGTGCAATAATCTTCACTATTATCATTGATGGTGTGCAATAATCTTCACTATTATCACTGGTGGTGCGATAATCTTATCTATTATCATTGGTGATGCGATAATCTTCACTATTATCACTGGTGGTGCGATAATCTTCACTGGGTAGCGAAAGCCACTCCAGAGAGAGAGGTTTTTTAGCGCCAGGAAGGAAAAAAAGCTGTCAGGAAATGACAGAAATCGTACACCAACTGCAATCATTTCTGGAGTGGAACCACAGTCAATGGCCTCCACTCCAGAACAACAGATATTAGTGCCAGGAAAAAAGGACCCCCTCCCATACCACCAATACCACCAATCCAACGACATTCATCTTTGCAAATATACAGGGTCTAAAGCCAGCAACAAACAACAAGATACCTTACATCCGTGGACTGCTTACAGAGTCAAATGCAATGTTTGCGGCTTTCACAGAGACCCACATAAAGGATCACTTGGACATTGAAATATGGATCCCTGGCTACAACCTATACAGATGTGACAGAGTGAACAGGCAAAAGGGATGGGGGGAAGGTTGGCCTGTATATCACAGAGTCACTTATATGCTCAGAACTACTAAATGCCTCAAATGATGTAGTTGAAGTTTTAGCAGTAAAGATCGAGAATCAAAACCTGGTCATCGTGGTTGTATACAAGCCTCCGGATGCAACGTCCCAAAAATTCCAGGAACAGCTTCTGAAAATTGACCACTGTCTGGAAAACCTTCCAGCCCCTGCCCCCAACATCTTGCTCCTTGGGGATGTCAACCTAAGGCACCTAAAATGGAGGAATATTGCAAATAATGTGGTAGCAGAGATAACACCAGGAGGCAGCTCAGATGAAAACTCGCACACACACGAGCTTCTAAATCTTTGCACCAAATTCACCTTAAACCAGCAAATAATAGAGCCTACAAGATTGGAGAATACGCTGGACCTCATCTTCACTAACAATGATGATCTGATACGAAATGTCATCATATCAAAAACGATATACTCAGATCACAACATAATAGAGGTCCAGATATGTATGAGGGGAGCCCCAGATAGACAAAATGTGATGAGTCGCGAGGGAGCCTTCTCCAATTTCAACTTCAATAACAAAAAAATAAGGTGGGACCAAGTAAACCAAGTCCTAAATGATATAAACTGGGAAGATAGCCTAAGCATCACGGATCCTAACCTATGTCTAGAACAAATTAACTCTGTGGCACTTGAGGTTTGCTCAAGGCAAATTCCCTTAAGGAAAAGGAGGAGAAGATGTAAACTAGAAAGAGAGAGGCGCTCCCTATACAGGCGAAGGCAAAGAATAACAGAGCAGCTACAAGAGGCCAATATATCTGAAATACGTAGGGAGGCACTGGTCAGAAAAATAGCAAACATAGAATTAAAACTAAAGGAATCTTACAGGACTCAAGAAAAGCGGGAAGAACTAAAAGCCATAAATGAATTTGAAAGAAACCCAAAGTATTTCTTTTCTTATGCCAAAACAAAGTCGAGAACAACATCCAGTATTGGGCCCCTACTAAAACGAGATGGGTCCTACACAGATGACAGCAAGGAAATGAGTGAGTTACTAAAGTCCCAGTATGACTCAGTTTTTAGCGAGCCGCTAACCAGACTGAAAGTTGAAGACCTAAATGAATTTTTTATGAGAGTGCCACAGAACCTGGTAGATGCAAGCCTATCTGACATTACCTTGACACCACATGCCCATGCATTCCGCTCCAGGCCCTGACTCATGGAACTCAGTGTTCATCAAGAACTGCAAGAAGCACCTATCACGTGCTTTTAACATTATATGGAGAGGGAGCATGGACACTGGGGTCGTCCCACAGTTACTAAAAACAACAGACATAGCCCCACTCCACAAAGGCGGCAGTAAAACAATAGCAAAGAATTACAGACCAATAGCGCTAACTTCCCATATCATAAAAATCTTTGAAAGGGTTCTAAGAAGCAAGATCGCCACTCATCTAGATAACCATCAATTACACAACCCAGGGTAGCATGGGTTTAGAGCAGGTCGCTCCTGTCTGTCCCAACTACTGGACCACTACGACAAGGTCCTGGATGCTTAGGAAGACAAACAGAATGCAGATGTTATATACACAGACTTTGCAAAAGCCTTTGATAAGTGTGACCATGATGTGATAGCACACAAAATGCGTGATAAAGGAATAACAGGAAAAGTTGGTAGATGGATCTATAATTTCCTAACAAGTAGAACACAAAGAGTAGTAGTCAACAGAGTAAAGTCTGAGGCGGCTACGGTGAAAAGCTGTTCCACAAGGCACAGTACTCGCTCCCGTCCTGTTCCTCATCCTTATATCGGACATAGACAGGGATATCAGCTACAGTGCCGTGTCTTCCTTTGCAGATGACACCCGAATCTGCATGACAGTGTCCACCATTGAAGACATTGCAAGACTCCAAGCAGACATCAACCAAATCTTTAAATGGGCTGCAGAAAACAATATGAAGTTCAATGATAAGAAATTTCAATTACTCCGATATAGAAAACGTGAGGAAATTAAAATTTCATCGGAGTATAAAACAAATTCCATCCACACAAAAGAGCGAAAAACTAATGTCAAAGACCTGGGAGTGATCATGACAGAGGATCTCACCTTCAAGGCCCATAACACTGTAGCACTCGCATCTGCTAGAAAAATGACAGGATGGATAATGAGAACCTTCAAAACCAGGGATGCCAAGCCCATGTTGACACTTTTCAGGTCTCTTGTTCTATCTAGGCTGGAATATTGCTGCACACTAACTGCACCTTTCAAGGCAGGTGAAATTGCTGAACTAGAAAATGTACAGAGAACCTTCACGGCACGCATAACTACAATAAACCACCTCAATTACTGGGAACGCTTGAAGTTCCTAAACCTGTACTCCCTGGAATGCAGGCGGGAGAGATACATTATTATATACACTTGGAAAATCCTAGAGGGATTAGTACCAAACTTGCACACGGGTGTCACTCCCTACGAAAGCAAAAGACTCGGCAGACGATGTAACATCCCCCCAATGAAAAGCAGAGGTGCCACTAGCACGTTGAGAGACAACACAATAAGTGTCATGGGCCCAAGAAGGTTCAACTGACTCCCAGCATACATAAGGGGGATTACCAATAGACCCCTGGCTGTCTTCAAGCAGGCACTGGACAGGCACCTAAAGTCGGTGCCTGACCAGCCAGGCTGTGGTTCGTACGTTGGACTACGTGCGGCCAGCAGTAACAGCCTGGTTGATTAGGCCCTGATCCAACATGAGGCCTGGTCACAGCCCGGGCCGCAGGGGCGTTGACCCCAGGAACTCTCTCCAAGTAAACTCCAGGTTATTATCACTGGTGGTGCGATAATCTTCACTATTATCATTGGTGGTGCTGGTGGTGGTGCGATAATCTTCACTATTATCATTGGTGGTGCTGGTGGTGGTGCGATAATCTTCACTATTATCATTGGTGGTGGTGGTGGTGCGATAATCTTCACTATTATCATTGGTGGTGCTGGTGGTGGTGCGATAATCTTCACTATTATCATTGGTGGTGCTGGTGGTGGTGCGATAATCTTCACTATTATCATTGGTGGTGGTGGTGGTGCGATAATCTTCACTATTATCATTGGTGGGGGTGGTGGTGCGATAATCTTCACTATTATCACTGGTGGTGCGATAATCTTGACTGTCATTGGTGGTGCGATAATCTTCACTATTATCACTGGTGGTGCGATAATCTTCACTATTATCACTGGTGGTGCGATAATCTTCACTATTATCACTGGTGGTGCGATAATCTTCAATATTATCATTGGTGGTGCGATAATCTTCACTATTATCATTGGTGGTGCGATAATCTTCACTATTATCACTGGTGGTGCGATAATCTTCACTATTATCACTGGTGGTGCGATAATCTTCACTATTATCACTGGTGGTGCGATAATCTTCAATATTATCATTGGTGGTGCGATAATCTTCACTATTATCATTGGTGGTGCGATAATCTTCTCTATTATCATTGGTGGTGCGATAATCTTCACTATTATCACCGGTGGTGCGATAATCTTGACTGTCATTGGTGGTGCGATAATCTTCACTATTATCACCGGTGGTGCGATAGTCTTCACTATTATCACTGGTGGTGCGATAATCTTCAAAATTATCATTGGTGGTGCGATAATCTTCACTATTATCACTGGTGGTGCGATAATCTTCACTATTATCACTGGTGGTGCGATAATCTTCACTATTATCACTGGTGGTGCGATAATCTTCACTATTATCACTGGTGGTGCGATAATCTTCACTATTATCACTGGTGGTGCGATAATCTTCACTATTATCATTGGTGGTGCGATAATCTTCTCTATTATCATTGGTGGTGCGATAATCTTCACTATTATCACCGGTGGTGCGATAATCTTGACTGTCATTGGTGGTGCGATAATCTTCACTATTATCACCGGTGGTGCGATAATCTTCACTATTATCACTGGTGGTGCGATAATCTTCACTATTATCATTGGTGGTGCGATAATCTTCACCACAATGTTCACTATGCGTGTATAGCTACATGGGAAGCTTGTATCGTCTATATGTTCGTCTACACTTCATGTCGGCCTCTGTATCTTCAGCTACACTGAGAGTTTATGTCTATTAAGTAGTTTTTATAAAAAAAAATATGACTGCATCTCTTCAAGGGGATGACTTTGATACACGTGGAGGGCTCTTAGTGTTAAGAACTGAAGCATCACTCTTGGATCAAACCTGATTGCCTTCCATTTCCCAAGCGCTGTATGTTCTGAGGTCAGTGTTTCCTTTCCCATAACCGTGATAATTCTGTCACTGCTATTCCTCCTCCTACTACTACTTCTGCTACTACTAATAATTATAATTTACAGGTCTTGTGCGTTTCATTATATCAAAGAAGAAAGCAAAATTAGGTTACATGAGGAATACTGCGTAACACAAAATGTTTGAAGTATCAAATACTGAGAAGGTTCCAGGAGTGTATTAAAAAAAAATGTCACTGGAAGTCCATGAAAATGAAACTGCCGGAAACTCGTATGCTACACTGGCAGACTATAAAATAGTCTTCAGATACATGGATGGTGAAATGTTATAAAACCTGTTTACAACATAATTAGGTCTCCTCAAAGGGGATATTCTTTTACCTTTACTTTTGAAAATGTTTCGAGAGTTTTTCTACTCCCACAGCCTGGCGCCGGTCCAGGCTTGTCTCGTGTTTGCCTGTTAATGTTATAGGTTCGAACCTGTGAACTCCGTCAAGTCTCTGGACTCGTCTGGGGCGCCGGGCGTTTTAAATGGTTACCAGATGTTTTTTTCTATTTTGTTTCTTTCACCAACTTTTCGTTTTTCTTTCGCTCATAACTCTACGAAGCTTAATCCGATCGGCTTCAAATTTTTATTCCTTGCGTACGGTAACTAGGGCAAGATTCTTAGAATAATTGGCGTGTGCCTTATAGCTAAAGTTGTTAAACACATTTGCCAGCATCCTGAAATCACTCAGATAACTTCCCAAATCTTCTGGGCCATAGCTTCAAACGTTCAGAAAAGATCCCTCCTAATTCGACGACGGCGAAGAGTGAAATTTAAGTATATCGCTGTACATTTGTTCATATTATGTGTAAAACAGTGTGACATTTTTATTCCCGTTAAATCACGTTAAGTAAATTTCAGTTCACCTTTTCTGAACTGTTGAAATATTTAATGCTGATGTATATTATAGCCAGGATAGAACCCATTAACGTTTTTTTTTGCGTGCAGGCAAATTTGTCAATATAGTAAAATGGTTAACAAAAATGAAATTGTTAGAATTCGTTCCATAACTGGTGTGGTTTCGTGAATATAAGGTTCGTTCTGTTACTGCGTGGCATAAATCCCAGTTGTCAGTTTTACTGAATACATAGTGATATGCAAAATAACCACGGGGGGGGGGGAGTCGAATGATAGCTCTAGGCCTTTCGTGTTGCAATCAACACATCATCAGGAGTTTGCAATGTTGCAGAAAAGAGGAGGAGGTCCAAACAAATACGATCACAGGAAGCGCCTTTGCTCCAGCAAAGGGGCATCATCATCAGGGTGGCACAGAGAGGAGCATCATCCTCAGGGTGGCACAGAGAGAGGCATCATCATCAGGGTGGCACAGAGAGGAGCATCATCCTCAGGGTGGCACAGAGAGAGGCATTATCCTCAGGGTGGCACAGAGAGGGGCATCATAATCATGGTGGCAGAGAGAGAGGCTCATCATCCTCAGGGTGGCACAGAGAGGCGCATCATCCTCAGGGTGGCACAGAGAGGGGCATCATCCTCAGGGTGGCACAGAGAGAGGCATTATCCTCAGGGTGGCACAGAGAGGGGCATCATAATCATGGTGGCAGAGAGAGAGGCTCATCATCCTCAGGGTGGCACAGAGAGGAGCATCATCCTCAGGGCGGCATAGAGAGGAGCCTCATCCTCAGGGTGGCACAGAGAGGGGCATCATCCTCAGGGTGGCACAGAGAGGGCATCATTCTCAGGGTGGCACAGAGGGCAGGACAAACAAGACAGTATCAACACGTTACGCAGCTGTGATCGATCGCCACTTTGTCTCATCTATGACTCATGCCTGCCAGAGGAAGCTGCTTCTGCCGCTGCTGCTGCTGTTGGTTCTGCCTCTGATGCTGCTGTTGGTTCTGCCTCTGATGCTGCTGTTGCTTCTGCCGCTGTTGCTGCTGTTGCTTCTGCCTCTGATGCTGCTGTTGCTTAGGCTGCTGCTGCACCTTTTGCTGCTGCTGCAGCTCATGCTGTTGTTGCTTCTGCTTCTGTTTCCTCTGCTGTTGCTGCTGCTGTTGTTTGTTGTTGTTGCTCTTGCTGCTGCTGCTGCTCCTGCTGCTGTTGCTTTTGAAATTGCTGCTGAAGTGGCTGCTGCAGTTATTTTTGCTCCTGCTTCTGCTGATGCTGTTGTTGTTATTGCTGGTGATTTTGTTTTGTTGGTGCTGCTTCTGCTTCTGGTGGTGATACTGGCTGTTACGGTGATGCTGACTGTGGTGGTGGTGGTGCTGCTGCTGCTGTTCCTCTGATGATTGTGGTGATGCTGGTGGTAATGGAGGGGGAGGCACTGCTGAAGGTGGCCGTGGCTGTATGCAGTGGTGATGGTGGTGCTAAGAGCAAAAATGCTGATGGCACTAATGGTGGTGGTGGTGGTGGTGCCGGAGGTTATGGTTCTTGGTAGCGGTAGCAGAGCTACTGTCAGTGGTGCTGGTGGTTGTGGTTGTTGGTAACGGTAGTGATGCTACTGCTAGTGGTGATGGGGTTGATGGTAGTGGTGGTAGCACTTCTGGTAGTGATAACCTGGTGCTGAGTATATTGATGTTATTGGTTTTGCAGTTGTACTGTTGCTGTTTCTGCAGTCATCGTTGCTAGAGTCCCTGCTGTTTTTGTCCTTACCGTTAATGCCTTCTATAATTTGTTGTTCCTGTTGATACACCAACTGTTCTCGTTTCCGTTAATGCTTCCTGTGCTGATGTTGATGGTGTTGCCGTTCTTGCTGCTGCTCTTCATATAAACATTCTTTTATATATTTAAAGTGCAATACACACCCGCATGTTGCTTGAGAGTGGGCACTCCAGAGTGCACACGGTCTGGTGGCTACGGTCACCAGGTCGTGTGACTGGCACTAATGGTCTGGTGGCCACGGTCACCAGACCGTTACATGGTCTGGTGGCCATGATCACCAGACCATCACACGGTCTGGTGGCCACGATAACCAGACCACCACACCTTATAGCACTGGTGTGATTTGACTGGTTTGTGCATAGTTGTTGAAGCCCCTCTTCTCTGCGGAGAGGGGTGCCACTCTCCCCACACGGTGGTTGCCTAAGAACCAAGCATTTCACACAGCATAAATAGCAAAGATATTTCCCATTTCGTCAAAATTTGCTGATACGGAACAAAATATGGATATAAACTTCGGAGTTTTAAAAAAAAAAACCACTATGAATACTTTTACTCGCTTTGTGATTGTGAATTGGCTAAACTGATAATGACAGTGCAAATATGGTAATTGTTAAAAACTGTAATTTTGTAATTGTTTAAAGTTTGGTTATTTAGCACATAGCGCTAAATAATCAAACAGTTCCTTTGCTTTGTAAATAAAACAAATCAGACCATTGCACACATGACAATTATCATTTGTGTTTTAGCCTATATATATATATATATATATATATATATATATATATATATATATATATATATATATATATATATATATATATATATATAGTGAGTGTGTGTGTGTGTGTGTGTGTGTGTGTGTGTGTGTGTGTGTGTGTGTGTGTGTGTGTGTATGGCATGCAAGACACAATGAAGTCAACGACATCATAAAGAGAACCCTTGCTACAGCTGGATGCCCAGCCGAAAGAGAGCCCCGATCACAACCCAGCAAACCGCCACGATGGGATCACCATCTATCCTTGGAAGAATGACAAGCTCTTAGCATGGGACTATACCTGTGTGTCGACATTGGCTGACACCTATATCCATCACAGTGTCGGTCGACAGGGAGGAACTGCTGATCACAGGGAGGAGTAGAATATCGGCAAGTACAGGGACATAAGCCAACAGTATCAATTTGTCCCAGTGGGATCAGAGACCTTGGGATCATGGGGAAAAAAATGCCACACGTTTCCTTAAAGAACTGGGTTCCATACTCATCGACACCACCAGGGACCCAAGGGCAGCCACTTTCATGTTCCAGCGCCTCAGTGTGGCTATCCAGAGGGGAAATGCATGCTGCATACTGGGCTCGCGTCCGGCTTCGGAGGAGCTGGATTAGATTCATAACCCTTTATATATTGTACCAAAGTATTCATGTTTGTGTTTTCTGTCAATGTATTCTGTCTATTAATAAAGTTCACATGTAATATAAAATATAGGGGGTGATAGGAGAAGAAAATATTTAAACAGCTCCGGGGAGAACCTTTAGTTTTCCTTGAGGTACGTTTATTGTCTTCTCTGAGGATGAGGTTCCCCAGTAAATTTCTAGAGGTGGTACCTTCATATATATATATATATATACTATATATATATGCAAACAATAGCAGACAGGCGATTTTAACTATGCAAGACAAGCTCAAGTACTTTCGCACTTCTCAGTGAGTCATCAGGAGCTATGCAATATTGCAAGGCAGCAACAGAAGGAAGGTAAGTTTTTCTCAGAGTAGCGCAGTGAGGGTGTGTCACCAGCCGCAGCCTCTCTCAGAATGTGGACAACGGTCGATGCCAACCCCACACCACCACCATCCCCCTACTCCCCATATGGGGTAGGAGGGTTTTTGAGATGTCAAGTATTATGAAATTAGGAGATATAATAGGCAGCCCCAAGCTTTTTCTAGCCGCTTAGAACAGGTCATGTGACTTGAGAAAATACTTTTCTCATTGGATACTATATATATGGATTGCTATTATTCTGTGTAACCTTTTTAATTAATAAAAGAAAGGAATAGAATGTGCTCTTTGTCCGTTTAAAAGATTTCCCCCCCCCCCGTGGCTTGTCTTGCATATATATATGTCGTGCCGATTAGGTAAAACTTGCGATTTTGGCTTAAATAGCAACGCTCTTCTTGCCATATAAGACAAGTGAAAATTTGTGTATTCAATAATTTCGCCAAAATCATTCTGAACATAACGAAAAAAATATATTTCATTGTGTTTGTTTATTATTAAATTAATGTTAACGTATCTAAAATATATTTAGTTGGGTTAGGCTAAATTAAATTGCGCTTGTTGTAATAAGGTTAGGTAGGTATTCAAAGTTTCTCTTGGTACAAAATTATATATTTTTACATTAACATAAATGAAAAAAATATATCTTTAAACGTATAAGATAAAATTTTAGAAAGAACTTAATTTTAAATGAGTTCTTGCTAATTGACCAGTTTTACCTAATCGGCACGACATATATATATATATATATATGTCGTGCCGATTAGGTAAAACTTGCGATTTTGGCTTAAATAGCAACGCTCACCTTGCCATATAAGACAAGTGAAAATTTGTGTATGCAATAATTTCGCCAAAATCATTCTGAACATAACGAAAAAAATATATTTCATTGTGTTTGTTTATTATTAAATTAATGTTAACGTATCTAAAATATATTTAGCTGGGTTAGGCTAAATTAAATTGCGCTTGTTGTAATAAGGTTAGGTAGGTTTTCAAAGTTTCTCTTGGTACAAGATTATAAATTTTTACATTAACATAAATGAAAAAAATATATCTTTAAACGTATAAATGAAATTTTTAGAAAAGACTTAATTTTAAATGAGTTCTTGCTAATTGACCAGTTTTATCTAATCGGCACGACATATATATATATATATATATATATATATATATATATATATATATATATATATATATATATATATATATTATATATATATATATATATATATATATACAGACAAGCCACACGGGGTAGAAATCTTTAGCTCAAGTACTTTCACACTTCTCAGTGCTTCATCAGGAGCTGTGCGAAGGTAGCAACAGGAGGAATGAGGGGAAGTTTTCTCAGAAGATTGTAGCGTGAGTGACTCCGCCAGCGTCTCAAAAATATGAGAGTCACGGCCAAGTGCCACACACCCACATGCCCCCATACCCCACCCCATATGAGGTCGGGTAGGTTGGGCTTCCAAGTTTGCGGATGCCAGGACGTAGGGAACTAGAAGGTTTAATATCTAATTCTAAGCCTCTTCTAATGCTGAGAACAGGTCATGTGACATAGGAGATTACGTTACACTCGTAGATAATACGCATACAGAATGTATGTGTGAAAGTACTTGACCTAAAGATTTCCACCCACCACCGTGGCTTTGTCTTGCATTGTTAAGATTGCCTGTCTGCGATTATTTATATATATATATATATATATATATATATATATATATATATATATATATATATATATATATATATATATATATACATCAGAAATTAAAATAATTTTCAACACTTGAAATAAATTAAAACTACAGTACAGTTTGGTAGAAACGCAAGATTATCATTTGGATTAGCGGAACACAAGAAGATCTGTGCAATTTCCATTCAGACATGAACCTTTTCGAAATAGTATGTGAAAAGAAAATGTCGCGGCCATTATTCTAAAAGTCTTGAATAAACTTTTCCCGCTTTCACCCGTGATCAAAGGTTCTTGTCGCTGGCTTAAAGATAAAAAAAAAAAGAAAGTGGAAAAATGTAAACCCGTATCTGAGACGTATAAAATATTCCGCACCTGGCTTCTTTATTATATATATATATATATATTATATATATATATATATATATATATATATATATATATATATATATATATATATATATTGTACATACAGGGTCAAAGTAACACATGTAAACTTTAGGTCCCCTTAATGGCATCGAGCACTTTTATTGCCCGATGACACTATTGTTGTCTGTAGATTGTGTAGGTTTGGCTGCCTTGCTCCATTAACCACTGTTGTTGTTCAATCAACCACTGTTGTTGTTCTTTCAACCACTGGTGTTTCATCAACCACTGTTGTTGTTCCACCAACCACTGCTGTTCCATCAACCATGTTGTTTCATCATCCACTGCTGTTGTCTGTAGGTTGTGTAGGTGTTTACCTGGCTGCCTTGTTCCATCAACCATTGTTGTTGTTCCATCAACCACTGTTGGTGTTGTTGTTTCATCAACCACTGTTGTTGTCGGCCTCTCATCCTGCTTTCCCTCCCCCTCCTAGTGTTTTCCCTGCCTGTCACCCTGCTTTTCCTGCCCCCTCCTGCTTTCCCTGCCTTTCACCCTGCTTTTCCTGCCCCCTCCTGCTTTCCCTGCCTCTCACCCTGCTTTTCTTGCCCACTCCTGCTTTCCCTGCCTCTCCCCTTTCCCCGTCCCTTCTCTTGCTTTCCCTGCCTTTCACCCTTTTTTCCCCTCACTCTCTCATCATTCTTACCTGACTCTACTTCAGTAAACATCGTGCCATTAGTTTCACGCTTCATTTTAAAAGGTTACACCGTATTTCACCAGAAAATGTAAGACTACTTAATTAGGGAAGCTTCATTTTATCGTGTTGAGCCCTGCTTAAAACTCTCACGGAAACCTCTACCACACGCCACCTGCAATAATGAAAGCGAGAGAGAGAGGGAGGCAGACTTACGTAGTGTCGTAGGCGTTACTGGTGATCTGGCTCTGTGTTGCTAGTTGTTTGGCATTGTTTCTTATGGTTTGGCACCTGTGGCTCTCAATGAACCTTCACTGTATTCAAGGTACAGAAGTATATCAGAATACTAATTAATCTAGGGAGCGTGGGGTGTTACAATTCGGCGTGAGATCCTTTGTGATAGCAACCACGCAAGAGTGAATACAGTAAGACATGCAGGGTACGGAGGCAGACTGGGACAAAAATACGTGAAATAATACTTGTGTGTTCTTGAATGTGTTTCGTGCGGAAACATCAGTTCCTTGGTCATTATTTTATAATTGCATTTTACAAATCTGCGCAGTTTCTCACTTTGGATGGTGTGAGAGGTCAAGAAACGCATTTCTGTCTCGTGTTGAAAGTTCTGTTAAAGAGACACCTGCAACAACTAGGATGAGTCTACTCTAAATTAATAGCCTTGTGTTTTGCTTTACCTTTGTACAGACGTCGGAGTTGAGTTTAAGATTTGGCCAGACAAGAAAGTGGTGCTTGCTCAAGGCCTCGTAAAGAGTTCTGCAGCCCTTACTGCATTCAAGTACGAGATGTGCATTAATGCTTATGCTTCTTGGATATCTAGCATGTATTGTTGAACACGTCATTCTTCAGTGTCAAAGTAAATTTTTACCCTTAGGACAGCGATTTCATACTGTAGTTGCTTGCTAATTTTCTCCTTTTTATACTAAAACTTGTCTCAATTATTGTTATCATCTAACCTAGGAATATATAACCGTTAGCTGGTAAAAAAAATTAGAACCTCAGAGTAATGGGAAGCACCTCTCTTATTATTGTAAATGCCAAAGTGCAGCCATCTAGGTAAAATATGAAGCTCAGAGATGATCATTAATAATTCATTAAAAGTAGATGTTATACAACATGGGACCAAGAACACTTCCCTGTTGGACGCTGCTGTTGTTTAAGCAGATTTCAAACTGATTCATTAATAACTAGAATACATCCTTGAAGTTAATAAAGGGAGGTAAAGAACTTAAGCCAGACATTTGCAGTGCTTGGAGCTTTGCCAAGAGGCCATGTTGTAATATCCTGCACTTCCCAGTGCGTCAGTTGATCTTATATATATTCATTGACTAGCGTCACATAAGAGGTTCACCAAGAGATCAGCTGAAGCCATAGTGTTCATCGAACGATAGGAGGGGATGACTAACGAAATGGTAATAACATGGTTGCAAACGAATTACAGAACGGGTGGATCTTGCCATGGGTCGAGTTCCACCCGTTCTCTGATTTGATAGGAAGTTATAGTAAATAAAAACTGTCAAGAAATAAAATATCTTGAAAATTTTACGTGATTGCCACCATCCAAATCCTCCTTTTATGAAATGTAGGTACAGTAGCCTTATTCCACAAAAAAGATTCATTACCCCTGTGCTAGGTAGTTGGTGGAGGTATGGTATGAGGTGATGCTCGCTGGTGTACACAATCATGTAGCAAAGTTGGGTTTAGCAATACAATCTTTCCTTTATTAACTGAACTGTAGTGATGGAGGTCATCTTTCGTTATTGTCACCTTCAATTTTCACGTGTCTATTACAATGACAACGTCGACAAACATAGTGTATGGTCTGTTACCATGCTACCATTGGTCGATGTGCTAGCGTAAGTGGAGTGACACTGATGAATGGAGGGGGTGATGAAGGGGCAGGTTGACAGTCTGCAAATTATATTTACGCCTACAGGACCACTTGTCACTGCCATGTACAGATCACTAAGACCTCCCAATAAGTAATACTAACCATACCACGGGTGGGGTTCGAACCCGCGGTCACAGTCTCAAAACTCCAGACCGTCGCGTAAGCCACTGGGCCAGCTAGTTTCAATACGATTCATCCAACTAGGTATATTTCTACACCATAGGAAGGTTAGCTGGCCCAGTGGCTTACGCGACGGTCTGAAGTTTTGAGACTCTGTGACCGCGGGTTCGAACCCCACCCGTGGGATGGTTTGTTTGCAATCGTGTCATTACGATTTCGTGAGTCAAGTATTACTAAGTGCTGTAAGAGAGAGAACAATGACGAACAGTTTGTCGGCAACATCAGTCCCGTCGTGTCAGCACAAATTTAAGCAAGTATCAGGACCACACACTCAACCTTCATACTTTTGTCTGTGTGCATGCTTCTCTGTCTTTCCCTCCCTCCTCTGTCTCTCATCCTCTCTCTGGTAGTGGCAGTAGTAGTAGTGGTGGTGTCAAGAATAGGGGTGTTTCAGGGGTAGCGGTAGTGGCGGTGGTGGTGGCTGGAAGCGGGGTAGTGGCGGTGGTGGTGGCTGGAAGCGGGGTAGTGGCGGCAGGAGTAGTGATTGTGGTGGCAGAGGTAGTGAGAGAGTATGTGGTAATGATAGTTGTGTTAGTAATGCTAGGTTGTGTTGTCAGGGAGGATGGAAAACTATTTTCTTGATAAGCTAAGGCTTAATATTATTATTATTATTATTTGAATGTGCTAAACCCGTGTGTGTCATTCAGCGCAGGGAGTCATGGAGGCTCGATCCTCCATCCGCTTATAGCGAGACAGAAACTGAGCTAGATTTTTAGCTTTACGATTATTAATACGAAGGTAATTATTTGAAAAAAACGAACTGTTTGAATATTCAGTATTTTTTGTGTGAAAGTTTGTAGGACTTTTTTGGGGGGAGGGCATTCCAAAATGAAAAATGCTGGACTTATCCGCTTACCTGAAAACAATAATGGCTTCCTTCCACCCAAGAAAATATATATATAGTTTTTTCTTTCAATGTTTGCATGTACACCTCTCTCTCTCTCTCTCTCTCTCTCTCTCTCTCTCTCTCTCTCTCTCTCTCTCTCTCTCTCTCTCTCTCTCTCTCTCTCTCCCTCTCAGCTCCGAGTATACCATCTCTGCTGACTATAGTGAAGGTAATTGTGAAATCCAATATAGCCAAATCCTGTGGGTCAGTGTGATTAGGAGTGTGAGCTTGTACGGTGTGGGCTGTCGCTTCACACCATTGGGAAAGGCCCAACTCAAAGCTCCTGTGATGGTGTGGAGAGCTTGTAGACACTACATTCATGCAGTTGTATTACTCAAAGTTTTCCTCTTGATATTAAGGTAGCAAAAGTTTAGCATCTTAATGGATTTCGTATTGAATATCGAAGTTTAGTGTTTTTCGTGAATATAATAATTAAAATAATGGGGCTGTAAGTTTACAGAAATATTCCAGTCTAGTGAGAACAAATGACAAAAAAAGTATCATCATTGCCTCGGCATCACCTGTTTTCAAGATAATTATCGAGGCTATCTTTTCCACTACAATTGTGATAGTAATACTGTTATGATCCTTGAGAGTAAGATATTCTGACATTGTTACTCATAAGTCCCTCACAGTAATCTTGCACTTTGTTGTTGTTTTACACTATTTCAGCGTTTTAGTCTCTCCATAGCAGAGTAAATGAAATTGTCTCCAGTGAACATCTTGGTTTCTATGGCTTGAAGATTTTCTTTGTCTTCAAGGGATGCCACTTGTATGATTTATGTTGCTTTGTCTCATTTCTCTCCTTGAATCATTCACCTATAGAATGCACGATAGTGTTTAATCTAGATAGAAGCAGATAGTTCTTGTTAGCAGATAGTCTCGTTGTAGACTTCCGAGTTCTACAGTGCCTTAAGGAGCAAATTTTTTTTTATCGTGGCAGCCTCTGATGTTGTTTTGTTAACTCCCATTTTTGTTAACTCCCATTTGTTTTAAAGTTAAACATTCATTTGCCCACTCTTCCAGTTATTCCTTTTACATTCATTATGTGTGCTTAAGCATGTCGAAGGTTTTTTTAAAAAGTCTGTGTGAACATCTGCGTTATGCTTGTCTTCCCATCCAAGACCATGTTATATTGGTTCAACTAATGTGAGAATCGGTGTGTGTAAGTGTTGTGATTCCGCGTGTCTAGCAGTCTCGCTAATTCAAACTCTTTCAAAGATTTTGATAATGTGGGACGTTACTCCTATCGGCCTATAGTTTTTTGCGACTACTTTACTCTTGTTGTTGTTGATGATGTTTTTATTGTTGCTCCTCCTGCAATTGCTTCTGCTGCTGCTGCGGCTCCTGCTTAAAATAATAATAATAATAATAGTAATTTTAAAATTTAAAATAACGAAATTGTTTAGGATGCTGATATTTACGAGGTAAAGTATGTTTTATAGATATGAAACATTTAGTGCAAGCAATTTAACATATGACGCTTTCTAGCTTCCACATAATTTTCAGCCACTTACTAAACACATTAAAAAAGAGCTGGTTAATAAACTCATACTCGTTTATATAATTACTGTTTTACCATTTCTTATATAGTGTATACTTATGTATATGCTTATTGGGCAGTGTTTGTAAATTCAGAGATCTTATTAAAATGTCTTTAATTTTTAAAATACAAAAAAAAAATTCTGTGAGGAATATATATATATATATATATATATATATATATATATATATATATATATATATATATATATATATATATATATATATATATATATATATATATATATACGTGCAAAAGATCACAGTAAACAGGTGATATCAAAATATGCAAAACAACCACTATGAAAAATAGAAGAATTCCAAGCGCTTTCGTGACTACTCACATTATCAAGGAACTATAAAAGGAAACGTGAGAAGAAGGCTTATAAAGAGGCAGAATACACCTCACAGTCACATCACACTAACAAAGACAACACCTCACAGTAGCGTAACATCTCACGACTCTGTGAAGAGGAACATAAGAAAGGACCTGAAACTCTTCCCAAGAATTAAGATTAGTCCAATTTATCATTAAATTCTTCCCAAATTTTATTAATTATAAATGAATCCAATTTATATAAACCAAAAGAAATATTCATATTATTTTCAAAACTGCTTTTAATGAAACATGATTCTATTATATTCCTCTCAACCATGGACTTGCTTGATACAACCTTCTCAGCATTTTGAAAATCAATTGGATGGTTAAAATCTTCACATGAATAAATAGAGCATTAGAATCTTGTCCAGTTCTAATGCTATATTTATGTTGTTTTAATCTTAGTTCAAGACTTTTACCAGTTTGACCATAATAAACTTTATCGCATATTTTACAGGGAATCTTATAGACACATCCGTCAGCATTTTGGGGGGAATTTTTTATCAAAAGTCTTTTTACTGTATCAAGATTTTTAAATACAACTTTGATATTAAAATTCTTAAGAAAAGAAGGCATATCAACCAAGTTTTCATGGTAAGGAGAACCAACATATTTTGGTTGAATAAGGTTGGTTGTCCCTTTGGATTGTAAAGTATTTCTAGCTATTTTAAAAGATTTATCAATTATGTTTCTTGGGTATTTTAAATCATTAGCTATTTCATAAATTTTAGAGATTTCTTCATCTATGAACTCTGGACTACAAATGCGTAAAGCTCTCAAAACATAGAAGAGAAAACCGACACTTTAACTCTATCTTGATGTGAAGAGTAATAGTGTACATAGAAATCAATTATTTGTAGGTTTTCTGTAAATTTTAAATTTAAAATCAATGTTACCCTTAATAATAAAAACATCTAGGAAAGGCAATGAGTATTTACTTCAAATTCAAAAGTAAAATTTATAGAATGAGCTAGCTATTTAATTTAATAAGGAAATGGTTTATGTCTACATTCCTTAGGCATAAGGCACAAAAATGTCATCAACATATCTATACCACTT